>JAOQMR010000212.1:21879140-21891728 GCA_027563865.1 Erythroxylum pelleterianum | reverse complement strand
TGAGTTGGAGTTTCCAGTTTATAATATCACATTCCTCGGTTGGCCTATTTGTTCTGTTAAATTTACTGTTCACATCACCATCGTTGAAAAGGATAGTAATTTCGAGACATCTTAGGCATACAACAAGAGAGATAAAAAGGGTCAGCAGAGGCATGATTGAGGAGCTGATGGGTTAATGGTTTCAGAATAGAAGAAGAAGGACAATATCGAGATAAGAAGAATATGGAGGTTGTAGGTAAAATTTCTGTTGAACAATCTTAAAGCATAATATGATAATAAAAATAAATCAAAATTAGAAATCCATCTCTAATCTCCAAATAGCAATCACCACACCAATCAACAAAACTCGCATGCTTCAAAACATAGAAAAATACGAAATTATACATAGAAAAAAAACTATAATAGATGGGAGTACCTGATCCAGTGTCGGAGAGTCGTCGAAGAGAAAAAAGTGAATGAGTAGGGAAAGAGACAAGGGAGCTAATTGAGGTTACAATACCTAATTTAAGGAAAACATAATAACACAGACAAGCATCAGAAAACTAAAAGCATAAAAAAACTCAGGCTTTAAAGTTACTCGAATCCCTAATCCATCTGTAAAAACACAAAACAGTAATCAATCAAGCATTAGATTCAACGTTCACACAGAGAGATTTGATATAATTACATATAGAAATCCTCAAATTGTAAAAACTATCAATCCACAAGAATACAAATATGTGTTCGAGATCAAAATCACAAAAAGAATAAAAAGGAGGAGAAGATTGGTGAAGAGATGCTTGGTGATGACCCAAAGGAGAATCAATGAACGAACAAAATTGACTAACTTTTGAATACTGAGACTTATTGTGCATCCGGTGACTTGACGACGATGACGATGACGGAGCGAGCCTAAATGGTAGGATTTGTGCTTCATACGATGAGCTCCTTCTGTTTCAAAAATTGTCCTCCATTATTGAGGAGATCAAAGCCAAAGCAGAGAGACATGAAGAATATAAAAGAGGGATTAAGTAAAAGTCTCAAAATTATTAATGTTTAGGGAAGCATTAAGATGATGCAACGACATTTTAATTTTTGTTGCTTTTTTTTAACATACGGCAACAATTTATTATTATTGTTGCTTGTTAATATTATGATAGGGTAGGGTTTGCATTATATTAATTTTAAGCAACATATTTTCAAATGTTACAAATATAGTTTTGTTTAAAGTACTTTTTGTTGTAAAAGAAATTTGTATGTCCATTATGCAATTTTTCAATTAACCCTTATTGAGGATTTGGTGTTAAAGTTTTAGAGATGTGTTAAAATCATAAAGATGGCAAAATGTATTGAAATTATGAGGTGAATAATGTCTCAAAACTTTGATGACATATAAGATGTATGGTAAAACCTTGATAGTAAGATGCAAAAGGATGAAAGCTAAAATGTATAATACCTTAATGAAATTATTTCATTCAATTTATCCTACTAAAAGCATAAATATGGACATCAATTAAAGGTTTTTCTATACAATGATAATAATTATCATTAGATGAAACAATTGCATTAATTTTCTTGTCTACATGAGATATGATAGACATTATAAGTATTTCTAGTTCATGATTACAAGTATTTGATATTGAATTTAGATTCAAAATTATTATAATGCTCGATGCATAATAAGAAATAGATTGTTGAGTAAAAGTAGTTGATCCAAGTTTATGCAAATAGTTTGCATGTGTTGGATGAAATGAGACTTATGCTTAACATAACTAGCTATACTACAAAGTTGGATATTCGAGACTATTCTTTTATGTCATGTTGGTTAATTCAACATAATAAGAATCATGAAGTTACATATAAACATGATGATGGTATTAAATTGTTAAATTTATACATGTGATGTATTAGATAGAATAACAATTTATAAAAGGATGATACTTATATTTCATTATATTAATAATGACTTTATATGATATAGTCATGTATTAAATGAAATGTTGATTTAAAATTTTGAAAAGTTTAATTTGTTTAAATCTAAGTAGAAATTAAGCATTAAGAATGCTGAAACACTTCGACGAGTCATTGTGGTGAGTTTTAAAGTTTTTGATTTTCTATATGGAATGAGATTATATAGTGCATACCTTCACAATAAAATGCCATAAAAGTATGCATTTATTTAAGGAGGAAAATACAACACGAGATATTGTATGATGCAATATTCTTTCTTTTATGCTGATGTATGTATTACTTAGTTTAATCGTTCTAATTAGATCAATTAGCAAAATTTCAAATTAGACATGAAATGCTAAGTCTTTGAAAGATTCAAAGTTAATGATTTAAAGATGTGATGCTTAGTTGAAACATGTACTATCCTCTAAGTTTATAAATAAATTGAACAATAAAAGGTTACGAGAGATCCAATAGGTTGGATATAATCTTACAAACATGTTGAAAAAATGTTTGTTTCAATGTATACTTATAAGAGAATGGTTCTAAAGATAAGTTATAGGAGTAAGATGAAATTTGAAATTTTCAAATCTTATGATAGTACATGCACTTGGAACTAGTGACTTTGTTGATACATTTGATATATAGTTAAAAGGTTACGAGACATTGAAAGATTCACTTTCATGATGAATTCAAAGAGTTTGTTTTGGAGATGATTGTGAATTTATCATGTCTACAAGAAGGTTAGTGGGAGTATAGTTGACCCTATTGCTCACAAAGAATCATAATTTTAATTTTCAATTGTTGAAAACATAATTGTCCAAGAACATCTCTTATTGGATATAAAAAGGTAACGACTTAATTTTGGAAACTAAATCTATAGAGATAGGTTAGAAGTTGTTTACTTATTATAAGTCCAAGTACATACATGATGTAGTAAAGATGTTTAGTATTTGAGATATTTAATACTTGTGAAGTATTGAAGATATCCATTATTCAATATATGAGTTGATATTTGAGTTTAAGGTTATAAAAATATTAACTTTAAAAGGAAATCCTTATTAAGATCTGTTTTACTTAGAATAATACCATATTAAGATTGGAAAGGTTCTAAAGTGACAGTGGTTACTAATTAAGCCATAATACATTTTTCATTTAGTTGAAATGATTAATTTGATCAATAAATTATTTAATGATCTCCTTATATTGTTTAAGATAGTAATGTACTGTCAAACATTAGAGCCATTGGGCACGTAAAAGGAGATAAGGTCTCATCAAAAATCAAATGATGTATTTAGGCAATATTTTTTAATTATGATTATAATTAAGATGAAAATATAAGATTTAAGTAAGTATTCACTACAGAGAATCTTGTAGAAATCTCTCATTAAACCACTGCCCAAGTAGTAGTATAATCATCATATGATGATATAGTATAAACTACTTAAATTATTGGCTAAGTGCAAGTGGGAGATTATTGGTTTATGCCTTATAATCGATCAATTAGTTGTAGTTTAGTGACAAAATAATTTAAAGTCATTATTTATCTTGTACATATTTAAATGTATGTGATGAAGTCCATGGAATAATTATACATTGCAAATAAAATTATAATGAAATTATAATTATGAGATTCATATTGCATTTATATATTATCCCTGAATTGTTCCTGGTCATTATTATATTAAGACTAGACATTAATAGAACGTAAAAAGATTAGCATATGTTATGTTTCTCTGTAACATCCTATGTTTGGGGCTAGACCCTAGAATAGTGAATTGAGTGTATTGTGAGAAATTAAAGTACATTGCATGCTCATGCATCATTATATATTAACACACATGTGAATATTTATTTTTGATACATTACAATAATTGTACATGCATTCATTGACATTTTCTGGTTATAATTGATTTATAAATGCGATTAAAATGTGAATTGTGGATTATTTGTGTTGAAAATTTATTTGGAAAGTATTATGATTATTTCAAAAATTTTGGTGAATTTTAGAAAATTTTCGAAAATTTAGAGTATTTTGGACTAGGAAAAATAGACAAATGAGAGTGTGACACGTGGCAGCCTCACATGCATGTCAAATGGATTACATGCATAGGTGCCACGTGTATGTTAAAAGAAGAAAAAGAAGAAAAAAAGAAGAAGAACAAGACTTCAGCTCTCTCTCTCTCTCTCTCTCTCTCTCTCTCTCTCTCTCTCTCTCTCTCTCTGTCTCTCTTAGTGTTCTTTACTGAACATCATCACCCACTCCTTTCCTTATTCCCCATCACCGAACCATCATACGTTTTTCAATCTTGTGAATTTGGTTTATATGCTTGATTCTTAAATCACCGTTACACCTTGCAAATGATGAGCTAAATTATTTGGTTGTCTTTTTTTTGTCCTTGCTTCTCTCCACCGACAACTCATTCTCTTAAGCTCTGAAATTTTGCTAAACAAGTAAGTTGTGCTTTTATTTTCATGGTTATAATAATGATAAATGACAAAGAGATGATATTTTCATGCTTGTGGATGGATGCATACGTGAGTGATGTAGAACCATATGCTATAGGTTCTATGTTTTTTTTGGACTGTAAATCGATGCTGAAAAAAGTGCAGAAGTTCATGAAAGCTGATGTATGAATATATATGCTCTGTTTCTGTTCACTTGTGATATGCGGGAATATGTGTGGGTGTTTTTTAGATGATCTGAAGTGAGTTTAAAGATAAGGAAAATGAATTGGGTGAGATCCTGATATAAAAATGATAAAATGATAAGTTTTTGATGAAATGAAAGTGTAGAAGAAGGTGGAAAAATGCATCAGATGAATGTAATATAGAAAAATGAAAACATGCAGAGGGTATGAAATTTGCTTGAACAGTAATATGCGGTTTTTGGATGATTATGTTTGAATTTTGGATTTTGGTTTGTTACGTGTTGTTGAGCTGAAAAGGGAGCAAGAAAGTTTGTTTATGTAATGGATGTATTAGTTATGAAGTGTAAAAGTGAAAAATCTGAAAAAAAAATGGAAGAAGAAAACTAGGTTTTGGTGAAGAAGAAGAAGACCTGCATTTTAGAGAGAGAAGAGAAGAGGAGTTGCACTAAAGGTTACTATAGAGAGACTGTTTTGAACATCTTTCATTCATTTTGTTATAACTTTATCTCCCGACCTCCAAATAACTTGAAAATTGAACCAATACACTCCTTTCCTCTCCATGAAAATTTAGAGCCATCTGAACTGATTTGTAAAAGGATTGATTGAATCAAAGTGAGGGTATGTACTGGAATATTATAAATTGGAGATATTATATTGAACATGCTTTAGCATTATAATTATAACTTGATTCGTAGAGCTCCAAATGAAATGATTTTTGATTCAAAATAAATTAGAAACATTTGGATACAAATGTTAAGAAGAAATTGAATTTGAATTCTTTCCCTAAGGGTCTTGAAATTTAGCTTGAAAGTGAGTCTTGGCTTAAGTTGTAGTACTACCAGTGACAGAAATCATATCCTGTAGTTATTAAATAAACTGTATTGATGTAAGCCGAATTAGACAAAGGTGTCTTCACAAAAGTTATAGCTTATTCTCTTAGCTTTAAATTGGTATAAAGTTTTGTAATTTTTAGATATTTGAATTGAGAGATATGGGTTGTATAACTTGAATGCATGGTCTTGCCCTAGCCCAAATTTCAAATATACTCAGTCTGTGGTATTATAAGCATAACTCATAGAATAATAAACCAAATTGAATAATTTTTGTGTCATTAGAAACTTAAGACATAGAGGAACAACTGTATAGAAGAAAGTGTTACAGAAATATATAATTTTCTTGCTCTTATTGATTATGCAAAGTTGACCAAAATGGGACGCCTTCAGCAAAAGCTGGAATAGTGAATGAGTGTGTGAATTTTGGCACTATTGGAGTACATCAATTTGTTATAGAAATATACTCGAGAATTTGTCATTACACATGCATGATACATGATACATTCATACATGTGTTTACTCAATTACATAAGCAGTACAGTAATGTGAAATTGTATTAATGTATATAGGAGAGCAAGTAGCACGACCACATCCTGATATTGCTGGAACGTCAAGGCAATAGGCTTAAGGGAGCAATTGTGAGTAACCTAAGATGGTCTCATTTTATTGATTCGATATTACTGATTTGAATTTGATATATGATGAATGTGTACTGATTGTGTACTGAATTCCAGACAATACTTGTCCGAGGCCTTTGATGCATGTGAATATCATTGGAACTGCTACTTGTATATGAATGAGACTGCCTAAATGATGTTCAACTAAAAGTTACTTAATGTTATGACTGATTGTATTGACTGAGATAATGTGAATGAAAGTGATTGATTGTATTAAATGAATTGTGACATACATTTCATTTCAATACATGTAATATAAAGGCAGTTGTGACTGGTGTTGCTACTGACTAAGACTGCTATTGAAAAGAGCTTAAAGCTCAAACATATGTGATTAGAGCCTAAGGCTCACTGTGATCAATGAGCCCGATGATACGGGATACTGAAAAAGCACACAGTCACAACAATATAAAAACGAATGTGAATCTCATACATATAGCATTCACATATGATTTGAATTCATTGAATGATTTGTAAAGTTGTAAGAATGTTATATGTTTGAATACATGGTATTAAACCAATAATCGTATTGGATGGTATTGTATTCAAGTGTAATTAAGTGATAGTTTGATTTAATTGTTTGACTGAAATTACAATTTGTTTGTGATGGGACTTGGTGCTAATCAAGTTGAAATGAACTGTGTGACAATATATTTATAATTAATTGTGTTTTATAATATGAGTAAACCATCGAGGATGGTCACTTTATTGAGTTCGTAAAACTCATCAAATTGCACTGTTGATAATTTCAGGTTCGAGAGTGAGACGACCTAGCTTCTAAGACTTTATAGAAGCATATTTTGTGCAACTTTGACAATCAGACATGGCTCAAAGGTCGGTCAGTTGGGAATTGAAGACATAGTCTGTTATTGTCTTTTGTTATTCCTTATGTTTGTAGCGTACTAGACTGAGCTATTATACTCATAGGATGGTGTTATATAAACTTGGATGTTAAACTTAAAGTTACAATGTACATTATAGTTATGATATAAAGTGAGGAAAATTTAGATTTTAGCAAATGTGTGATTTGTGATTTTAATTATGATGTCATGTGATAAAGTGAAAGTGAGATAGTTAACACGTCATTTTTGTTAAGCATGTGCACGTGTGACCAAAGGGCGCAAGTGTATGTGTCAGATGAGAGTGGGGTGCTACATTCTCTTTTTAAAGGAAGTAGTTGATCTTATAGACTAAAGTATGATGATACTTAAATAAATGTATGGGTGCTTGTTAGAGAACAAGTTTATTGAACTAACCCTATATAAGAAATATATTTGGAACATTACTCGTATGTTTATGGAAATTCTCATTGTGATGATTGTATAAGTGATCCTTTGATTTCAGATTTCTAAAGTTATCTTGTATGGGGATTGTTATGTTTTGATACTACTTATGACATGTTTTAGTCATGGATTGCTCAGTCGGTACTCATTAGATGTAGCATGAACTATATGGAGATAGTTGAGTAACTAAGATAAGATTCATTACCCTAAAGTAATTAGTGAGAACGTTTCATTGTTCTTGATTAGTGCTAATTCAGAAAATCCATGACCAAGATGGAATGACGCTTTGTAAATAGTTTACAAATGCCATTAACTGAATCAATAGCTAGTGGTGGATAACTAATATGATTGGACTCAAAATAGAGTAGACATGAATTTCATGTTTTATGTTGGATTAGAACATTATATGATGAAAGGATTGAATTATACGAAAAAAATCTTGCATGGAAAGGTTAGTCAAAATGATTTTGACATTCTTACATATTTAGGTGATCATAATGTATTGTTAGACGTCAATTTTGATATGTGAATATAATTTTTTTAATTAGAGAACTAAAGATAAATTAAAGGAGTTAAATTTATCTAATCCTAAATATAATTTAGGGTTATGACGTATCTGGGAAACTAATGGGTCACACATAAAGAACGAAATGAACAGAGTGAAGATATTTTAATAAAATTTGATTTAATTATAAATTTTGAGAAACTTTAAAATTAAATATGTAATATTTAATAAATAAGGATCAATATTAGATATTATATCTTATTTAACATAACTGGTATTTAATTAGAATTATTTTAGTTCAAATTAAAGTTTAATTGAAACTAAAATTTAATTTCAATTAAATTACTTAGATGTCTCAAACTTATTATAGCACTCATTGTCTAACGCTTTTTACAATAGTTACATAGCTCTCTCAACTCGTTTTGTGGATACAGTTAAAGGACTAACACTTGTCCGATTACGGTGGTTAAGATGAACTAATTTCAGAAACGGTTCAAGGGATATCACAAGAATATGATCAACTTCGAAATAAGGTACGAATTAAGATTCATGCTTTATTATGATTTAATTATTAATTATTTTATAGAATTTAAGGAATCTTAACTTTTGGGAAATCAAATACGAAAAAATTTTGTAATTATTCCACCGTCATGCATGATTAGATCCCAACCTAATTTGATAATCGGAAGAGAACATCAACATGCAGCTTTTGCTTGTGCACAAAAATAATCTCTTGGCATTCTAAGAAACAACAAAATTAGGAACTTTCTTCAACCAAAGCTGAATGTATGTCAGCCAATGAAACAACTTGTGAAGTGGTTTCGTTTGGAAGAACTCTTACAGATTTGGGCCATCAACAAGTAAGTCCAACAAAGATTTTCTGGGACAATGTCTACAATTGGCATGGCTAATTAGGGGTGAGCATTCGGGTAATTCGGGATGAAATTTCACTATTCGGGCCCAGCCCGAATTACCTGAATTTTTTTCATCTTACCCGGCCCGAACCCGAACTTTTTCTTACCCGACCCAAATTACCCGAAATTTTTTTCGGCTTTACCCGAATTACTCGAAGTTGTTTTTTTATATAATTTTTTTAAAAAACCCGAAATTTTGTATTTTTATAACCTAATTCGGGTAATTGGGCCGGCCCGAAGTTTTTTGGAGTTACCCGACCCCGGCTCAAAAATAATTCGTGTATTACCCGAATTACCAAAATTATTCACTAAAAGCCTCTAGTAATAGTATATCTATCCATCGCTTTCTAATTGTTTCATCTTTCTTGCTACATATATTGTGACTACTACTTTTAAACTCTTGAATGTATCTTTATTATGACTGTTTGCAAGTTTTGTTTTGTATGTGAATTTCTTGACAAGTACGTCTTGTTGACAAGTTGGATATTTTTTTGATAAACTACTATTATCGTGCTACATTTTTTTGAAGTTATTATTTTATTTTAATTATTAATTATTATTTTATTCTAAGTATTTATTATTATTTTTAATTTATTTAGTTATTTTATGACATCTTTTATATTTATTTGAATAAAATAAAATTTATTTATTTATTTTAATTTTATTTATCTACTTCTAGTAGTTTTTTGTTGTCGTACTTTTTTTATTGTCATATTTTTATGTAAATTTACTGAAAATAAAAATAAAATTACGTATTATTAAACTTTTTCAGACATCGTAAAAATTGGTGACGTGACATTCGTCCCATTTGAGATATTGTTTGGATAGTATTTCCGTGAACAACGTCAACTTTTGAATCAGGCTGAGACTTTCTTAGACTCTAATGATCACACGGCCTTATAGTTAAACCATTAAGGAAACTGATTATGAATCATAAGTCGAGACAATAGATAGAAACTATGTTATTGAATTAAGATGAAAGCCTACACAGTGAGCGAAAACAACTAACGAAGCGACACTATCAATACTACGATATTTAGCTTGAGAACCCACCCACAATTCCAGATGCCTTTATAAAAAAAACAAGGCCATTTGAATCACCAGATGTTCTAAGAAATCAAACCCACACCCTTGCTAGCCTTTTATCAAAACTACCATTTACACTTGGGAGTTTAACTAAAAATTCCTGATCAGGAACAGATGATTCTCCAAAAAAGCACACATGTATGAGCAAAAAAGAGCCTTCTAATTGGCGAGAACCTCCCAGATTAACTCCGGATCATAAGACGGCATTCTTGCAAGAGAACAGCCTTCTAATTCGATGTTCTCTGGCGTAAACATTGGACAATCAGTAGAGGAGGAGCTTTCACACTTTAAGAAATCATTTTCAGAGACAGCCGGTGACACTAATTCACCGCCCCAAATGTCACCAAAAACTATAGGAGATACGGATGATGACGACGACAGAGATGACGACGAATTTGAGTCTGCCTTCCCAACTTTCCCCTTGTCATCACCATTTGGATCAATACTGTTCTTCTTTGCTGCAATCTTTTTGGCTCTCTCTTTCTTCACCTTCTGACAAATAGCTTGAATTTTGGCGTCTACTGAACTCTTCAAAGCGCTCCATTTTGCAGAATCAGTGAATCCCAAGTTACTGGGATCTTTAAGATTCGGGAAATTCAATCTCGCATATTCGCCTCTAAGCTTATAGGCAGCACGATCGTAAGCATAAGCCGCAGCTTCTGCAGTGTCATATGTGCCTAACCAAACTCTCATTCTGTTCTGAGGAAGTCTAATCTCTGCTACCCATTTGCCCCAATGCCTCTGTCTCACTCCCCTGTACAACTTCTTCTTTATTGGAGCTAGATAACTACTTGTACTCGCAGAGTTTTGAAGTGGTTTTGGGATTGGGAGTACAGCCCCAGAAAAAGAATTGTAAGTTCCAGTTTCCTCGCCGAACTTTTGTAACAGATCTCTCTGGCGGAGATACACTGAATTGCCTAAAGGCTCAGAAACAGGGTCGTTAACGGTACTCAGCTGTGCGCAGTGAGAGAAAATTGAATCTAAAGTATTGGAGCCTCCTGCCAAAATGAGCTGCGACAGGGTGGAGCCAATATCGGCAGTTGTGCCAAATCCAAGAGGAAAGTACGTCTCTTGCATCGTTTCCAGTGATTTAGAGAAAACTTTCAGGGGAACTCAGATAAGATACAATTATACAAAAGCTGAAGGAAGCAGGGTACTTAAAATTGTCCCTCAACAAAAACTTGGACCAAACAAAACTTATTCGGGAATAATCTAAAAAGAAAAATGTCTAAAGAACCAGATAGAAATTGATCTTGCTAGCGAACTCAGAGTTGGTGAAACAGTGAAGACATCACAGGTGAAGAGACTTTAAAGCTAGCGACTCGAGTATTAACGAATCACGTATGATCCAGGAAATTCTGAATGTGAAAGGCAAAGGTTAATAGGAAACAAGAGTGCGTAATTGGGTATGGTTAAAGACGAAACATATCAGGACTGGCTCTGGTTGGAGGGGAAAGCTGAAAAGGAAGTGTTTTTTTTCTCCAACTTCCGAAGATGATCTCTAGTTCCTAAGCTGATCTTATGGCTAGGTCCAAGTTGATACATTTATAGGTGAAGATTGAACGACCTGCTAGGAAGCTCTTTTCAACGCCTCTGCATTCACAGCCGTGGATTGCATTAAAGGAGTCGCTGTATAATGACTATTCTGCCCTTACTAATTGGAAGGATCGACAGAAGTTTGAAAAATAAAAAATAATTTAATTAAAAATTATTTTAATAATTTATTATGATATCTTTTTCTTATATAATTCTTGGATGTAAAATAAAATTACTGTTGAATACAAAGAATTAAGTTTTGTATTTCATCAGTTATTAAAATTTTAAACATTTAATTAAAAATTTTAAAATTTTGAACATTGAAGTATAAAAATTTAATTTTTTTAAAAATAAAATTGATTGAATTCCCAAGTTAGCAACTAAAAATTTTGTTAATTTCGAATATGAATATTGTCATTTATAGAAAAACAAATCACTCAACAAACTTTAATTGGTAGTAACAAATTAAAAGAAATATTAACAATTGCTTGAAGAAAACTCGTCTTAGGCACGTTCGATGGGTATAAATGATAGCAACCCTTAAACATCTATGAATAAGTAAAATACTTCGGAGTGTGACATATCTTTGTACTATATTCAGTGACGGATCCAGGATTTGAGTCTTGTGGGGGTTAGGACAAAATTTTTTAGGTAAGAATAAATTTTTTTTAGGGGGGTTGGATTTTAATTAACAAAGGAATTTTTTAGTTTTTTGTAATCTTGGGGGGCTATAGCCTATAGCCCCTGCTAGCCCCAAACGATTAACTTAATATATGAACCAACTTTGTTAACCAAATGATTATGCACTGAAATTTAAAATAAAAAATAAAAAAGACATTAAATTTAATAATATTTCGTCTTTTCAACTGTCGTCAAACTTCTATTTTAATTATCTTGTGGCATTGACTTTGGTAAAACAATTCCTAGAGATCAAACGTCAAACTTTTGAACTCTGCCCATCCATATAACAGTCCTACAGATTCAGTCATCGTGCTCTAATGTAAAGTCCTCACGAAGTGAGACTGGAAATGCTTAACCAGATTACGAGAGAAACGATAATTTGCTTGAAAAATGTGCACTCAACATGAAATAAGGAGCAGGGGTGATATTGTAATTGCAAAATCATGTGAAAGCCAAAGGTGTCCAACACAGCGCAGCGCATCGTCTGAAAAATGGA
>JAOQMR010000212.1:21801978-21812177 GCA_027563865.1 Erythroxylum pelleterianum | reverse complement strand
GCAGCTAATTGGATCACACATATTGTATTATCTCTCAATCCCAACTGAAAGTCATTAGTTAGGCATTGCATTTGGTTTAGAATCTTTGATTTGAGGAAACAAGATTTTGTTTCAAGGGAATTACGCAAAATAATACATTTATTTTTATAATTTTCCTTTTAATCACATTAATAAATAAAAATTTTGAAATTTCTAATATTCGTTATGCACTGGTTGGTAGTGATAATAACAAATTTCCATCTTTATTAGAGATCAAACATACATAAAATGTTGAAAAAGAAAATATTAACTATTATATAATCATTAAAAAAAAGAACTCTCTCTGAGGGTAAACAACATTTGTACGTATTTTGAGTCTGATATATATCAGAAAGAGATTTATAAATCCCATAAGATCTAAACAGTAAGATTGAGAGACAGCTTAGTAATGTTATTTTTTTCTCCAAGAATCAAATATTGAAGTTAAAGTCAACTCTTCACTTAGATAAGATGAGATTAAAAATATAAAATTTACTGTTACTGTGTAACCTCGTTTAAATTGTGTAATCCTAATTAATAAGAATCCGTCGCTCGTATTAAGCACTTCTTAGCAAGCAGTACGCCTCGGGGACAAATTCTGTATCTTGTCTTCCGACAACTGTTTTTTGTCTTTCTTTTGTTTCACACTTATATGAAAGAAAAAACCGATAGGGTGCTGGGTTAACTAGTTTAGAAAAATATCAATTGGTAATACATTGTTATTGAATTAACATTATTTTTATATCTAAATTTAGGACATTACTCTGTACTCCTCAATTGTGGGAGGAATGAAAGTTATTCCCTCGTTAAGTACAATTGTCATGGGCGTGATCTGTCACGACCGTGACACTTCTTTTTGTTAGTAATTAAATATCATATAATTAATTAAAATATAATTGTTACAGACATTTAAAACAATTAAATGCCTAGAATAATTAAATATAATTAATTAAAATATATTAAAATCTAATGTAAAATAAATTTTTATTTTTTAGTAAAATAATATTATGATTAAATTGTATGTTGAAGATATTATTCAGCTAATGATATGTTGATGCAAGCAAATGCTAGAGCAATTTTTCTTCGAGAGTCGTTGGAAAAGAAATATCATAATATACTTAATTTTAAACTTTCTATCGTCATAAATGGGTACATAAATTAAATATAATTAATTAAAATATATTAAAATTTGATGTAGAATAAAGATGTAACAAATTTTTTATTTCTTAATATTGTTAACAAATCAACTAGTATTAATGGTAATAATAATTATTCCTTCGTCCTAACTAATTATCATAATTATAACGATTATATTCATTTTCATTATTCACAATATCAATTCTCATTTTTATTATCACTGTCAAGCACCCCTTAGTATGGTTTGTCTTTATTAGCCTTTAATTTGAGAAGTTGAATAGAGACACAACTAACCAATTTAAGCTAAAGTTAGAATTGGACTTTTAGAAAGTAGGAGCTATTGTTGGCTCTTCCATTTATGAGTTCCGACTCTACTATGTTTCTTCTACTGTAACCACCAACGTTACGTTTTATATAACTTGTAAAGAGAGACGAGATGGAAAAAAGTTATAAATTTTAATTATTAATTAATTCCTTTAAACTGAGTTGTTTTAAAATATTGAAATAGAATTGATATTAACAAGTTTTTGTTTAAATTTAATTAAAAGTTTAAAAATTTTATTTTTGAATATATTAAATAAATTATATTAATTATTATTTTTACTATATAAATTAAGTCATTTGAATAATTATATGACAAACTAATAGCTTAAATTTAAGCAATATATTTGATTCTATTAATAGTGAACTCGCTATTACAATTGCTTGAACCAATTAAGTTATTAAGGAGTCGAATCTTAAGAATTAAAGGCATTTTAAGGGAACTATTGTTGGAAAATTAGGACTGAAATTCGATCTCAACCGTATCGGAATAATTATAAAACATTTTTTATTTTAATTTTTCGAAAGCCAAGATCATAAAATTCTATAAAATTATTAGCGCATAACTCATAATAAAACAAGAATCATAATTCATACCTTATTTTGAAGTTTAAACATATTTTTTGTCGTATTCTTCAAACTGTTTCTAAAACTATTCATTTCAACCACCGTAGCCGCACAAGTATTCAAACTCTGACAATATCTACATAACAAATTGAGACAAATCTGCAACAGTTGCAGGGAGAGTTAAGCAAGAAATACTGGTTTCATTAGAGCTTAAGTCTATTTATAATAGATTTTGGACATTTTAATAATTTAATCGAAATTAAATTCTAATTTCAAATAAACTTTAACTAGAATTACAAATTATTCTAATCAAATACCAATTATACCCAAATAAGATCGAATATCTCATATTGATTCTTATTTGCTAAATATCTCATATTGATCCTTATTTGCTAAATATCTCATATTTGATAATAAAGTTTTTCAAACTTTACTATGAAGTCCAACTTGATTAAAATATCTTTAGTCTCCAACCCGTTCTTTATGTTTGACCCTTTAGATTATCAAATATGTTGGCAATTGATATAAATTATAAATCTAATATTTAGAATTAGATAAATTAAACTCCTTTAAATTTTCTTTAATTATGTAATTAAAAAATTTATATCCATAAATCAAGATCGAAGTCTATCAACAAATCATGATCACCCAAATATTTAGGAATGTGAAAGTGGTTTTGGTTAAACTTTCTGTGCATGATTTTTTGTATAATTTAATCATTTTATCATACAATATTTCGGTTAAACATAAAGTATGAAATTAATGTTTACTTTATTTTGAGTTCAATCATATTAGTTCTCCACCATTTGTTATTGATTTAATTAATGAAATTTGTAAACTATTTACAAGATGTCATTTCACCTTGGCCAGGGATTTTATGAATTAATACTAATTGAGAATAACAAAACATTTCCCTAATTACTTTAAGGTTATGAATCATATCTTAATCACTTAATTACCTCCATATAGTTCATACTATATCCAATGACTATCAATTAAACTAGCTATGATTAGAATAGGTCCTAAGTACTTTCAAGACATAACAATCCTATACAAGATAAATTTGGAGATCTCAAGTCAAAGGATCACTTATACAATCATCACAATGAGAATTTTCATAAACATACTAATAATGTTCCAAATAGATTTCTCATATGGGAACAGTTCAGTAAACTTGTTCTCTAATAAGAACCCATACGTTTGTTTAAGTATCTCCATACTTTAGCTTATGAGATTGACTACTTCCTTCATAAGGAAAAACATAATATGTACTAGTCATTTTACATTTTATTAATATCCAGTGTTAATAAAACAGTGACTAGGAACAATTTAGGAGTAATACATAAGTGCAATATGAATCTCCTAATAATAATCTAATCATAATTTCATTTTCAACGTATAATTATCCCATGAAATTTATTATCTAAATTTAAATATTTATAAGATAAATAATACTTTTAAATTATTTTTTCGTTAAACTAAATCCAACTGATTGGTTGTAGGGCATAAATCAACAATCTCCCATTTGCACTAAGCTAATCGTTTAGGTATCTTATACAATATCTCCATATGAAATCATACTACTATTGTGATAGTGCTTTAGTGAGAGAATTCTATAAGATTCTCTAAAATGACTACTTACTTAAATCTTGCAACTTCCATCTTAATAAAAAAAATGCCTAAATATATCCTTATATTTTTATGAGACCTTAGCTCCTTTTACATGCCTAATGACTCTAATGTTCCACAATATATTAATGTCTTG
The DNA here is from genome assembly GCA_027563865.1 of Erythroxylum pelleterianum. Classification (NCBI taxonomy): domain Eukaryota; kingdom Viridiplantae; phylum Streptophyta; class Magnoliopsida; order Malpighiales; family Erythroxylaceae; genus Erythroxylum; species Erythroxylum pelleterianum. Next base: position 21,808,369 of record JAOQMR010000212.1, on the reverse strand, counting down.
AACAATGCAAAGAACCATATCAAGTTCATTAAAGAACTTATTGGTTTAATCAATCATTTCCCTAAATAAAAAATGAATTATCACTTAATTAGCAACCATCGCTACATTGGAACCTTTCCAATCTTGAATGATATTATTCTAAGTAAAATAGACTTTAGTTAGGATTTACTTGTAAAGTTAACATCCATATAACCTTGAACTCAAATATCAACTCATATATAGAATAATTGATATCTTTAATACTTCACAAGTATCAAATATCTCAAATACTAAACATCTTTAGTACATTATCTATATATTTGGACTTAGAATAGGTAAATGATATATGCATATTTAACTATATTTATACAACCATATTTGATGTATTTTGCTTGATATTTTGTAATTTTGTTATATATTTTATACTTAATTCACTCCAAGCGCATTTATATGTTACAATTGCCTTCATAGACCAAAAGGATAGGAATTCAGGTGAAATTATGACATAAAATGAAGATTTGACGCAATTAGGAGATACATGGCTGCACATGTGGCCGTGAAAGTCTCTCAAAACGTGTAAAGTCACAATTTTAAGTATTTTTGGAGCTACATAGTTTGACACACAGCCATGTATCAAATCGTATATGTCCTAAAATCCTAAATTTCACTATAAAAGGATGTGAGTGGAGGCATACAAAGAGAGTAGACTTTCTAAGCTGATTCAAGATGTAAAGAACATTCAGAAGGGGCGATATTGATTCAAAGAACTGGACAACATGAATAAACCATCAAAAGATTCAATAGATTACAACATCAAACCTCAAACTTGTAAGAATATTCGATAGAAAATAAAAGGAGATTTAGAATTACCGAATCTTTGTTGTCTATTTGTTTTTCTTCCAGTTTATCTTTGATTTCATTTTCTATTATGTTTAACTAAACACCTTATTAGTGTTTAGGTGTATAAACCCTAGTTTGTGCTACAGTATGTTTTGATTAATTTTATTTAATGCAATTATTTTAATTGATCTTTTATGATTTAATTATGTATTTTATATATGTTCTACTAAATCCGGAATATTAGTACATAATCTGATTTCATAACATAGAGATTGATAAATTATGTGTATAAATAGATCTACTATAATTGAAAGAAGTTCATTGCAAACCTAGAGATAGGTTGACATAAATCCTCTAGATTATGGTCAAACCTAATAGCAGCCTTCACGAATCGATAAAGCAATCCTAGAAACTTTAACCTGAATAATTTTGGTTAGTGAACCTACAGATTAGTTATTGGTAGTCTCGAGAGAGTTATTAGCATAAGATAGAAATTTTCACGATCCAATAGCCAATAAAACAATTGCATCATAAAAGGTTAAATACTCTAATGGTTTAAGGAGGATTCATTACTTAGATACTAATTCTTACTAGTGATTTTTTTCCAAGTAATTTTATGTTCATTATTGTTTCCTACTTTATTTTAACTTTTTAACTTTTAATTTTTTATTAAAATCCAAAATCAACTCATAGGCTAAATAATAAGAGAAACGTAATTACTAGTAATTACTGTCTTTGTAAGATCGACCTGTACTTGCTTGTATTATCTATAGCTACGCGATGCACTTGCTATAAAATTAATATTGGTATAGAAATAACCAATCAGTAAACAACTTCCAATCCATATCTACAGATTTACTTCCCATAATTAAGTTACCTTTTCATATCCAACAAGAGTTGATCTTAGGCAATTATATTTTCAACAATTGAAATTAGAGGTATTGTTCTGTATGAGCAATATATCTCTATATACTTCCATTAAAGAGGAAAATTATACTCCCAGTAACTTTCTTGTAGACATGATAAATTCACAATCATCTCTAAAACAAAAATCTTGAATTCATTATAAAAGTTATTCTCATATGTATACATCTTCACTGATCAATCTCATATGTTTTACAAGTTATTCTCATAATGCACCATGAGGTAGCAACATCAAACTTCTCATTTCTATTTCCTTTAGTAATACCATTTTTCCTTTTGTTGAGATTTATGCTAAACTACCTTGAGGTTCTTGCTAATAAGTTTTGTCTTCTTCTCTCTTCTTTATGCAGCATTCTTTGACATACATGATTGTCTATTACTGGGTAAGATGAATTAGTTTATAGCTTAGATGTTGATACTAACTATTTTGAGATCCCTTTCACTTCAGATGGTATGAGCTAAGACATGGACTTAGAGGGACCATTACGAAACTAGCACCTAATTGCACTTTTTGTGTAGTTAGTGTGCCATAATTTGCTCGTTTATATTACTTATTAGTTCCTGTATCTATAAATGTTTCTTCTTTACAAAATTATGGAATATTCTTCTATTTCTCCCAAATTGCACGCATAATGCTTTTCTACTACTATTTTACATACAATTTGTTAGCATTTAATCTTACATGGTGTTGGGTGTACCAGCTTTCCAACTCCTACAGGCTAATACTTTCATTTCCCATATTACAAAGTAATTAAATCTTCCTTCAAGCATTTTTTAAGAATTGGCATTTAAAAAACAATTGATCTTTAAACTGTGTTTCTTCTTGGTGAAGAACAAAAACAATCTACTAGTAATATATATTCTTGCTAAAGTATTCAAACTCAAGCATAGGTATCTTGGAATGGCTTTATTATAAATGCATATCTATTTTTGTGTAACCGGAAACAGCTTCTTTACTATGTAGAGATAAGACTGCATACTATCGGACTTCCCCAGATCCTGCTTCATTGCGAGATTTCGGATTGGGTGATGATGATGATGCATATCTATTTTTGTGTAAGGCTTGTATGTATTTTCCACCATCATTTCTTATTGCACTTAATAGTCACTCTTGACCTATCATTTTTGTTATATCTAAAGTCAAGTCTATTTTGGATACTTATACTCTGTAATCCTTTCTAAAAGTAGTGACATCATAAAAAAAGTTAATTCCTTACTCAGAATAATCTTAGGGGGTGTTTGTTTCCATTTTTGTTTTTATTTTCAAATTCAGTAAAAAAACTTATTTTTTTGAATTTTTAGTTTATGTTTTTGGTTTTGGTTTCTTCCAATTTCAAAAATTATGAAAACCACAAAAAGTAGTTTTTGTTTCTTGTTTCTGTTTTTTTCTTCATAATCTGATGTACTATCAATTAAATATATATTATTTAATTATTAATAAAAATTATGAATAATTTAATTCAATATTATATATTTAATAAATTAAAATTGTTTATCAATAAAAATTATGAATAATTTTAAGTTTTATAATTAAATTATATGTAATTAAAATTTAATAATTATTAAAGAATATAATTAAATTTAAAATATATAAATATTCTAATAAAATTTGATTTAATAATTAAAATATATTTCAAATAAATATTAATTTATAAATTATTTATTGTTCGAACGTAATAAATTTATCCCAGTTCCTTCATGTAAAGTGAGAGTACGAGTTAAGCAAGAAGAGCATGTCTAGCTTGAGACCAACGATGATGTGTAAAGTAAGCTTTTACATGATGTCGTTAATTACACGGTTCAATCAAGCCATATGTTGTTTCAATATAATACCAAATAAATTCATATGTCATCTTTTGATATACTTTGTTAGTTTTGTTACGGGAAAATGACGCCAATGGTATCAATTAACTTATTCATATTTAATGACTCGACCCATACGTCTAAGTTCAAGTTCACACTAATTCAATACTTAACTCTTTTAAATAAAACGATATCGTTTTGTTTAAAAAAATTAAACTCGGAACAAACCTAAACAATTCCGGTCTTAATCTAATTTAAAAAAAGATATTATTTTATAATTTAAAAAAAAAGTTAACGAGACTGCCAGCTCATCGTCATCCTGACCTGTGTGCAGAATAATGCTTCTATCAATCTTAATTCTTCAAAGTCTAAAAGCATAATGACATCATTCGTTTACTTCGCCTCCTTAGTTACTTACACGAAGTCTCATTTCTTATCCGTCTCTGGACTTGTCCTCTCAACAGGTCAAGACTTAATTGAGCAGTCATATTATTTAATGTACTTAAATTAGAGCGACTCAGGCGTTGGAACTATGAATCAGTGTAGATATTGACCTAATGGAGCACTCGATATACTCGTGTTATGCAAAATAACCATAAGTCTTGTCTGTATACTGTATTTTAAATAACTAGGTAACAAAAACTTGATTATAATTTGAACTACAAATTCCAAAAAGTATGTTTCTAGTTGGAGTAGTTTCTCATAATCAAGCAAACAACAGAAGCAATCTGCTTTCGGGTGTACTATTACTACTCTTCAGGAATACTGCCAAGACTTCCATAGCCACCGGTAGAGGGGGACATGACGGTAATTCGATGAACAGGGATTTGTAAGAGCTCCTCTGCGACATCCTTGAATCCGAGAACACCACCATCTTTACACTTTGACATGAATCTAGCCGCTTCTTGCTTCGTCATCTTAACTTTTACCCTTATCACACCTTTATCTTCTGCAGAACTCAACTTCTTCCCATCTTCTGCACTAAGAAACATTGATGGTTTCTTACTGTTAGCCAAGCAGTAACCACTCTTCTCTTTATATGAGGGCTTCTTGCTTAAGTCATCTCTATATACAGGTTTTCCGAAGCCTTTCATAGTTTCATCACCTAGTATTTTGTTAACCACTACGTTAACAGAGTTCCACATTTTAAGGACAGAAAAGAAGAGAATTTAGGTATAGTAGAGGAGAGGAGGTGATAAGTGATGAAGCTGCTGTACTGAAGATGAATAAGTTGCGAGTCTGTATTTATACAGGCGCCAGCGTAAAAAAGGGGCGCTAAGAAAAGCAGGCAAGTTAACGACTAAATGACTGAACGTCAAGTTTACGATACGCAGAAATTCCCAAGTCTCTTAGTCATCGTCTCAAGTGTTGAAAATTTAAAGCCCCGTAAAAGACGATAACTGACATTTTTGAAAAAGTCAGCCAGCTGTTGCTTATTTGAAAAGACAAGATCATTTTTTTTTATGCTGTCTTATTTTGTTCAACAATTTATTTATACGGATCTCACGTTTATTTTTGCAAGATTTATACAGAACTTACATAAATAAATGGCTGAAATTCATTAGAAAAAATAAAACACTGTAAAACTGAACAAAAGATTTATTCGAGGGGTTAGTGCGATCAATTGGATCCATTAAACAAATCATCACCAATCAGTCATCGTCAATCATTCAAGGCCAAGTAATAGAAACTTTTCATTAAGGCGACTAATAGAACGAATGAGGTTTGAGAAAACCTTGATGGAAAAAGAGGATCAGCCATTTGAAGTTACGTGATGCTGTAAATCAAACCTTAGACTTGGTCTTGAAAGTGGCATGTTACGATTAGAAGTCCTTTAACGCGCTTCGGTAATAAAGTCTCGCTGACCCAGTTCTGGATCCCTGTATCCGAGACATTAACATTCACTTGTGCCTCAATCAATTTCGACCACGGCTCACGGATCGGTAATTTAGAATAAATTGTTCCTTTTAATCCCTGTTAATGGTTGAAGGACCGTGTTATTCTGCGCTTCTTTGCAAATTGCAAACGCAATCCAGTGTAATGCACCAGTTTCATGTGACGTGAAATTGGAATGAGATAAAATTCCGATCTCGCTACAGCAGAATAATTAAAAAATTATTTCTTACTTTAATTTTTTTAAAATTATTATCACTTTAATTCTATAAAATGATTCATGTATAAATCATAATAAAGTATAAATCATAACTCGTACCTTATTTCAAAATTTGATCTTTATTTTATTGTATTCCTCAAACTGTTTCCAAAATTGATCCATCTCATCTGTAACTCTTACAAAAAGGTTAAGCAAGAAGTCCTATCTCTATTACAATTTAAGCCTATTTATAGTAAGATTTGGACATTTTAATAATTTAATTGAAATTAAATTAATTAGAATTACTAATAATTTTAATTAATTATCAATTATGACCAAATAAGATTTAATATCTTATATTGATCCTTATTTATTAAATATCTCCTATTTAATCATAAATTTTTTGAAACTTTATAACCAACTCCAACTTGGTAAAATATCTTTGATCTCTTCAACTCATTCTTTACGTAAGACCTATTAGGTTTCTAAATATGTCGGCAATAATTATAAATTATAAATATAATTAAATAAATTAAAACTCCTTTTAATTTATCTTTAATCCGCTAATTATACAATTTATATTCATAGATCAAGATTGACGTCCAGTAACACATCATGACTACCCAAATATTTAGGAATGTTAAAATGATTTTGACTAACCTTTCTGTTGGGCCCTGATTCGTATTAAGCATGTTTTATTTATTTTGAGGATTTTAGTTTGATAATTTTAAATTGGATTGGAATAAATTGAGG
>JAOQMR010000212.1:21676291-21701480 GCA_027563865.1 Erythroxylum pelleterianum | reverse complement strand
TGAATGCAATGAAATCTATCAGTCTGACCCAATATTACTATAATACCCCTTTGCTACCAGTAACGGGATGTTACACATTGAGTCAACTGGAGTCTGGACTAGAGAGACAGACAAGGGAGAGGAGGGAGACTGTCACTGATGCTAAGGTTGAGGAGGAGAGGAGCGACTGCAGCGGGGAAATGGGAAATGGGAAAAACGAATAGGTTTTGTTATTTTATGGTTTACTTATTTGCATTTTATTTCTCGAATTTTTTTAAATTTACAATATTAAAATATTGGCTGGTACTAACTGAAAATGTCAGTATAGGCCGATACTACCATTGGTATGATATGCTTAAATTTTGTACCATTTTGGCGATCGATACAGTACGAGATTCATAACTTTGATATTTGCTCATTCTATTGGATACAAAAGTAACTCTAGTATGCTTTTGGTGGTCCCAGTTAATGATAAAACAAATTCGGATTTAAGATGAAAAATACCAAAGTTCTCTTAAATTAAATAATTTTTAAAAATATTTCTTAATCATTAATTTGAAAATTTGAAAATAAATTTTCTCTTAAATTTCTTAAAAAATGTAAAAAAATATATAATACAAATATCGTATGTGAACCAATCAAATATAATTAATATAATGACTCAACTTATCCTTTAAATTTAAATGGAACTAATTAAACATAACCTAAATTAATAATTTAAGATAATTATAATAATTTATTAATTTATGTCAATTTTAATTAATCTTAACCAAGTTTAAAAGTCGAACTGAGTCATAATATTAACACCATTTGATTAGTTTACATATTTATATCACATGTGGTTTATTATTATTTTTAATTGAAATTTAATAAGAAATAATTTTTTAAAAATTAAAAATCACAAGGAGTCTTTTCAAAGATTTGAAAATTTATAAAAACATGTTCAAAATTATTTAAAACATTAAAAAATTTGTGTTTTCATTTGGGTATAAAAATGAGTCGGATTGAATTTGGACCCATCTTTAACCTAACCTAACTTGATCATGTTATAAACAACTTAAATTTGATTTAAAATTTGGTTAAATTTGAATTCAAATTATTCAAAACGACATCATTTTAAAGTTGAAACGAGTTAGTGAAAATTAAAGACTTAGGCTGAAGTCTTATCAATTTAGACTAGCCGAAATTTTCTTCTCTTTTTTTGTCATTCATATTTATCTTGCTTTTCATAAAGAAAAAAAAATCAAATTTCTCATTTTTCATTAAATGAGAAAGTTTTAACTTGGAGCCACAAATACAATAAATCCAACCTCGTATTCACGAGAAAAAAAAAAGGTACGGAATCGGAAATAGCAAGTTCTTTCGTAATTGGTAAAACAGTTAAACAGTATCGGTGTAGGTAGGCAAAACTAGGGCGGGAAGATCAAAATCCCGTAGGAGCCAATTCCTGTCAACATCACTTTTGCAGGACAGCGAATAATTTACTCCGGAAAGCAACATAGCAACCAACGCTAACATGACTGTAAGGTGGCCAAGACTGTTGCTCCTGCAATCATAGTGAGGGTGGTGGTTGTGGCCAACGCAACTTGTCAGATCACACAAACTTCTGGGGGTTCCTCCTGTGGGAGACTCCTTGTGCGCACTGACCATTAGGTCGCTTTTTCAGGGACTGCTGAGATCAAACCGTGATTTAACTCCCTCACACGATCTCGGGGCTGAAGTGTGGGGGCACCTAGGGTGGGCGTTCCACCTTTTGGGTACAAGATAAAGGTTTAAGATCTTTTGTACTAATTACTTTATTCTGATCTTATTTTAATTTTAAAAAATATGTTTGATTATACATAAAATAACGTTACTTTTGGAATAAAAATAAAGTTTGAATAGAATATTTGAAAGGAATCCGATATTCAAGACAAAAGCCTAAGTGATACATCAATGTACTTCGAAAGCCTTGATTACAAGAGCATATTCAACTTGTACATTAAATTGAGTACAATTGTTACTAAATTTCATATTTCCTTAAATTAAAACCATTTCTACTTATGTATTCGAATATCATACTACCTCATTATAGTGACTTGGTACGGTATTCTCTTTTATAAAAGAAATTCCCAAGCTTAATTATTTGTAAGGACAATCGTATAGCTTGATATCAGACGGCTTTGATCCGACTTAACTTAAAATTAATTTAATTTGAGTTAATTAAAATTTAAATTATACTTGACTTTTTAAAAATAAAAATCTAAGTTTGGTTCAAACTTTGTTATTTGACTGTATTCAAAATCTAAATATTCCATATTATACGAAGGATGTCATTTTGTTAAGTAAAAAAAAATATCTTTTATGTATTGATGAGTGAAAGTATCTAATGCATCGCTCGCGATTCTTCGGGTTTGGTGTTGGGTGTGCGGATCGGCAGACTTGAGAGTACTTTTCGCCCAAAAATTGCTGAAGCTTTGGCCATCAAGGAGGCTCTCAGTTGGATTAAGTGTAATGGTTGGCCGAAGGTTGTCGTGGAGAGCGACTGCCTTCTTGTTATTCAAGCACTCCGGGATCGTCATTTCGTTGATGCTACTGCCTTTGGTGACTTCATCTCCCATCTTCGTTTTCTCCTTTCTCAACTTGTTTGCGAAGTTGTTTTTCTTCATGTTAAACGTTCTGCTAATCAGGTTGCTCATGGCTTAGCCCAATCTTCCCGAACCATGGCAAACGTAGGTGTATGGTCTTGTACTTTCCCTCCTCTTGTTCTGTCACTCCTAAACTTGGATGCCTAATCTATCTCATCTTTTACTAAAAAAAAAAACTCTTCCATCTCTTTCTATGCGTCTCTCTCTCCCCTTTAATCCACGCCACTTGTTTTTTTGATTACAATAGAAAAAAAACTCAAAATTAAATAAACATGCTATTATTGCGGGACACGTTAGTATACAGTGCCTATCTTGTTTTGGTGAAGACTATGAAAAACTGGTAATGGAGGTTCTTGCAATATATGGACGCGTGAATTTGCTAAGCCTACAAGCTTAGCTAGAGTATCCGCACACTGGTTCTCTTTACGATGTACGTGCTACAATTATACCTCCCAAGCTCTTTGAAGTAGCTCGCAGATACTTGTCAAAAAAATTTTATTTCTGTCAGTCGCAATATAGGAAGAGATGAGAAGATTAATGATTTCTAAGGAGTTCACTTCGAGAATAATACGGCGGTATCCCAATTCATGCCACTTATTTGTTTTCTTGTTACCTAGTCTTATTGATGTTACTTTTATCAAGCTTATGACAGATGGAAGGATCATATCCACGTACTCGAAAATAATATAACAATAGATGCTTAATATTATCTTAAAAACCAAATTAATAAGGTTGGTTTATTTTTTGCGATTAAGATATGATTTTCTTTTTTTGGTAATACGTATCATTCTTACTGCATCCATTTTTAAGAGTATAAAGTATTCCAATAAACAGCTCCTCTGTGAAAGTCATACGATATCTAAATCGATTTCAACTCCTTCAAATGGTGGCCTCGGTTGTATTGGTTGCAAGACACTAATTAGTTATGTTTCTTTGCTCATATTGTTCAATTTTTTCTGGATGATAATATGATATGTAGATTTATAGGTAACATTCAAAAAAATAATAATCCCAAAATATTTTGTTATTGAAACCAACTATATTAACTACAAAAGATAATTGAGAGAATATTTATTTATCTTTTTCTTCAACTTTCTTATTGTGATTAATTTTCAAAAATATATTTGTCTTAATATCCTTACTGTTTCTTGTTCCTAAAAAGTAAAATTTTAAAGAAACACAAGTTTTTTTTAATTTTTTTCCAATTGCATCAACTGGTCTCCAAATCAACAAAAAACATTCTTTTTGTTATATGTATTCTAATTTCATTTTCATTTCCACTGATTCTTCTCTTTGCCATTATTTTGACAAGGATGCTACACCTTTAAGTTGACAATAGGGGTCGACAGAGATAAAGTACTGACTTACATTACCTTCCAATTTAATATTGACTCTAGAAACTTTAATATTCACGGTTAACCTAATAAGACCTCGGAAAGCTTCATTGATAAGCTTAAAATACTATATAGAAAAAAAATCAAATATATTAAAAAAAATACTACCACCTTTTCGAAACAATACTACTCTTATGCACAAAAGTGTTACTGATAAGTCACAAGTTCACTTTAATACGACTATAAAAAATACCATACCTCAATACGAGCTATACTAACACTTCATAAATCTAAAACCAGGCTTCTATATAAAAAGTATCATCACTTATAACATGTAATCACATCTTTCATTTAATATGAGAATAACATCTTTTCGTATAAACAAAAATACCATATATAACCTTTATATATTCAACACCACTCATGTGTATCAAAAGTGCCAACACTCATTGTATCTTAGTAACACTTTTGCTTTAATATGGGAATATAAGATTGGGTACTAAGAACTGTTAAGTTATCAATTTGTATTTAATTCTCTTCAATACGTTGAAATTATTATTCAAAATTAATGGAATTATCTTATAATTGTTTTCAGATGATTTTCAACATCTTAGAGATGAAATTGAATCAAAAAGATGCAAAAGAAATAAAGAAAATCTGAAATTTCAGGTTGGCAGCAGATTCAGTGATTAAGCGTGGGCACGTGCAATAATGCAAACAATAATCTTTAGATCTGATTTCAAATTTAAATCTGATTCGTTTGAGATTTTCATAATTTTTTAAGATCAGATTGATGGAGATTCACAATCTGAACACGTAGGAGACGTGATCTGCAAGAGAGGATGGAAAAGGAAGGGATCGAGAGGCATTAAAAGTACAAAAATGTTACTATTCACGTAACATAGTTTTAGGATAGGTTTACCTTTTTCTGCAGCCTTTTGAGGAGGATAGTTTTCGTTTTTCTCAATAGAATTTTCTTCTGTTCTTTTAGTCAGCCACTTTAGGAGTAGCTTTTACACATTTCTACAGTTTTTCTTCTAGTTTTACGTCAGCCTTAGTGAGGTTTTCAAATTTCTCCAGTATTTTTCCTTCAATTCAGTTTACGTTTCTGCACTTTTCTTCTAAGTATTTTCGAATTCTTTAAGAAAAGATCAAGGATGGAGACCTTACAATTGGCTATTTCTTTGTTTATTTTCACTTTTGTTATGAGTAGCTAAATTCCTTTTCTCGGTTGAGGGGAACCATGTTATCATCTATTATGTGTAAAATGTTTCAATAAAGTTTGTTTTGTTGATGAGCGTTAAGTGTCTTTCGAATTACTTTTTCCAATTGAATTGATTGATTTTTAGGTGCCAACTAGGAATTGATTCGTTTAATAGCTAGATTAATGAAATATGACATTCAGTTTTGTTAATCACAAGTAGCAATTATGATCACCTTCTTTATGTTAGAGTAGGGAATTCTAAAAAGATACTCATCTTGATTAAATGCATGTCGTACATGTGTTATCTTATTCATTAGTTTCTTAGTTCTTAAAGCTATTATTCAATTGAATCTATGATCGTATCTAGGTTGTTAATAAATAAGAATGGTTATAATATATGTTTCTATTCATTTACACTTAAGAGAAAATAACCCTAGTGAATGTTTATTGATGAACTGAATTTTATTTCAAGGATCCATTTTAGTGTGATAACAACGGTAGCCCAAAACCAAGGTTTGTCTCTTAAATTTCTGATCCAATTATTTTTGTTAATTTATAATTTTTGTTATTTCTAATTTCTTAAATTACATGAACCAAACCCCCTATTTATTTTAGTTTTAAACTTGCTAACCTTTACCGTTAAAAATTCCTCGTGGGAATGATCTATACTTTCCATTACTACATTATTTTGTATTGACGAAAGTTGGTTTCTCTTTAAATTTAGTTGCAGGCGACAACAATACCAAGAACATTGTTAGTTCCCAATGACAGTGCTTAGATTCAATATTTTTTCTAACCAATAAACTCAGTTAACAACAATTAATATATAATAAGGATGAAGAAATTACTTCATATAAATTAATCAAAAGATTGAACTAAATTTAAAGAGTATAAGGAACAAAAAATATAAACTAATTTATAAAGGTTCGATAAATAACCTTTGTCTACATCTACTCTTAAGACTCTTCTTGAAATTTCATTACAATCTTCTTTCAAGGTGGAAATTAACCTTGAAGAGTCCTTTTACAATCTTCTTCCAAGGTGAAGAAAAGCTTCAATCCCACTTAGAATACCCTAAAGTACAATAATATAATGTCCTAATCAAATATGGCAACTCAAAATATCTCACTTTGTGACTTGATAGCTCAAAAGAGGCTCATTTATACAAATATGAGACAATGATGCACAAATGATTGAAAAATGCTTTAAAATGTGTATAAAATGCACCCAAATGCTTCTTAATACTAAAAACAATGATAAAAAATTTATTTATAGTGTTTTAGAAATATTAAATCATTTGATTAATATTGATAAATTTTTTTATTAAAGAGCATTATTGAATATTTCATGAATCAACACAAAAGGTCAATTTGATAGAAGCTTCCCTAATTATGCCTAGTTTGAAAAATATCCTATTTCAGTATTATACCTAAGTTAAAAAATAATTTAATTAAAGTAATAAGGTCAATTAGTTAGGCAAATTACAATTAATTTAATCATGAATTGTTATGACTATTTGCCTAAAAATCAAACCATAGCACAATAAAACTTATAATGAAATATCTCAAAAAATCTTCTTCCAAAGTTAAAATCTTTCTAGTATTATTCCCTATCAAGCTAATTGTAAAATTGATAAGCATAACAAACAGGGCCTATAAATCAATTAATTCCCTCCTCACACTTGAGTTGTTTATTGTCCTTAATGTACCAAATATAAATAATGAAAAATAAATATGAATATCAATAGGTAAAAATGGAGGGAGTAAAGGGCTAAACGAAGTTTCTCCAGCTTTTGGTTGTTGTTATTGTCTAAGGTATATCTAATTATCATCATCTAGAAATTATTTCTACCTTCTAAACAAGCACAATATAAATAAAACAAAAAAAAGTAAAATGTGATTTAAAAAACTTGAAATTAAACTGAGTAAAGTATTAAATTAAATGTAAATAACCAAACCAAAATGAAATAAGTAGTTAGGATGTACAAAGGAAACAAAATCCTAAAAGATATACATGCCATAGGGAATAGAAAAAGAAAGAAAGATAGAGGCTCAATCTAAATTTGGCTCATCATCTTTGATCACTCTCTTGCTCTAGTATCATTAAAGATTAGGCATACTTCTCGAAGTAACCTACTTGTTGAAAATAAGTAGATAATCATTGCTCTATCCATCATATCTGCTATCCTTACCTCTTCAATTGCATATGCATCTTTTGGAGCATGGAAGTTTGTCCTTATTGCTTGTTTCTTGAGATCAAGAATGGTCTTATCAATTTGCTCCTAAAATAGCTATTTTTTTGTGTTGGATCTTTATGCTCCTTTATTTTCTTTTCTATCAAAGGTGCCTCTACTATTGGGTATAATTTTACTCCCTCTTGGTCCTCAACCTCATCATCATCATATCTCTCTCTCTCTCTCTCTCTGAATTATAGCTAAAGTCTAGGCTCCACCAACCTTTATGACAAGCCCCATATATCTCAACATCTCTAGGTTGATGTAAGACATGTGAAAATCTATGATGACCCCAAAAAAAAGTAATAAAAATTCTTAGATTCTTCATCAATCTAGTCAAATAAGTATCAAAGCAAAGTTCTTCCTTCTTTTTATTGTCCATCTCCTTTTAATTATGTCACCAAAACATTATGCTCCCTCTTCCTAATAATGGTGTGTGAAATGACTATACAAATATCTAAGAGTTATGGATAAAATATAAGTTCTCTTATTATTAGATTGATCATATACACTCATTTATCTCAAAATTTGTGTGGGATATGATTACAAAACTCATCGATAAAATCGATCAAAGCACCCTTATATTCTTTAACTTCATATGCTTAGGTGTATAAAAATTGCAATGTGCTTTATATGTTTTAAACATTTTTTTTGGATTCCAACATAACCTAAACTTGACAGAATTCTACCTATCTAACCTAACATTACAATTCACCCTAAACGAAGTCATAATCTTAAGGATGAGCTCGCTATAGGAATATTGTGCAATTTATAAAAACATACTCCACACTGAATTCTCCATTAACATTCTCATTTCTAATTCTAACACTATACTTTCCAAAGCAATCTACTCCATACTCCTATTACATTCAAAATTTTAGATTTGAAGATACACATATCTTTCGCAAAAATTCCTCGAAGGTGACCATGAATGTGTTCGACTACTTAATGTTCCCTAAATGGCTATAATAGTCATTCTTTGGCTTGCGAATTGTTATAAGCTCATCTTTGTAGTTGAGTTAAGTGTTTAAAAGCTAAAAAATTAGTGAAACGATGAAAAATAAAAAATTGCCAAGATTTTCATTTAAAGGCCTAAGTTACAAAGAAGTTCAAATTTGGAGTAGAAAGTTTAATGGAAAATGATGATGAATGCTAAAAATATAATCGGCATAGCATGGGAATGCAATTTTTGGAGTAAGTGCTTAGATGATTTAAGAGAAAATGAGAGAAAGATGAAGGGAGCCAAATAATGGTGTCTACTATGACCCCTAGACTTTTAAAATTTTAGTGACAAGATAAGTGATGCAGTAGTAATGCAATTCATAGTGAATTTTAATTTTTAAGAATAGTTTGGAGATAAAAATGTGCCCAAACCATGGGTGCCCTGGAAAATATTTCTAAATTAACATATAGACACATGTGTGTTCTTAAGCTATGGATCTTATAGTCTTAAATTACCAAAAACATAGCAACTCACACAAGTGTGTTCCTAAGCCATAGATCTCACAATTCTAAATGATTTAATGATAGGATCAAGAAGATGGTTGTGGCCCAAGTCATGGACACTACAAGAAATTTGTAGTTTACCAACGGAAAAAAATTGACGGTAAATGCAAGTTTTTTGTCAATAATAATAATTTCCGATGGAATAAAACGATGGACAATGGCGTCGTTAATACGGTTGTAGGTAAATTTAACGATGAACTTTTTATGTGTCCTTCCGTCGGTAAAGTATACCGACAGACAGGCGTACCATCGATAAATTTTACCTACGGAAGGCTTTTCTCATCGGTAAATTTACCGATGGAAAAAGAAGAATAGTCAGTAAATCGTAGTTCAGATAATCACAAAGGTTTCAATATTACCGATAGAACAAGAAGAACGGTCGGTAAATATCATACAGTTTACCGACGGTTCAAGATGTTCCGTCGGTAAATGTATTGCTTATTTGTGCCAGTCTTTATATCCCGTTGATAAAAACAAGTAAGATTTTTTTTAAAAATCCCGACCTTAAATTTTATTTCATGATCTTACGATAAATGCATAATTTCAACATTTATGAATTATCTTTGCATATAATTTTATTTGTTTATATATTTCATTTATTTAAATAGAAAGTTGATTGATGATATAAAGTTAAAATTATCTTAATTGATAATAAAACATTACAGTTTATATAATAAGTCTTTGTAACTCAAAGCAAATGAGTATATCAATCCTAATGTCCTAATGACTGTCGGTGCTCTGAGGTGCTACTACCCCTTCTCTTCAACTCATCCATCTCTTGTCTCAATTGAGCTATGTAGTATATCAATATGTCCACTATTGTCTGACGCCGATTGAATTGATCGCTTTGCGACTGTCTAGTAGATGTTGCTGTACTGGCCGTAAAAGATTGCGAATAACATGTGCTCACAAATGAACCTAGCCCGAAGATCCTTCCACGACAGTCCCTACCACCCACAACATCAAGATACGTTTGAGTCTCATCAACAGGTTGTTCCTACTGAGACTGTCATTGAATGGTTTCTTGTATTTCGTCCTATTAGGAAGTAATGTTTATATTAGTAAGTGATAATTATGAAGGAATAATAATAAAACATTAATTTCACATACATTCAGTTCTCTACATTGGCTATTGACGAATGTCACACCGTCATGCTTCTTCGTGTGAGTGTGCAAAAACACCTGAGTAGGTGTAAGCCTCATGCCTATAGACTTTTCCTGCATATTTAACCTAAAATGTTAGATGTGAACTAGATTATATAAAAATTTCGGCAAAGTTTTCTCTATTTTTATAATATCTCCCCCTTGTTGAACAAATAAAATAACTCAACACAGCTATATATGGCACCAGACATTTATACCCTTATCATTATCCATAATACGCATATTTCATTTCAAAATTCACTCATCAATTTAAATTGAAATATAGCAAAGTAAAACATTTACAATATAAGTGTCTAGTTTAGATACTTACAAGTCTCTGTGCTTGCTCGTGGTGGGTAATTAATCCTCCCATATGTAAAAGAAGACTCTCTCCCCCCGGCCTCCACGTCTGTTGGTGGAGTTGCGCCCTGAGATGGACATTGCCTCAGGGCTTGTCCTATACTCTTGCCAATGACTCCATATTTGCTCAAAAATATAAGGCGGTAGTACGCCAGCCTTGTGTATCGCACCAATAAAGTTGCAATAACGTGTACAAGCTCGTCTCTCCCATACTTTATGTATGATCGTGTCGAAACCAGAATTCCAGAAAAATTCTTTTTGAAAAAAAGGAAAAAAATTTGAACTCCTATAACATAATAATATTTATCTAATTAATGTATACAAATGAATATAAAAAGAGAAAAATTTTATTGTACCTCAAACTCTTGGAAGTAAAATCCCTTTGTGGCCTGAGAGATATTCTTCCACATATAACCCTCAGCATCAATTCTCTCCTTAAATGTAGATGTCATATTTTTGGAGCATAGTCTAGACAAAATCAACCTAATATAAGAAGTAATTTTATTCCATGAAAAAACCGATAAACCTATAACTTAATTTAAAACATATAGTGTTTAATGTGATTTCACTTACATATTATTGACAATTGTTATGTACTTTCTTCCATCAGGTCCCTTAACTCCAGGCTGGTGATCGTCTCCTCCATCCGATAAAGGGGTAGTGGATGATGTATGAGTTGGGGATGGTGTAGCATGAAGAGCAGCAGGTGATGCCTTATCTGCAATTATAGGCCCTGGAGGGGGAGGAGGTGATGCAGTGCCAACTGCAGACTTTGATGGTCTACCTTCACAGTAAGTACCTCCGAACATGCATCTGGATCTGGGCCGCATTACCTCACGCTGTCTTTTTGGTCTCATATTTCTACCTGAAATTCATTGTTGATTGATTTTTCTACAAATATAAGAATTTGAATTCAATATTTTACACAATATATGGAAAAGGAACTAAGGCGATTTGTTGAATATCGTATTCAAGTACAAACGATGAAATAGAAGCTTAACAATTGTTAAAGTCGTAGAATAAGAACAATAATAGCCCACACTTAATAGGACGCAGGTTGACCACTAACTAGTAAGGAGGTTGTTTGACAAATTCTTACAGATACAACAATAAATCAACTTTAAAACTGAGTCTAGTGTATTGCATCGATAAATCACAATGATATAATTATTTTCTTGGATTCCATGTGACATGAGAGTTGATAAAGGTGAATGAGTCTCCGATGTCTGGATTCCCGAGAAGGGTCCTAGCATGTTCAAACGTACCAATTGAAACAGTGATACTTCTTCCCTCAGGTGTAGGTTTTTAACACCTTCTTGCAACAGTGTTACCGCTATAGCTAAACTTGTAAAGGATACAGTGAATGTGTTGCCAGATTTAGTATGGAAGACTAACTTTCCAGATGAACTACTAGTACAAATAGGTTTACCTAAAACACAATCAGTATAGAACTTAGATAATGTCATATTAGAAAACGTTTAAATGAACCAAAACTAGATATTAATGCATACGTGAATGTCTAGACAAGGTTTGTGGAATTGACGAATTTTCCAAAAGAATCGATCTCCCTAATCCTTTATAGGCAGTTGTGACATCGCTCTCGCCTCTATCAGCATACATGTCATCTTCAAAATTCATGCAAGTTTAAAACAACATGTAGTATAGACCATCAAATATGAATATATATAATATCTTCATCAAAGGAAATAAGATGTACATAATAAGGAAAGCGACGTTATCCATATCATACTAATCACCTTGAAGTAGAAGATCGACCATAAAAGGCAAACAATCGTTAGTGTATAAGTGGAGATTTTTCCTGCATTGTTTATTCCTTGGGTTGAACAATTTTGCCACATTCCTCCTAATGGAATGAATTACTACCATCTGGAACCAATCGCCATGTCGACATTCCTTGATTAAGATATTGAATTAAATACTTTACATAATATATTGAAAAGGAAATCATTGATTTGAAAAATAAAATATTCAATTACAAACACAAATTAATCGCTATCATAACTTAATTGTAAATTACAATCATCATCTTCTTCGGAAGAATAAGAATCAAACTCTGGCTCCTCTTCAGATCTCTGACCCTCGTCATCCTCTCCAGATGAAATTTCAACATATTCGTTAGATGGATCATTCAAAGGTTCATTATCATCATATGTGACAAATGTACTTATAAAATGAACATCTTCCTGAAACGCTTCACTTTTAATTCTCTGCTCTCCTTTTCCATATGATTCAAAAACGCTTCTAGGTTTAACTTTGCAAACCGCCAACCAATCTGAATTATCTCATCCTAAGCTTGGAAAAGGGACATAACACACCTGTTTCGCTTACATTGCCAACACGAAAGGTTTATATTGTCTCAATCTTCTTCAATTGTTGATTTCAACTAGATTGTATAGGCTATGCACTTTTGTTCCAACATTTGGAGTTAGGTCATACCAGTTACATTTAAATATCACACATCGCTTTATTGGCAATGTAGGGTACTCAACTTTAAGTATCTCAATAATTTTACCATAGTAATCCATCAACTCTTCCTGTATAGAAACTCCACTATTTATTATTACCATGCTATGACCATGATATTTTGCATGATATTTGTATCCATTAACGAAATACACCGGATACGATTTAACGGTTCGTAGAGGTCCCTTTGTAAGATCACAAATAAACTTGTTCTCTATTGGATTTTCTAAGGCCTACATAAAAGAAATTATCATATAAAAGAGTATAATGTTATTTCAATAGTTAAATCTTATAATTCAACAATAAGAATATTTGTAAGTGAAAACTTACATATCTCTCGAACCATCAAGGAAAGTGTCTTCTAACTTCTTTATTTATATCATCCTGTATGTTGTCTGGCATTATCTCGCGTAACAATGCCTCGTATAATCTAAATACATTATTATGTATTTCAGTTATGAACAACACAAAATTTGAAAACCGACAATTCTCATGTTCAATTTACTGTACAAAAGGTTGAACCTCTTAACAGATCAATAAAATGTAACCATGCATAGCCTCAATTTCTTCCTCTGTTAATATTCTTCTTGTTGCACATCCATACATTCATCCAGGATATTTGAAAATGGATAAGTTATCATCAGCATCACTCGTTCCTCCCCCATCGTCATTACGAGGAACATTTCTTTCTCTTGTGTGAACATGCGGCTGAAAATAATGTGAACAAAATGTACTAGCTTCCTCCATTAAATAAGCATTACATATCGAACCTTCAACTCTAGCCTTGTTTTCTACATTTTTCTTCAAGTGATGCAAATACCTATATTAGAGAATATAGTTATTACAATTTACTAGTTAAAACATGTTATTACTTTAATTATAATAATTTGAATTTGAATTACCTCTTAAACGGATACATCCATCAATATTGAACTGGACCGGCTATTTTTGCCTCGTGTGTTAAATACACAGGTAGATGCTCCATACAGTCAAAGAAGCCTGGGGGAAAAATCTCTTCTAACTTGCACAAAATTAAGCCAACTTGATTTCAGATGATGTTAAACTTTTGAAAAACAAACTTAATTCTGTTATTACTTCCCAAACCTTATTCGATAGCAACTTCCGAAATGTAATTGGAATTAGCCTTTGCATAAACATATGACAATCATGACTTTTCATCCCAAATAATTTGTACTTCCTCAAGCCCACATACCATGCTTAGTTTGAAACATAACCATCGGAAAACTTTAATCTTTTCAACTATTCATAAAATTTCCTTTTGTTTTTTTTCTTTCCAAAATGTAACATGCTTTTAGATATTTACCAGTGCGAAAATCCTTATGTAACTCATTCCTTCTATAAAAAAGTTGCAAATCAACTCGTGATTTTGCATTCTCTTTTGTCCTCCCTTCAATGTTCATTATGGTATTGAACAAATTGTCAAAAATATTTTTCTCAATATGCATCACATCTAGATTATGACATATCAAATTACTTTTCCAATATAGTAAATCCCAAAAGATGCTTCGTTTTCTCCAACCAAAGTTTTTACTAATGGTTGTATTTACTTCTTCAGCTTCAAATTCTGTAACTTTCAATAAGCCTAATTCATTAACCTCCTGCAAAATCTCTTCACCAGCTTTGTGAGGGGGAGGAAGTGTTCTTACTAGCCTATACTTAATGAACTTTTGTTTATTGCATCTAAATGGATGATCTGGAGGA
Source organism: Erythroxylum pelleterianum (assembly GCA_027563865.1). NCBI lineage: Eukaryota > Viridiplantae > Streptophyta > Magnoliopsida > Malpighiales > Erythroxylaceae > Erythroxylum > Erythroxylum pelleterianum. The sequence continues at coordinate 21,686,888 of JAOQMR010000212.1, read as the reverse complement.
AGAAATTTTCTGTGATTGGCAAACCAACATATTTTTCCCCATCTTGGAAGATAAAACGCATCTGAATCATTGTCACAATAAGGACAAGCCGATTTTCCAGTCGTGCTCCATCTAAACAACATGGAATATGCCAGAAAATCACTAATGATCCACATCAAAGCAGCGCTCAACACAAAATTATGTTTCAGAGACACATCATATGTCTGAACACCTTATTCCTAAAGATGCTGCAATTCATATATCAATGGTTGTAAAAATACATCAATTTTATGCTTTGAATTTGTAGGCCTTGGCACAATCACTGTCAAGAACATATATGCGTCTTTCATACACATCCATGGAGGCAAATTATAAGGAGTAATTATGATTAGCCGTGATGAATATTGCTGGCTGAATTGAGCTAAAGGTTGGAATATATCCTTTGACAATCCCAACATAACATTTCAACTTTCAGCTGCAAACTCAAGATGGGTGTCATTGAAATGTTTGCATGCTAATGCATCTGATGGATGACTCATTATTGCATCTTCCTGTTCGTGTTCATCATGCCATCTCATGTGAGATGCAGTAACATCAAAAGCATATAGTCTTTAAAGTCTCGGAGTTAGCGGGAAATAATACATTCTCTTTCAGGGTACTAATTTCTGTTTCATAGAACGCTTTCTAAGCTTGAACTATTGACCACAAAATTTTCACTCTTGTAATTCCACATCATCTCCCCAATATAACATACATCCCAATTTGCAACAATCAATGTTTTCAACAGGCAAACCCAGACCCCTAATAAGTTTCTTTATATTGTAAAAACTATCAACCATTGTATGATCAGGAGGTAATGATTCATTATACCATTCAAGAATTTTATCAAAACTATGGTCCAAAATATGCCCTGCAGACTTTATGTTCAATATTCGAGTAATTAAAGACAATTAGGTCATTGTCTTACAATTTGGCGATAATTCTTGGTCAGCTAACTGTAGTAAGTCAAAAAACTGTTTTGCATGTGAGTTAGGTTCTTCTTCAAGATTTTCCTATTTTCCTCAAAGGTATAATTGGCTGCATCATAAACCATTTACATGTACGAATTTTTAGTTTCATCCCCATAATTTGTTCTAAATCTAATCCCCCCTTTAAACTCATTTAAGTTCACAGAAGATTGTGCTTGATTACCCCTTGAGATGCTACAAATCAACGGTTCCCCATGTCATGTCCACTCAAAATAATTGGGGACAAATCCTTTTCTCAGCAAATGCCCATTAACTTTATCAATAGGAAGGAAACAATTGTGTTTGCACTTTTTACATGGATATCTGATCTTTGGCCCATCCATATATGCAGGTTGAGAACATGCATAATGAATAAAAGCTTCAACTCCCTTAACAAATTTAGGATTAATGAAACCATAAGGTGTTAATTGTCTATACATCCAAGATCTATCCCGAAACTCATTTTTGAAAAACTGTTAATTTAATACAATGAATCCATAGTTAGTATCATTCATGTTGGCCAAAGATTACGAAACATCTAAGCTAAGACTTGTGAATCAATAGAACAAGTTCTCATTTTGACTCCTAGGCTCCTGGTATTTTTCACCAATAAGCCTCACGAGAACTCCATCATAGGTTATGGGTTGAGATCTAAAATATTTTTAAACTGAAGATCAAACATATATGTTTGTAATCATATATGTGAGAAGAGAATTAATTTTAATAATTTGATATTTAAGGGATATTCAATATGTACTAGTGCCAAATATAATAAGTATTCATAAAAATATGAAAACTTATTTTAATAAATTAGTTTAACATATACAAAATTTTAAAAAATCCATGTAAAAATTCACACATGAAAAGTAAACAGAACATAATCATTTTAGAGAGCATCAATGAAATAATGGATTGACATAATTAAGGTAATTGGAACAATAATATAAGTCAAACTCATCCTATATTAATTTATTGATAAACCGAAGTTCATGCCACAAACAAGTTTCAGTTCGCGCAATCCAAATTAAATCAGCCATGTAATACGTTCAGATGGGAAGTTCAAACTGCAAACAAATACCCAAATTAAACCAAGTTTAAAAAACGTAGTAAAAAACAAATTAACTTACCTCAACCGATACGCAGAAGGATCTTCCTAAAGTACATAAAAGAAGATGATGACGGAGCTACAATGAAAAATATAGAAACTGATACAAATTTGATTAAAATGTGTGCAAATTCATTGTTGGCATTGTCAAAAATATAAGGAAATGAATCTCATTTGAATAGCTGCTAAAGCTTCTCTTCAATCTTGTTCGAAATAGAAATACTACCAACAAATGAGTTCCTGTAACCAAGAACAAAATTGTTAACAGTTTAGAAAGAAGGATATATTAAAACAATCATATAAAACATATTGAGCACAGTTTAGAAAATGTGAATAATTTTGAATAAAGACTAAAAAATTGTAGCTCATATTACCTCATTTTCTCAATAAGAAGCCTATAAGACCTTAAAAGCCTAGAAGAAGGGGTAACGGTGAAGAACCATGAAACTTATGTGAGAGATACTAACCATTTTATATTAATAAAGTAGACACATATAAATTTATATGAAGCAATTTCACTTACACAAAAATAAAGGAGAATGATAATTCTATTACTATGATTTCAAGTTTTAGTAAGGGTGTAGGAAACATTATATCTATATGTCGAACCTAAAAATTAATGAAAATTCCATGTTCAATGGAGATTCATAATAAAGGAAACAATAGCAATGTTTCAATAAGCCAAGTTCTAAGTAAGGGTAAGAGAGAAGATGAGAGAGGACTAACTTTCTTGGGGTTCTAGAAGCTTTATTAAGAACTGTCATAAGACTAATATAATGTGAGAAAACAAAATCAAACAAAGATGATAAGAAATTGGTGATGCCAATTAACAAAGTCATGTGATGGTTAATGAAGCAAAACCAAGAAATAGATCGAACAACCTAAAATGACAAAATTAGCGAAAGTTCAAAGATCAAAACATATATAACAAAAGGGTTAAATACACATTCTATTTCCTGAATTTATATTTTAAATACATATATATGTATATTAATAATCATGTAATTTACCCAAAAATCAAAGAATTATAAGAAATTTCAAACTTACCAAGTTCTTTTCTAAATTTTTTATTGATGATGCTAGAGGAAATAAAAATTATTTTGAAATGGATGCCTAAGGAGATAAGAAAATTGATTTCCATAATAAAATATATAGCAATAGCATAAAATAAATTGAAATATAGTTGAAATATTAAACCCAACTAATTGAAATAAAAGACTAGTGGTACAAAGGATGAAGAACTTTGATTGAAGAAGGAAATGGGAAAATGTCTATATAGTTTATATAAGACTAATTTATTAGTTAACTAGTGATACATATATACAATTATGTTTGTTATATATATATATATATATATATTGAAAAATTGGTTGGTTTATAATTATCCTAGTTAAACTAATCGGTCTAATATAGTTTTTAAAACCTTATTATTTATTAATAAGAATAATAAAAATCACTATACAAATATCATCTCCTACTATCTGGCATATTCTTCCTCCACTTGAATTTTATGTAAATACCATAAAATGTTATTATCTGGATAATGGTTCTTGGTTCATGTAGCATTGATAATGATATTAACAAATCAAGTTCAAGAAAGGCTTTCTAAGCTAGAGCTAATTACTCAATTGACCATATTCTATCAACAAATGGTTATATTGTTTATTGGAAATAAAAGCATTTGTTGGATTTTGTGAAAATAGTGATGGCTTTCTAGGAAATCAATAAAAATGTTGCATAAAGCATAATTGAAGTTAATAGATCTATACTTTTATACATAGTGCAAAACTTGAAGCTAAAGGAAATAACAATAAGAAGTTGTCCCAAAGGTTGAAGTGCTTTTATACAAGGACTAACTACACTAAGTACCAAAGTATATAAAAATACTCAAAATACAAGTTAAATACTCTCAAAATTATGCTAAGAACATTCACTTATGCAACTTGAATCACTTCGCAATAATTCATATAATCATATTTTGGATCTCATGCAAACATGTGTTGAATTTTATGGGCCACGTGTATAAATATATGTACGTAGATTTCTATCTCGGTTATAGGCCTAATAAAATGTGATCTAACTTTAGAAAATTAATTGGGCCTATAGAAATGTTAATTAATTATTAGTATGGGCCTGATGTGTAGAAGCCCATTACGAGTCATTATAGTTAATGGACCCATAATGGTCTGTAAGTCAAACCTGACTATAAAAAGGGTTGTGGTCCCCAAGCCAAAAACATTCTTGACATTCCTTCTAAACAAAGTTCATCAGTTTTGAAAATTCATTCGATTTTTTGATCTTGGCTTGGAAGTACACAAATCCATCAAGTTTTTCTATTTATGCTTCTGCTGTACAATGGATCAAGGTTAGTGTTCTTATTTGTATATATATCGTTGTTTCGATCTGTGTGTGATTCTAGTTGATTGTTTGTTTAGAAATCTGAATAATAATCATAAGGCATGATTTCTAACAAGTAGTATTAGAGAACTTCACGTAGATTATTTCAACATGATATTCTGTTTCATTTTTCACTCCGTTCCATATGTTTATGGTAGTAAAATTGAATTACATATTTATCATTTGAGATTTCATTTGTTTTGGATTGTTGTTTATTGTTTTCTTAATTATAATCAACTGAGATAGAAATTTTTTGGGTAGAAATATTTTGGTTTCTTGATTATCTTAGTGTTAGACCTCGTTTTCGAAGCCCAACATTCGATTCCGAATACCGAAGAATGTTAGGTTCGAGTCCCGACCCCAAGGCTAATCCCGAGGTGACCCGTCGGGACAGTCGTGTGAGATAAAAGCGGGAAGTATTGCAGTTAAAACAAATCTCAGCGTGGTAGCAAAAGAAATTTGCCACAGCAGAAGGCATTCTTCGCTGCGATGAAGCTGCGAAAAGGGGAGTTCGCCGCGGCGAAGATTCCAGAATTGAATATCCGACATCTAAACATTCAAACAAACACATACATTCAAACCTAAAAACAAACTAAACATACTCATACACAAAAGGAGCTTTAATCCTTCATATCATTACAAATCCCATGAGTTCGAATAAACTTTACTTACACAACATCATACATACCAAAGCTTAAAACAAAATACATAAGGATGCTCAATGTTGATATGCTTATAAAGCTATCCAAAATAGTTACTAACTTAGTACAAAGATCTCTAACTATTGCGGAGTTTTCGATGCTTTGTAAGGATCAACTGTCGACTTGATTCGTACCTGAGGAGGAAAAATAATGGGTTGAGCTACATAGCTCAGTGGCTAATATATTTATAGCCATCAGTGATTAGCACAAAATTCAAGCATTTGTATGTATATAAGTCCAGCAATTCTAGCACTCATACTATACTCAAGTAATTTACACATCCATCACATTTATTTCAATTCACAAATCAACTCATAACACATAACACTCAATATGCGTCATACTTAACAGTTCAAATATACAATGCACAACAAACGGCTCGAGGGTTCCATGAAACAGAATGAGAAAACCGAAGTTTACCCCATGAACAGAATGAGTCCATTTCGGAGCTCATATGCCAGAAGTAGGCAGCCATGAGAAGGCTCGTATCAATGTGCACGTGACGAACAGAATGGTTCTACTCTCGCCCATATAGAAGCACATAATCATGCTCAGAATCATTTTATCAAAATGATATGCTTTTATGCTTTTTCTTCTTTCTTTTCATTTATACAGAATGCCATGACAGATATCGAGGCATAACAATATTAGAATCATTATCAATTTCAACAAATCATTTTCAAACAATTAATCACATAATCAATTAAAATGTCATGCATTGTGTTAATGCATAACATTTAACACATGTTCACATAATTTGCCCAATCACTCAAAAACTATAAATATATTACCCACCTAGTTAAGCTTGCCTTTCCCTTTGCTTTTGGGTAGGATTTCCCTGGTCCCCTACAACAACCATGGTTCCAATCAGAACAACATTCAAATCAAATACAAATTGAACGCAAATCTAACCTCCCCATAACCCATCCAGGTTAGAAAACCTAAAGCCTAGCTTAGAAACCCTAAAATCAATTGGGTTCCCAAAATTCTTCCAACACAACTCATTCCTTTAATAGAGCCAAAGAAAAGATGGTTAACCCATTTTAACAAGTTGATTTCTCTTCTTTCACTAAAACCCTTCTTTTCTCTCTCTAAATTTGTTTTCTCACTCTTCTCCCTCTTGAATTCACGTTTTTCTCCTCTTAATAAGCAAAACAACACATCCTTTTTCTATTTCTACCCTTGCTAAACCCAAAAAGTCCATTTTACCCTTCCTTATACTCTTATGCTCTTTTATACTCAAGTGATCTCCCAAAAATGTCCTTGGACATCCTTATGACATCAACACTTTACTTTCATTTATCCATTCAACAAATCCTACTAACCTTGGCACCATTATAGTTCCAAAAATTAAGTCTATCTAAACTCCAAAATTATTTTGAAATCATCCTTACTTAAAGATTTTTTTTCCAGGGTCCAACATAAGGTTTAAAGATTCAACCGATATTAAATCTTTATAAAATCAGTATCTAATAAATAAAAATAAAAATATAAGAGTAAGTAAAATAAAATATTTTATTGAAATAAAAATATACCAATGTCTATTATTATATGATAAACAAATTATAAACAAGGTCATTAAGTCTTTGATGTTCGAAACGATTTTGTTTCTTTATATGAATACGTTCAAAAACACTCCAATTACGTTCACAACTTAATGTAAAGGTTGTTTGACTAAGTAGTCTAATAGCGAGTTTTTTTAATGTTGGAGCACTTTTACCAAATAATCTCCAATATTCATCTGTATTTTAAATTAATAATTATGAAAATAAAATATATATTATTAATAATTACATAATGATTAAAAGTATAAAAATTTACTAGACTGCATTTTTTAATCATAAGTTCTCTCTTTCTTGTTGATCTATCAAAGCTCTCTAAAGCTTCACTCATTTGTCGCTTATGATTACTCTTCAATAGAGAAATACGTTTACATTCAATCATATCAAACATACCGTCCATAATGTTATTTTTACATGCATCTCCAATGTATAAGCAATAATGATTGAGAAAATAAGTTGCTAAGTGGATCCTTTGTGTAAGATGCTTGTCCCATCGTCGGTCAAGAATATCTATATAGGGCTTGTACATTTTTTCCTTCCCTTTTAAAATATTTATAATTGTTTTATGAGCTCTATACTTACCATCATATATATACTCGAAAGATGACTTCTCATCTGAGTCAACATTCCTCAGCAACCTTGTAGCACCCCACTCCCACAATGACCCGAACCCGACATCATGGGTGATATCTGAGTCTGTGTCCCGCGAGGGTGGTATGTTAAAGCACTCAATCAGTCAGAAATCGGTATAAAAATTGGGCCCACGTTCACTCACAAGCATTTTCAATTAACACAAAACTATTAACAAAATTTTCAATAGCCATTTGGGCCCTTTCATAAATACAAAACACTCAAGTCATTTCGGAATACAAATTTATACAAAAAGTTGCGGAAGATACAATTTAATACAAAATAGAGGAATGCAATGCAGACGCGAACTGATCCCGACCTCTATCCTTCACTTGAATGCTGTAGGTATACTCCCGTTGGCCTAACGGGGTATTATTCTGATCCTGAAAAAATATTTGCAAATTTTGGGTGAGTTTTGTGAACTCAATGAGTGACCATCATCGATGGCTCACCCATTCACATAACACATAGTTCACACATTTCACTCTATTTCACCTTGCAAACCATTCATGATCTTCAGTCTTATAATATTATATGCATGAGACTCGTGTTCATTCTTATTGTTGTGACTGAGTGCCAATCACTTACACAAATACTGGCCCATAGGGCTTAGTCAGAACAGAGTTCACAAAACATAGCTCTACGTGCAGAATCAGAGTTCACGGAGCAAAGCTCTACGTGCAGAATTAGAGTTCACGGAGCAAAGCTCTACGTGGAAGCGCTTCAAACTGGCTACTCAAGTCATAACGCCTTTATCTGAGCATGCATTTTATGAAATGCATCACATACTGATCATGTCATATCACATATGATGTTAAATCAGAAACTCACATTTATAGGACCTGAGTCCGGCATTCAACTTTCGTGAGAATACACATAATACATAGAATTTTACAACGGATCAAAACACTTCCAATACATGCCCAACTATTATACTCCTCGGACTTCAAGTCCGAAATTCTGAATCAGATCACAAACATTTCAATAATATGGAAGTTTAAACAAATCAAAACCATTCATAATTATTCATGATCACTCAATTCATAACATAAACAAACAAACAATAAAGTAAGACCATCTAGGTCTACTCACAGTACGCTCTAAAATAGTAGTTGCTTCCAAATTCTGGATACGCCTGTATGTAGATGTTTAACCTGCACATCACAATTTATGCAATACACTATTCACTCCCATTACTATTGGGACCCCTCCCTTGCGAGTCAGGTGCCCGATGTCCTATGTGACATCTGGACGTACATCCCACAAGGATGGCGTGCCCACACCAAGTCAAACCTCAAAAACGAACTCATTTCTCCTATTTCCGAACAGATTTTGGGAAACCTCAAATCAGAATCTCAATTTGACTTCTTCTGAACATTTGTTCCCCATTGTCTTAAGTTTCTAATGACACCAAAAGCATTCAATTTGGTTTAGAAAATTGAAAGTTATGGCTCAAACACTTTCAGACTGTTATTAACTGAAACAGTACACTATACCAAATCCACTCAAGAAATTGAAAGTCTTAGGGACTGCATTGAAATTCAATTCCTTTAGATAATTTGTTGCTCCATGTCTCTATTTTAGTTAGCAATAAGAATCACCTCATTTGGAGCTCTACAAATCAAGATATCTTTGAAATACTGAAGCATGTTCAGTAAAATATCCAACTCATATTTTTCCTAACGATCCCCTCACTTTGATTCAATCAAACTTTTTCAGATTAATATTAAAAGCTATAAAGTTTTTTGGAGAGCTAGAGGAATGTGTTAGGAATCCAATGCTTCAAAAATCAAACCATTTGGAGGTCGGACGACAAAGTTATGGTGAAAAGAGTGAAACATGTTTAGTAAAAAAAAACCTTCTTTGGACAAATAGGGAGGGTGAACCAGTAGAGTCGTGATCATGCATGCGGTCCTGCAAAGTCGCGATAGTGCGCGTACATGACCACGATATTTGAGTGGACCTGCGCTTTTTTTTATCCGACCTGCTTTGGTAAAAAGGGCATAACGTTCACTACAAATATCAAATTAAGGTCATTCAAAGACTATTTTAAAGAAGACTTCTAGATCTACAACTTTCATGATGACCGCGAAACAATTTTTTCCTCTATAAGAGTCAAAATTTTGAACTAAGGTAGTTGTCCCAAAAGTCCATCCTGTGCAATTCACCAATTTCTAATAATCATAATTCTCAACTCAAATGTCCAAAAATTTCATACTATATATCATTGGAAAGGTAGGAAAATAATCTACAAATTCTAAGAAGACAACTTTGTCCAATTCAGCCTAGATCAATTCAGTATTTTGCTTGAAATTAGGACATGCATTCTCACCCTTATGGAAAAACTTGAAAATGCAAAGTACAAATTTTGGAATATCATCGGCAAAACTCAAACATACTTCATTAGCATCAAAATATAAGAGTTTTTACAAAGCTTTAGTGGGCATTTTCAGCCACAATACATCAAAATCTCAAAATGTCAAAATACAAAAGGATACAAGAACAATAATTTGCTCAAAATGCAACTAAAGCCTTGTAATTGCAAGTCTAACTTAAAACACAAAAAGATGAAAATTTTTAGCGTGATGCCTCGATTTTCTTTCACTCAATCTCTAGCTTGTCACCTGGAGATGGGAGGGAAATGGGAGGGGGGTGGGGGGTGAGCTTAAAGCTCGTAGGTGACAATTTTATAACCAGTAACAAGCAAAATTGTTGAAACACTTGTTTCCATTGTAACAAAAATTCACAATTTAATCACCAAATACATATTTCTCAAATTCTCAATAATGCAAATCAGGTATGCATCACTCTTGTCAATAAATCATGAACACATAAACACACCCAAATGGTTTGGAAGGTTGATTGAACCAAATTTATACTATAAATTAGGTCCACTTTCTTAAGCAATTATGCATTTGTTGACTCCGAATTTATGATTTTTATGCTTAATTTGGTTCCTTACATCGAGTTTTTATAATCTGCAAATTGTCAGTATTTTGTCACCATGTAATGTTAATTCTGCATAATTGTTATTGGGACAATTGATACTGCAAAAGTGTTAGAATTTTTGTAGGAACAATGGAGTCAACAATGAAGAGAAGTCAATTCGCCGTCAGAAGCCACCCATTCGCCGGAGCGAACCATTCGCCGCAGCGAATGAATTAATTCAATTAATTCGCTGCGGCGAGTGACCAGATTCGTTCGCTGCAGCTAACC
>JAOQMR010000212.1:21636450-21661906 GCA_027563865.1 Erythroxylum pelleterianum | reverse complement strand
AAAATGATATGCTTTCATGCTTTTTCTTCTTTCTTTTCATTTATACAGAATGTCATGACAGATATCAAGGCATAACAAAATCATAATCATTATAAATTTTCAACAATCATTCTCAAACAATTAATCACATATTCAATCAAAATGTCATGCATCTTTCAATGCATAACATAAAACACATATTCACACATAGGCAAGAATTTGCCCATTCACATAATAACTGTAAATACATCACCCACCTAATTTCGCTTGATAATCCAAACTCAACATTGTTTTTCCTCTTGCTCTTAGATCGGGTCTGCTTGGTTTCCTATAACAAACCAAGCTCATATTCAAACAATATCCAAAGGAAATTCATAAAGCTTCAATAAATCAAAAGTGATAAGATTGAACTATAACCCTTTCAAAACCTAGACTTTCGGTTCAACTTTTCCATAATCATTATGATCAGGTAAATGAAGAAATTTGGTGACACTTCCTTCTAGAAAAAATGTTCTTCATTGTCTTGAGGTTCTAATGACACCAAACTCATTCAATTTAGTTCAGAAATCTGAAAGTTAAAATCCGGACATGCTGGGACTATCCTTATTCTATACTTAACTTCCACCCAAAAATTGAGATCTTTATAGACTGAATTAAAACTTTATTTCTTCATAAAACTTGTATCCCTATGTCTCTAGTTTACGCCAAATCAAAAATCACTCAATTTGGACATCTACAGAAAAATTTATACACAAAATACCGAAATATGTCTGTGCAGAAAAAATGGATTTCGCCGCGACGAAATCAGGCGAAGGCAAAAGTTTGCCACGGAGAACGTGTCTAGAAACCTCTCAAAAACCTGTTTTTCGACATTCTTCACCTATATACTTCCCATCTTTCAAATATAACTCATCTTAACACTAAAACACCTCTTCCACTTCATTTCCAAGCTCATTCCAACCCAAAATCATTCACAAACACAACATAATCATTAACCCTAGAAGATTAAAACATTTTTCATACACCATTCAACAACAACTTCCTGCACACATTCAACCCCATTTTACTTCTAATTATCACTAAATAAGATTCATTCATCAAATCAAAAGAGGTTAATGCTTATACTTACTTGCTTTAGCTTCAAATCTTCAAGATCTCCACAACCCTAGCTTGATTTTCTCTTCTTCTTGTTTTCTCCTCACGCCTACGACACGCTCTTCTCAAGCAAGGCAAAAATTTCTTCTTCTTACTTACACTCATAAAGCTTATAAAATGACCCTTATGCCCTTCTAATAATGCCTTAAAACTTAAAGGCTTAAGTGCTCTTCCAATTCTACCCCTTCTTTCATTTAATCCAACTACTACTACTTTAGGCCATAATTTAATACCTTAACCATACATTAATTTAATTCTAACCTTGGCATAATAATTAAACTCCAAATAAAACAAGTTATCTACCAAGAACACAAAAAATTATTCAAATCATGCTTAATAAATAAAAGAAAAATATTCGGGGCCCAACACTTAGTCTGTGATGAATTATAAAACAAGCAAACGTTACTATCATCGTCGAAAAATTGTTTCAATCAGTTTAGAAATGAATTTTTTGCCTCAAAATGATGTAATAATCAGCCCAAAGGAAGATTATTTTGGCACGATGGATAGTATTAAATTATGTGAACCATTTGGCATAACATGCTGACAACGCGTCAGTCCAAAGAAATGCACATTGTTAGGCCGTTTTACTTTCAACATTTTTACTACGACAAGGAGTACCACTTATAAATTATTATTTTTGTCCAAAGACTGAATAATAATGTTGTGCTAGGTATCTTGTAATCGCCCCCTTTATAAATTTTTCTATTTTGACTTCTTAACTTCTTGACTAATCGTGAGCATTTTATTTTGATTTCTTTTCTTAAAGTGTCATTAATTTCTGCCAACATGAACAATATTCCCGTGCTTAATGGCACAAATTTCAAAAAATGGAATGAGCACGTAATGATTGTGCTTGGCTGCATGGATCTAGACTTTGCATTTAGATTTGAACGTCTCGCAGCTCTGACCAGCACCAGTACCACTAATCAGATAGTTGCATATGAGAAATGGGAACGTTCAAACCACATGAGTCTGATGATCATGAAGCATTCCATTCCGGACTCCATAAGAGGTGGAATTCCTAATGAGGTTGATGCCAAGAGTTTCCTTAAATAAAATTTTGATCAATTTACTACAAACGAAAAGTTCAAAACAAGCATTGTACTGACTAAGCTTGTTTCAATGCGCTATACGAGAAAAGGAAACATCAGGGAGTATATAACAAAAATGTCTAATCTTATCACAAAGTTGAGGGAACTTAAGTTAGAGTTGTCTGATGACATACTCGTGCATTTGGTTTTGATTTCCCTTCCTGCACAATTTAGTCAATTCAAAGCCTCCTACAATACTCAAAAGGAGAAGTGGACCCTAAATGAGCTTATAGCTCAATGTGTGTAAGAAGAGATGAGGCTGAAACAAGAGAAGACTGAAAGCGCTCATTTATTAACAACTTCTCAGGGAAATTCCAATAAGAAGAAAAGGAAGAAAGGTAAAGAAACTGCAAACTCTGGAACAATGCAAGGTGCACAAAAGAAACAAAATACGATTGTTCTCTACTTCTTTTGTAAGAAACCGAGTCACGTAAAGAAAGAATGTACCAAGTACACCAACTGACATATTAAGAAAGGTATATTTCTCAACTTTTTTTGTTCTGAAGTTAATTTGGCTTTAGTACTAATTGACACTTGGTGGATGGATACTAGTGCTACCACTCACATAAGTGTCACTATGCAGGATTGCCTCAGGGGCCGAAAGCCAGCTGATGGTGAAAGATACATCTATGTCGGAAATGGCAACATGGCTACGGTTGAAGCTATTGGTTATTTTAGAATTCAGTTAGAGTATGGTTTTTATTTGGATTTGGATGAAACTTTTGTTGTACCATCTTTTAGACAGAACTTAATTTCTGTTTCTAATTTGGACAACTCTGGTTACTTTTGTCTATTTGGAAATGATAAATGTGTTGTTTCTCTAAATTCTCAAGTTGTAGCCACCGGTACTCATGTTGATAAACTATACAAACTGGATACTAAGACAATTAATCATTATGAAAACCTACACTCAAGCAACATTGGTATTAAAAGAAACATAACCAATGAGAATTCATCAATGTTATAGCACAAGCGATTAGGTCACATATCTAAACAAAAAATACAAAGACTTGTGTCTGAAGGAATTCTCAATTCCCTTGATTTATCAGATTTTAAGGTCTGCATAGAATGTGTAAAGGGAAAACAAACAAACATAAAGAAAACAGGTGCAAACAGGAGTAATGAACTATTGGGACTGATTCATACAGATATATGTGGTCCGTTCCTTATGGCTTCATGGAATGGACACCAATATTTTATTAGTTTTTATAGACAATTACTCTCGCTATGGTTATTTGTACTTAATTCATGAGAAGTCACAGTCTTTAGATGTGTTCAAGAATTTTAAAGCTGAAGTTGAAAATCAACTAAGCAAGAAAATAAAGGCTGTCAGGTCTGACCGTGGTGGTGAATACTATGGCAGATATGATGGATTAGGTGAACAACGTCAAGGACCCTTCGCCAAATATTTGATAGAGTGTGGTACAGTTGCTCAGTACACCATGCCTGGGACTCCTAGTCAAAACGGTATAGCTGAATGACGAAACCGAACTCTTAAGGATATGGTGAGAAATATGATTAGTCATTCTTCTTTACCATAATCACTTTGAGTCGAAGCACTTAAAATTGCAATTTACATCCTAAACCGAGCTCCTAGCAAAGTAGTAGCTAAAACCCCATACGAGCTGTGGACAGGTAAGAAGCCTAGTATTAGGAACTTACATGTCTGGGGCTGTCCAGCTGAGGCAAGGCCTTATAGGCTGAATGAAAAGAAATTGGACTCAAGAACTATTAGCTGTTACTTTGTAGGTTACCCACAAAAGTCGAGGGACTTCAAGTTCTATAATCCCTCAACCAGATCCTTTTTCGAATCAGGGAATGCCAAATTTATTGAGGATGTTGATTACAGTGGAGTAATCAAAATATAGATATTGTGTTTGAAGAAGAGTGTGTTAACATTCCCACAACAGTTACAATTGAAAGTGATGGGTTAACCATACCAGACACTATTTAAATTGTAAATCAGGATAATGTTGAAAACATAATTTTACCTGCCATACCTCCTACTATTAATCAGGAAACATTACTTGATCAGGGCAATGAAAGTCAACAACCTCAATTAGAAGTGCCTATTAGGAGATCCACTAGAGAAAGGAGAAGTGCAATATCAGATGACTACATTGTATATCTCAATGAACATGAATTTGGCATTAGGGTGGAGGATGATCCGACATCTGTAAGTCAAGCCAAATTATGTTCAAACTCTGATAAGTGGATTGAAGCCATGAAGGAGGAAATGAAGTCAATGGCAGACAATGGCGTTTGGGATCTTGTTGAGTTGCCTAAAGGAGTGAAACTGATTGGTTGCAAATGGATATTTAAAACCAAAAGGGACTCGCATGGTAACATTGAAAGATATAAGGCATGCTTAGTCACCTAAGGCTTCACTCAGAAGGAAGGAATTGATTATAAAGAGACCTTTTCTCCAGTTTCAACAAAAGACTCTTTTAGAATCATTATGGCACTTGTAGCTCATTGTGATCTCGAGCTACATCAAATGGATGTAAAGACAACATTTCTCAATGTAGACATTGATGAAACAATATACATGGTGCAACTAGAGTATTTTGAATCCAATAATTCAAAGCACTTATTTGCAAACTTAAGAAGTCCATTTATGGTTTAAAGTAGGCATCTCGCTAATGGTACTGGAAATTTGATCAAGTGATAACCTTGTTTGGTTTTAAGGAAAACATCGTTGATCGGTGCATATATATCAAGTTCAGTGGGAGCAAATTTATTATCTTGGTGCTATATGTAGATGATATTCTACTAGCAAGCGGCGATATAGGTCTATTACATGAAACCAAGAAATTTCTATCAAAGAATTTTGAAATGAAAGATCTTGGTGATGCATTTTTTGTCCTAGGTATACAAATCTATAGGGATCGTAAGGACGATATACTTGGATTATCTCAAAAGGCCTATATAGATAAGGTGCTAAGCCGATATGGCATGCAGAATTATGCACCAGGAGACACTCCTATTTCAAAAGGTGATAAGTTTAGTTTGCTCCAATATCCTAAATTGGACACACAAAAAGATGAGATGGATAAAATCCCTTATACTTCAGTTGTAGGGAGTCTCATGTATGCATAAGTATGTACACGTCCGAATATAGCGTTCATAACAGGGATGTTGGGCAGATATTTGAGTAACCCAGGAATAGATCACTGGAAAGCAGCAAAATGAGTTATGAGGTATTTACAAAAAACAAAGGACTATATGCTCACATACAGAAGGTCAGAGCGATTGGAAATCATTGGATACACCGACTCTGATTACGTTGGATGCTTAGATAGCAGAAGATCTACCTCAGGTTATGTTTTCATGATGGGTGGAGGAGCTGTGTCATGGAAAAGTGATAAATAAAAACTTGTAGCTTCTTCTACCATAGAGGCAGAATATATATCCTGTTATGAAGCATCGTGTCATGGAATATGGTTATGAAACTTTATCACTGGGTTGCAAATGGTTGATGATATAAAAAGACCAATAAAGATTTATTGTGATAATGAAGCCGCTGTACTGTATTCAAATAACAGCCGCAGTTTGTCAAAATCAAAGCATATCGACATTAAGTATTTGGCTGTGAAAGAAAGAGTTCAGAATCTTCAAGTGTCTATAGAACATATTGGTACAAACTTCAATATCGCAGACCTACTCACCAAAGGGGTTGCCACCTTCAGTGTTTCATGTACATATGGCCAATATGGGTGTAGTAGGTCTGTCAGACATGTCACTTTAGTGGGAGTTAGTCTTTTACTTCTATGTATGTTCTTTGACATCTAAAGTTTATGTTTTAAGGTTTAAGTTTCTAAGGTCTAAAGTTATCTTTCTATATAGGTTTTGGTTTATGAAATCTAATGAATTTCATGTTTATCTGAAAATTCTGAACATATGGAATTCGCTTTCTGTTGCGGTATTGCATAAGGTTAGAAAGTGTTTTGAGACTCTCCGAGTCATAAAATTTGGACCAATTGGAAATAGGCATGATTATGATCACATCACATGTAATTTCCATGCTATGCATCTATACTTGATCTATGTCATTGATTCTACTGGTCTTGTGACAATTGTTCAGTTTAGTCACACAATTAGATGACAAAAGCTGCTTTGATCATACACTAGTAAAATTGATGGACCAGATTGTTTTGGTATATTTCTAGAATGAGATAGCAAGTTTGCGCGCATTCAATTTTCTTCTATGTACATTATCTGGAAACACATGTAGCCCAAGTGAGAGATTGTTAGAATTTTATGAGCCACGTGTATAAATATATGTACGTAGATTTCTATCTCGGTTATAGGCCTAATAAAATGTGATCTAACTTTAGTAAATTAATTGGGCCTACAGAAATGTTAATTAATTATTAGTTTGGACCTGATGTATAGAAGCTCATTATGAGTCATTATGGTTAATGGACCCACAATGGCCCGTAAGTTAAACCTGACTATAAAAATGGTTGTAGTCCCCGTGCCAGAAACATTCTTAACATTCTTTCTAAACAAAGTTCATCAGTTTTTTTGTTCCATAAGGAGAATTCATTCGGTTTTTGGATCTTGGCTTGGAAGAACACAAATCCATCAAGTTTTGCTATTTACGCTTCCGTTGTACAATGGATCAAGGTTAGTGTTCTTATTTGTATATATATCATTGTTTATTCGATCTGCGTATAATTCTGGTTGATTATTTGTTTAGAAATCTGAATAATAATCATAAGGCATGATTTCTAACAACATGCTCATATAATCATTTAACGCATCAAAATTATAAGGAAAATCAATAAAAAATAATAAATGTAGCTTGTATTGTAGTTCATATGCAAGAAAAAGAAGGCTAAGGCTGAAATTTGTTAACTAAGGGAGATCAAAACTACAAGGCTTTTCAAGAATTCGGCCATATAGCCTAAATTCCCTTTGTTATTTTAATGTATCTAACGCAATGATATGTTCTCAACATGCATAAAAAACCAAGTTGTAGAAGTATCAAACTTTGTGACAACCACTCAATTTAGAAAATGGAGCATAAAATTTGAATGCTTATAAGCTTAACAGCTCACAATTTCAAATAACATGTATTGGATCATATTTCATTCTTCAAAAATCAATCACCATAAACAATTAATCAATATTTAGTAAGGAATATCTCAACCATTCATGCATGTTTTTCTATTGCAATTCAATCTAAATCAATCATTGATGAAAACTCAAATAATTCAAAGATAAATTTTAAAACAAATTGAGACGCCTAAAAAGATAAGCCAACAAACAAGAAGTAAAGCAAGATTTAATTTAGCTAAAATTATAAAAGTAAGAATAGCATCATCAAATAAGGCTAAACACTAAAAAAAATTATTTGATACATTATCCTTAATCTGACAAAACTAGTATCATTCTCTGAGTTGTTCATTTTTTGGACTCTAATATATACAATTTTCATAGGTGACTTCGGAATCAACAATCCACCTTGATGAAGTTGAAGGAAATCAATGCCATACAACACAAACTCATGCCCATACAGAAACTCAATCCCATACACAAACATTAACACAAAAATTGTTTTGTACATGAAACTAATTCCAAATCAACCAGAAAAATCAAGCACAGATGCACATTTCGCCAGAAAAATCAAGCACGGAGAACACGGAAATACCTTAACGAAAATCGCTGGAGAAGACAATGACAACGGCCGGAGCAGATGACGGAGAATACTAGACGACGGACGCAGCTTTACACGCAGCGGCAGATCTGGAGAGAGAGGAGGAAACGTCAGGTGGGGGGCTGGGAGGGGTCTCGGATTAACGTTTTTAAGAATAACAAAACGACGTCGTTTGGTTTTACAGGCGATAGACAACGACGTATAGCTATGGAATTTACCAACGGAATTATAGACAAAAATGTTTCATCAGTAAACTAAAAACATTTTTCGCCAACGTTGTCTGCCTTATTTACTGACAGTAATTAATTACCATCGCTAAAGATAGTTGTATATTCATTTTCTTTTGAGTTCAGCGACGGATATTGCTACCGCCGCTAATCCAAAATTTTTCAGAAAACTTTTCCAACGGATATAATATTTCTGTCGGTAATTGGCAACGGTTTCTTTACCGTCGGTAATTTTTCGTCGCTAATTTATACTTTTCTTGTGGTGGGAGTAATATGGAAAAAAATAGCTTATGACATAGATTGGTGATATAGGCATGTCTACCATCTGCAGCTCCTACTATTTAATAAACAAATATGACACATACTAGGGTATGAGCATGGCCTAGATCATGTTTAACAAATAACTTTACCATGTACTGATATATGATAATTACTTTATGTTTTTAACATCCTTTTGAGAGCATTTAGCTTGTGTTTTGACTGATATATAAAGTAATTGATATAAATATGGCCAATATTGTGTTTTTAGGTCTTATTTAAGCTCTCTCTTGAAGTAGAATGGAATTTGGGTAAAATTAAGTGAAATTGGAGCATTTAGGAATATTAGCTAACTGATTTTAGATTCATATTATTGTTAAGCACTAATAAATTACTAGCAGAAGGGACTTAAGAAGCAAAACCGAATTGATGCTGATGTCATAAATGGAATAGACATCAATGTGCTGATGTACAAATAAGTTTGAGAAGCATAAGTAAGCTAACACTGGAGTGGTACTTACAATTAGTGCTAAACTTGTTAATGTTTGCACTTTTAGGAGGTTTAATTAGGGGACTCATTTAGAACTTTTAGAGGCTTTTGGAAGCTAACTTGTTCTTATGTTTTAATATTATCAAAACATAGATTTGGAACCTCTTTTGGTTTAATAAGTTTGTATGATTTCCTTTTAGATACTTAAAAACATACACATTTATACATATATATGTTTTCGTTTCATCCCCTTTATGCTAAAACCACATGCAATAGTCAGCTAAAGGCTTACCAATAACACCAATCCTTAGGGTCACTTTTGGACTCTCTTACGGAGGAGCCCACTTTGGTTTAGATGAACACTTCCATTCCACTGTCATTTCCAAATCTCCAATATCAAACGTTACAACGCTTGTGCTTAATGAGAATTCCAAGCTCTGGCTAACTAATGACAACGATTGACACCTTCGTCTCTGCTAGGGTTTCCCTTCCAAAACACTACCAAAGATCAGTGCATTGCACTCGAAGGTTCCGGTCAAAATCTCCGTTTCTTCGCCGATCATTCACGGTTTTATGCGACTTGAGTTCTAGCTCGACGCGGCGACCCGGTGATGCTAACCAAGAGGATTTTGTTACTAGGGTTCTGAGGGAAAATCCTAGCCAAGTTGAGCCCAGATACTTGATTGGTGGTAAGTTGTGCACTTTGAAGGAGAAAGAGAATTTGAGCAAAAATCAGAATGTGGGTCTTGTTGATTACTTGTCAAAGAAATTGAATTTAAAATTGAAACCCATTAAATTGGGGAACGAGACTCATTATGAGATAGAGGCCGTGTACCTGAAGGATATTTTGAGGGAGTATAGAGGAAAGCTTTATGTGCCCGAACAGGTTTTTGGAACGGAGACTTCTGAAGAAGACGAGTTCGATAGGAACTTAGAGGTGTTGCCAAAGATGAGCTTTGAGGATTTTAAGAAGGCAATGAATAGTAACAAAGTCAAGTTATTGACTTCGAAGGAGTTTACGGCTAGCGGCTATGCAAATGGTTATAGGGACTTCCTCGTTGATTTGAAAGAAATCCCGGGTGACAAGAGATTGCAAAGAACCAAATGGTGATCATTGATCTCTTCAAAATTTGTTTGAAGTGCCCAACTGTAAAGATTTTCTGTTTGGATATGTTTATGCATTACGTTGTGACGTAATATATATTCATTATGCAGGGCAATGAAGCTAGACGAGAATGAAGTTCAAGTTCTTCTGGAAAGTTACAATGGGCCTCGATATGAAATAGAGAGGCATTTGATGGTACTCGACCTTTCTGTTTCTTCCAACTGGTTTTGTTCATTGATGAGCAAATATGTGAAATGGTGGTTAGAAGTAACATGAAAGTAATTCAGCAGAAGCGCTAGGACTAAGTGGGTTCAAATGTGCCAATAGTTTTATAAACTAGTAGGTAAAATATTTTCATCTTTTCTACTGAATTTGGTGAAAGGAACGAAAAGATGCTTTTGAAGGAGATGGAAATATCAATGTCATCATGAAAAATTGGAATTAGATCAAATTAAATTTCCAAGAGTCCATCTAATGCACATTTAAATTTCCAAGAGTCCATCTAATGCACATACTTGCATCTAAAATAGAACCATTGGCAAACGAATATTTTACTAGATCTTATAATCTTATTTTTATCTAACACTGAAGTTTATTAGCTGTCTGGAAGACATAATTTCATTGTGATTTCCATTATATTGAGTGAATTGTAAATTTTCAATTATCTGTTCAGAAGTTCATGTAACAAGACTCATTGCATAAAAATCTTTGTCTGAACATGCTAAGAAAATAAAAAATTATCTTCTTTTCTGCCGGGAGTATTCCTGACAGCTTCCTCAATTTTTGCAGTCTTCTGTGGGAAAGTTGCCGGACTACCCTCATCCCACAGCATCTTCAATATCAAGTAGAGTGATGGTGGAGTTTGGAATGCTTACAGCTGTTATGGCTGCTGCAGCAGTTGTTGTTGGAGGATTCCTAGCTTCTGCAGTATTTGCTGTTACAAGTTTCATTTTTGTGACTGCTGTATATGTTGTATTGCCTATAATCAAACCATTTCTTAATTTTTTTCTTGGCATCATTGTCGGTATTTTTGAGAATGTTTGGGAAAATTTTGTGGATATTTTCACTAACGGAGGAGTTCTCTCTAAATTATCTGAATTTTACACTTTTGGTGGTGTGGCTGCCAGTATTGAGATGCTAAAGCCAATCTTGCTTGTGCTTTTGACCATGGTCCTTCTAGTCCGTTTCACACTTTCAAGAAGACCTAAGAACTTCAGGAAATGGGTAAATATTACTTAAGTTTCAATTATTTAAAAAGTAGGGGATTCTCTCCCTTTTATTTTACTTGAAATTGTTCACTGATAAAGTTGCTTTTTTGTAGGATTTATGGCAAGGAATTGATTTTTCTCGTTCTAAAGCAGAAGCCCGTGTTGATGTTAGTTTCTAACCACATTTTTGTGCTTCTCTGTGTCTTTGTATTATTCATCATACTAATTTGAAAAATTGGTCTGCAGGGTTCAACTGGTGTAAAATTTGGTGATGTGGCTGGAATTGATGAGGCAGTAGAAGAACTTCAAGAGGTACTCGTGTAGAGCTCTTTCTTTACTTGAAATCCGTATTAAGTTGAGAATCAGAAATATATGGTATTGTGTCTAATGGAATCAATTATTTCCAGCTACTAAAGCTCATACGAATTAATAGTTTCTCTCTGGAAACAATATAAATGCATAGACAATCATTGCATCTCAAATTCAACTGATCAGGGTAAATATTATCTGGATATTGCAAGTCATATAGGGTAAGGTCAAAACCTTCTTCCTCTTCAATGAAGCTATTACTTTCTTTGGCATTTACAATGGTGAGAGGGATGTTCCTAATCTTCTCCCCAGTTTATACTCATTTAACTCATCAAGCTATTGGACTGCGAATTAGATGGAATCAATTGGACATCCATTTTCTTCTATTTCCTTGTTTCTAACTATTATCTCCACTGGATTTTGAGGAACATAAGGTTCTAAGCTTCACAATAAATTGCTTAAAGGATAAGGAAAACATCTTTCCTTCTAATTGCTACACTTTTTATGCTTTTTTCTCTTATTTTGATTTTTTTTTCTCTTTTTTCCCTATTACTTTAAAACAAACCAAGCAAGTCCTTTCCATCAACTTCGTTGGAGATGTAACTGATTTATCATCAAATGAACCTTTAAGGATGCATTTGGTAATGTTGTTACATTTCACAAACTTGTGTTTCGATGATTAATCCATTAAGATTTTCACGGGGAAGACATGGCTTCTTTTAACTTATTTATATTGGCAGAATTTTCTCCTTTACATATTCCTCGGTGTTGCATTTGGCGTAGAATCTGATCACTTCTGTCTTCGCAATATTCACCTTTTCCATTTTCTGTAGAAAATATGCACTTATCATCATTACAGATTGTAATTTTGATTTTTACATTTTATGTTCGTATTTAGTTGGTGAGGTACTTGAAGAATCCAGAATTGTTTGATAAAATGGGAATAAAGCCTCCACATGGAGTACTATTGGAAGGTCCTCCTGGATGTGGCAAGGTTGGTTTTTCAGTTGAAGGATTCCATTGCAATCCTTTCACTGCAAATATTAAGGTTTTGCACTTACTTTGCAGACTCTGGTAGCCAAGGCTATAGCTGGTGAAGCTGGAGTTCCATTTTACCAAATGGCTGGTTCTGAATTTGTAGAAGTTTTAGTTGGCGTTGGTTCTGCTCGTATTAGGGATCTTTTTAAGAGAGCCAAGGTGACAACCATGGTTACGATTGGGCAATCATTTGAGATGCATGACTGAATCTGTTCTTCCTTCGTATGCATTTTCTTTTACAAGTCCTGCAAGATATTGTCACAGGCATAACCAAACCCTCTTGTGATATCCATCATGTGTACCAATTCTCAATCCTGAATGTATAGCCTTGTCCAATAACCTTGGTATATGTAATTGGTTTAATTGGGAGATGTTGTGGCTTCTGTGCAGGTGAACAAGCCATCTGTCATATTCATCGATGAAATTGATGCATTGGCTACAAGGTATGTGGTTTTGCAGAGATCACTGAAATGAATCAATGGTATAATGTGACACTGTGTCAACTTGCTTTTAGAGCAACTTCCTCGAGTGTCTTTAGTGATGCCCTAGATACCAATTCATCTTCTGTAATTGCGAAATAAATACCATAGATGAATTGAAGTTATTATGTAGGTCTAACTTGAGTTGCTAATCATACTCCAAGAGAATGTCACTTTGATAGGAGCATATACATTACATTTCCAGCCTGAAAATCAAAGTGATTGCTCAGTGTTAAACTTAGGGTTGAAATAGGGTACTCAGAAGCATACACTATTTTTTCCCCTCATACAACCTGACCTTATTTCTTTTTGAAGGAATTTGATGATTTTCCTCATTAAAGAAGCTTTCTCCTGCCCCCAATTTGTGTCAAAGTGTAACTAGGAAAATTTGATGTCATGTTTTCATGTTTCAATTATATAATTGTCTTCTGTTGTTATTCTCAAAGGCGATGCAAATAGGAAACTGACAATCCATAAGTTTGCATTAGTATTGAAGCTATCAGCTTTTAGATCAGCAAGTTCGCTTATTATGCACCTGCTGCAGATGATTCAAGAACTTATTGCCCACTGATTTTTCTGTTTGCTGTTTGTGTGATCAGACGTCAGGGGATTTTCAAGGAATCTACTGACCACCTATATAATGCTGCCACCCAAGAGAGAGAAACTACATTAAACCAGCTTCTGATAGAGCTTGATGGCTTTGATACTGGCAAAGGTGTTATATTTTTAGCTGCTACAAATCGGAAGGATTTGTTGGATCCTGCACTCCTTCGACCAGGTCGTTTTGATCGGAAGGTTTGTTTTTGTTCCCAAATGAAGCAAATGGGAGTGACAGGTTATCATAAAGGCTAAATATTGTTTGGTATACTACTGTTTTGTTTGTTAGTCTTGGGGATGATGTCCTAGCTGCACGTATTTATATCTTCTATAGTCTGAAACCTTGCA
This sequence comes from Erythroxylum pelleterianum, assembly GCA_027563865.1. Taxonomy (NCBI): domain Eukaryota; kingdom Viridiplantae; phylum Streptophyta; class Magnoliopsida; order Malpighiales; family Erythroxylaceae; genus Erythroxylum; species Erythroxylum pelleterianum. The sequence continues at coordinate 21,647,957 of JAOQMR010000212.1, read as the reverse complement.
AATCATTTTAGTTGAATTTGACTTGCTCATTGATTGTTTATGATTGTTGAAATGCGTATTAGGTTGGGAACAAGTTGTTTAAACATCTAATATTAGCACTGTGAAAAGTTATTAGTAAATTGAATGTAATCCTGGTTTTTCTTTCCCAGATTAGGATACGTCCTCCTAATGCTAAGGGTAGATTGGATATTCTAAGAATCCATGCAAACAAAGTGAAGATGTCGGAGTCGGTTGATTTATCTACTTATGCAAAAAATTTACCTGGTGAGTGCTTTTATTGGTTATGTTGAGATCCCCTGTTCTATTTCTGACTACAAGTGTAATGATCAGGATGGAGTGGAGCTAGACTGGCACAATTGGTTCAGGAGGCTGCTCTTGTAGCGGTCAGGCATGGCCATGATGCAATTCTCCAGTCAGACATGGATGATGCACTTGATCGACTTACTATCGGACCAAAGCGTGTTGGAATAGAGTTGGGTCATCAGGGACAATGTCGTAGAGCTACTACCGAGGTTGGAGTTGCAATGACTTCTCATTTGCTTAGGCGATATGAAAATGCAAAAGTTGAGTGCTGTGATCGCATTTCCATTGTCCCTCGTGGTCAGGTATCCTTCTTGTCCCTTGATTTTATTCCTCTTTTGATGCTGAACTTCTGCTTTTTAGACTTCATGTTGGATGTCAGATCGTTTTGATGAAGCTTGGAGTAGCATATGGGTTCAACAAAAGGAGATGTTAATAAATAGACTTATTGCTTCACTCTCTTGTATCATTCTGTATGATTAGTACAAAATGTTGACTTTAAATTTATTTTGGGTTTGCATTTGCGCTTTTGTACTACTATTTAGGTGCTATATGTTGGCTACTAAACAGCATTTTCCCCTAGATGTCTCTATATGCATTTCTTGTCATTTGAAGCATATGATAAAATATATTACGGACTTTTTGCAGACTTTATCTCAACTTGTTTTTCATCGGCTTGATGATGAGTCATATATGTTTGAACGCCGCCCACAATTGCTGCATCGTCTACAGGTGTGGAATTAAGTTTGTTTAGTTCAGCGCTAATAGTTCTTCCATTGTGCTGAGAGAATTTTCACCTTTCATTTCTGTGCAAAGGTTCTTCTTGGAGGAAGGGCAGCTGAAGAAGTTATATATGGGCGAGATACATCAAGGGCATCGATTACTTACCTTGCAGATGCATCTTGGCTTGCTCGTAAAATTATAACCATGTTAGGGCTTTATCCATTGGTGCACATTATGGTTTCTCAGAGTTGATTGGTGTTTATTCTTGTCTTGTTTTCCACTTTGAGCAGATGGAATTTGGAGAATCCAATGGTCATACATGGGGAGCCGCCTCCTTGGAGAAAGAAAGTTAAATTTATAGGTCCACGCCTGGATTTTGAAGGATCACTTTATGATGACTATGACCTTATCGAACCACCAATCAACTTCAATTTGGACGATCAAGTTGCTCAAAGGACAGAGGAGCTACTACATAACATGTACGAGAGGACAGTTTCTTTGCTGAGGCGGCACCATGCAGCATTACTCAAAACTATTAAGGTGATGAAGTTCAGCTGAAAAGAGTTCTGTTTCTTCTTCTTGACGTCATGAAAAATCGATTTCCTTTCATCATTGAAGCTGAAATAACAAAAAATTGTCACTAGTCAGTTCTATAATATATATTTGTAGAGATCATCTTGGGAACGCCTTTCTTTGTGACTTAAGTCATTTAATCCGACTCATATTTCAGGTTTTGCTGAATCAGAAGGAGATCAGTGGAGAGGAAATTGATTATATTTTGAACAATTACCCACCACAAACTCGTTTAAGTCTTCTTTTGGAGGAGGAAAAACCAGGAAGCCTCCCCTTAATTCGAACAGGACAAAGACGTGAATTGGAATATTCGCTAGTAACACAACCAAAAGGAGTAGAGTCATAAAGGAGACACTACCCTCGGAAAGCTTGCTGTCTCATTGCAGCCGACATCAGAAGCTTGTTACTCCTCCAGTACATATATTAGTGATGATCATTTCACTAACTTTTGCTACCGTTTTTTGCATAAATAGTGGAAACTTTTAGTGAATGTGCCAATGTGTAGAACAAGGAATTTTACTTGGTTTCTCCAGCGGATCCGTAAGACTTGTCCGAAATCAAGTCTGAAATAAGCTTACAGAATGCCTTAAGCCCATCCTGTAAGCTTGTTTATAATGCATGTTCACTGATACGTCTCAGTTTTTATTTTCAATTGGTACGTTTACTTTTTTTAAGCATCTCAAATTATGAAAGAAATTATTATAAATAGTTAAAATACTTGACTTTTCAAAAAAATTACTTTTAGTTTTTATAAACATCTTTCAGTTCAAGTTTCTAGAAGCTGAAAATTTAATATGTTTTTGAGAAATTAAAATTTTAAAAGAATAAAGTTGAAGTAAAATCATAAGCATTTAAGAAACTGTCCATATATTATAGAACAACTCAAAACAAGAGCTAACCAAGGAAAATCTGGGAAAGGAAGTTCTATAGAGTTGAAAACTCCTGAAATGGCTTACTCATCATAAATATTTGAAGTTAGAAAATCAAGGTTCCTAGGCTGCCTAGACAGTGGAAGTTCAAGAAGTTTTATGGAGTTGAAAACTGAAACAGCTTCCTCGACATAAATATTTGAAGTTGGAAAATCAAGGTTCTTACTTAACTGATCAGCGGAAGCTTGATGTCTGCAAATAATGGATTAGTCCCTAAGCAGACTAACAGATATTCCAATGGCTATAGCACTTATCTTATAGATCTCGTAACTTGTATAGATTAAAAGTTCCTAATCATAAGCTGAAGGAGCCACGATCCTCTGGTTGGTAGCAAGAGATCGGGAATATTTGGTATTGATATTGTAAACCACTAATTACCCCCTTTTCATATTCTTAAATTAAAATAGTAAATGCATATGATGGGAGGCCTTCTGTTGAAAACTTCTTAACAAAGGATATTTAGTATGGTCTCTTTGAAGATATTGGAATGTCTAAAAGTGAAAAGAGGGGAAATGTTAATTTGGGATAACTAGGGACTTCCTAAGCAATCTGAAGGATGATTCGATTTTTTTTAGTCATAATTCATAACTGAGGCAACCATGAGGTTACCCCTAACCAATCCTTAGGTGTAGAAGCAATGTTGTATAGCTTCAAATTTTCTTAAAGTAGGAGAATGAGCTTTGAAAAAAAACGGATGATTAAGTGTCTCAAATTTTTGGTTACACAACGCACGCCAAGTGGGGGAATTGTGATTCCCTTTAACTCTATCTAGAGTACTAATTCTCTAGTTATAAGCTAGCCACAACACAAAGGAAACTCTAGGTAGTGCTTGATAAAACCACAAAGAGTAAACAAATTCACCTTGGGACCATAGCTCCCTAGGAATTGTCTATAGGATCTGTTGGCAAAACAGTCTGAAGAGTGCCTAAGCCATTAAATTGAGTGGTCCATGACTTCACCAATTTATTGGGTACTACTCCAAACTGCACCAAGGTGGACCAGGCGGTTATTACAAATGATCCAGTCCTCGACCACGAAGCGCATACTCGATTACTAGCTCTCTTTTCAGATAATGACATACGGCAGGCCCTGTTCAGTATTGGAAGTGATAAATCGCCGGGTCCGGACGGTTTCTCCTATGAATTCTTTAAAAACCAGTGGCAGTATGTGGGGACTAGTGTGTGTGACGCTGTTCATGAATTCTTCAGGACGGGCCGACTTCTTCGCCGTTTGAATCATACGACCCTCACATTAATACCTAAGAATTCCAGACCAAGGGTCAATGAGTTTCGACCTATATCGTGCTTAAATGTAATATATAAAGTTATCACAAAGCTTTTGACGGCGAGGCTGGCTTCAGAGCTGGACAGTATTATCGACCCTGCACAATCCGGCTTTGTTGGTGGAAGGCGCCTACGGGACAACATCTTCTTGGCACAGGAGTTGGTCAGGGGCTACAGTTGGAAGTATATTTCGCCTCGGTGCCTTATCAAAGTTGACCTAACGAAGGCCTACGACTCGGTGTCTTGGGAATTCCTGCGGGTGATGATGAATGGTCTGGGGTTTCCTATTCGGTTTATCAATTGGGTCATGGAGTGCGTAACCACTGCCTCTTATTCGATGTCCATCAATGGTGCACTTCATGGAATGTTTCGGGGTAGATGAGGGCTCCGCCAAGGAGATCCCATGTCTCCCTCATTATTTTTGTTGTGCTTAGAATACTTGTCCCGATACCTCAAGATGCAAACGGCTACTGGAAGCTTTCATTTTCATCCGAAATGCCACCGAGTGGGTCTATCGCATCTAGCATTTGCTGCTGATTTAATGCTCTTCTCTCGGGGAGATATCCCATCTATTCGGGTGTTGCTATACGGGCTGAGCACCCTCAGTAACGTGGCTGGTTTGGCAATAAATCCTCTCAAGTCCCTTATCTTCCTCGGTGGTGTTCTTAGTGGTGCCAAAGACGCAATCCTTCAGATGGTTGATTTTCCTGAAGGATCCTTCCACGTCAGGTACCTTGGTGTACCCCTAGCACTGCTCAGAATTTCGGTTGCGCAGTATTCTTCCTTAATCAAAACGATGGAAGCTTACCTTACCGCAAGGAAGGAGAAGTGCCTATCCTATGCGGGCCGTTTGGTTCTTGTCCAATCTGTAATACAAGGTGTCTTATCCTTCTGGATGCAGACCTTGCCTCTCCCGGCCACTATTATTGATCTTATTACTTCTTTATGTCGAATTTTCCTCTAGGGGGTCGGCATTACCGTGTTGCTTGGGATGCTCTCTGTGGTCCGAAACCTGAAGGGGGCTTAGGTCTTCGCAACTGTAAACTGTGGAATGATGCTTTGTTAGCTACCGTCTTATGGAACCTTCAGGCCGAAGAAAATTCTTTATGGGTACGTTGGATGCATGCGTACCACCTGCGGGGGACCTCCATTTGGGATTGGCGTCCACACAATCGAGACTCCCCACTCCTAAAACGCCTAGCCTTGACTCGAGATTCTTTATTAGCCTCCTTGGGTGGTAGGGCACTGGTGGAACAGGGTGTTCACTCGCCCTGTGTGGAGGGGCGTTTGACCTCAACCAAGGTTTATGACCTCCTCCGTGTGAAGCGCGTGCCTCGCCCTTGGATGTCTCTGATTTGACAAAGCTATATTCCCCGAAGTGCTCCTTTATAGCTTGGCTTTGTATGCAAAACTGCCTCCCAACTAAGGATAATTTGATTTTCTTAGATATTGATTGTCGATGCCCTATGTGTAATGCAGAGGACGAAACCGTTGACCACCTATACTTTGCTTGCGTGTTCACGACAGGGGTCTGGAATTCCATTTAAGGTTGGCTGGATTTGCCGCAAGCCATGACAACACTAAGGAGTTCGGTTCGATGGATTAGGAACAATCATCTAGGCTCTCTTATCAAGTGTAAAACTGTTAAGCTTGCCTTTATTATTAGGCTATATCTGATTTGGAAGGGTCGTAATGCTATCTTAATAGAAGCTGCTGACATTTCTTCTCATGATGTGGTGGTCAAGATCAAAACTCATATATACAAGGTCCTTTATCGTTTATATCCGGTGGACCTTATTGACTTCTGATTGGTAGGATTCCTCTTGCATGCTGGTTGTCTCCTTGGATGCTCTAGGAATTTTCACTTTGGATGGTCTCATTTTGGTGAGGGTCAGTAACCTTTTGATTCCTTGCCACACGACGTCGGGTTCTCCAATCATGGGCTGCTTTCTCTTCGGGCTGGGCCTTTTAATTGGTCTAGCCTCTCATGGTTGTTCAAGTGGGCTGCTACGGTTGAGCCTGTCACCTTGGATTGGGCTTTTTGTTTTTTATTAGACCTTGTGTTGTGGGTTCTTGTGCTTTCTTTGGGCTTGGGATTGCGGCCCTTTACTGTTTTTGACCAGGGTATGCCCCGTATGACTATGTAATATTTTTTCCAGTATAATATATTTTTATCTTGGAAAAAAAGAAGAAGAAATCGTAATCTCTGACCCATCTCTATTTGTGAGGTTGTACTTATTATAACCTAAAATATTTGTAATGGAGGCATTGATGCAACTCACCAAGGCAATGGAGACTTGAGGATGCCAATGGGTCCAATTACAAGGTCACACTCCAACAAGCTTAAAATTCAATTTCAGATTTATGCACAAGCTTTTGTTTCACAAGAACTTATAACCTAAGTGTGTGTGCACATTGGAGGCATCAAACCAAGAGGACTAACACTTAGCCAATTTTCATAAGCACAAGTCTAATCAATGGGCTTGGGCTTATTTTATCTTGTAAAGGGCGTGTGAACTTCTTTTAGGCATTTTCATGGGCTGATTTGCATTAAGTATGCATGTGCTTCATTAAAAAAGTCATGTGCATGTTTTATTTAAAGGAACCAAGCGTGTGGGCCTAGTTTAAAAGCCCAAATCATCCCTCTTAAGTTAGTCTTCTATTTTTGTTGTTTCCTTATCCTATTTGGACTAGAACTAATCAATTTTAATTAGTTTTGAAGCCCAAATCCATGTGGGATTTGTTCTAGGGCATATTTGTTTCAAGAAAGTCTTTTTGATATGTTGGGCTTTCTTTAGGGTTTTCTAGGTTATCTTTGTTAGGGTTTGTATTGCACAAGGGTATTTAAACCCTTGCTTTAGGCATGAACACTAGATTTGATGTGAATAGAATTAGAAAGCATTCTTCAATAGAGAATTCAGATTCTTGCTTGTTTTACCTTAAGGATTGATTCAACTTATCAAGTAAGTTCTAACTTGTGGCGTTAATTCAATTCGTACAATCATTATACTCTTTGTTACCAATTCCTTGCTGTTTTGGGGGTGAAGGGTCTTGTTAGATTGATTGAATTTAGGTTTGGAAATAATCATTGAAACGGAGGTGATTTAGACATTAATTCTAGGTTGTTGCTGTATCAGGTATTATCATAAATGAGGTTCCCTAATGAGCATAATTCATTAATGTTAGCAAGAGGAACCTTAATGCTCCAATTATCATGCCAAAAATTGATGTTATAACCATCACTAGTATTGTTTTTAATCTCGGTCCTTAGTAACTCCCTCATCCCAAGAATAGGCAATAAAGTCCAAGAAGTGCAACAACTTAATGTTCCAGAACTCTTATGCCTTATAACTTAAAAAAAAAACTCTTATGCCTTATATAATGGGAACGAATCCACCGAACTCATAGTGCTTGTTTGCCTACTAGAATTCTCCAAATATGTAATGCCCTAAAAATCTCGATTTCATGAATAGTACTTTTTAGGTCGTGAATAGTATATCCCGAGGTGAATAGTGATACTCGGAACCCAAATTGCATACTATTTTATTTAGCATAAGATAATATTATTCAAGGATAGCCCAGGGATCAAATTAGAGCTCCAAACAAGTTCGTTTTGAATATTTGACCAAGAGTTGACTAATGGCCAAAGTTTGACCCGAGAAAGGGTGAAAGTCAATCTTAAAAACTATTAATGAAAATAAATGATATTAATTAAGGCCTTTATGTGAGGTTGATATTTTTCTTATCAGTTTTTTTTATTGAGCAAAAGAATTAATAGATAAAGTTAATCTAAAAATAAATGGAAAACTTTTAATGACCACATGACATTTTTGTCATTTTCTTGGCCACCCACCTCTCTTCTTCACTAAGGAGTGCCGAGAACCACCATCCCTCCTTTCTTCTCCATTTTTCTTTCATTTATTACATTTTCAACCTAATTTTCTTTAGTTTTAACCCCCCTCTCCCAAATTACCTATTAAACACTAAATCATCAACCTAGGGTTGCTAAACTCACCTTATCAACAAAAAATGGGAATAGTACCCTAAAATTTATAAGGTAAGTTAATGGAGTTTTAATTTTTTTAATACATGATTTTGGTATGATTGCATGCATTAGTGAATCAAATGTATGAAATTGAATTTGTTATGTAATATTATGAAGATAAATAAGATGAATTGAAGGAGAGAGAGAAAGAGAAAGAGAAAGAGAAGGAAAAAGGAATTGATGATGAAATTGAAGTTTATGGAAATTTAATTTGAAGATTTGGACATCAATTTGATATGTGTTCTTGCAATTATACTTTTTCCTAAAAATTGTGTAGTAGGAAATTTATGGTTTTTGAGTAAAAATTGGGGGTTTATGAAATTGTTGATAAAAATAGTTAATTGAATGTTAAATGAAGTATTATATGTCATTAATTGAGATTTTGGACTTATATTTTGTATTTTCCCAATTGATATACATTACGTTTAAATTGAAAAACTTTATATGCATGTTATTTTTGACAAATTGGTGAGATGAATATGTCTTGAATGTTATATGAATTAAATTAAAACCAATAACAGAAAAAATGTCATTAAAGAATGACATTTGATTTAGTCAGATATGGAATAGCTTGAATTGACTATTATGAGTGATTATCATTAAATTTTAATGGAATTTAATTAGATTTGTCCTTAGTAAATAGATAGGAATTGGAGGAATGTGATAAAGTTGGCATGCCAATTAAGGAGTTAGCAGTACTGCATCATGATATATGTTACCGGACTGATAGCTTCTAGAGCTCGATTCCGATGTAAGTATCTGATTTGGGTTATGAACTGCATGGCTTCGAGAGCTCAGTTCCAATGTGAATGTCTATAAATAATGGATCATATGTTTTCGAGAACCCGATCTTGTATTTTTAAAATGTCACTTATTCGGCTCGGTGATGCAATTATGATAGATTTTACTTTGGGGAAATTACAGAAAGTAGTTAAATGCATGATTAATGACTAAAGGACTTCAAATGAGATTATTGTATATTTCGATGTAAACTATTATAATAGATACATGCTTGTATTTCGTAAATTGATTTTTAAATGCCTATTTCTGCTTAAAAATAAACAAAGATGTTTATATGTGTAAAATATTATATATCATGCATGTTATGATTGAATGAATTGAATTGAATTGAATGAAAAATGGAATTGCGTGAACACCACTAAGTTTATAGTTTAGCGTGTGGATTCTCTTTATATGCGTAGGTTTTGAAGAGAACTAGAAGAAAGTTGTGGTGAATCTACTATAAGACAAGAGTCACATAGAGGACCTTGAAAGATTTGGAGGTGGATGCACTACAAATTTTTATTTGGTTTTTGGTTATGATATGTACATATAAAGAAGTGAAGGATCTTACATGATTTTATTGTGAATTATATATGAATAAATGAAAGTTATGTATGAAATCTGATTTAGATGTGTTGAAAGGTATTGGAGGATGGGTAAATTATTTTGTCAAGGAGTTTGACATAGAGATGGATAGTTAAGAAACATGCATGACAAGTGTATTGAAGTTTCTTGCATGAGGTTTTAAGTAAATATAGAGGAAACTTTGTCTAAATTTTTTAAGTGAATAGTAATTGCTAAATTAATGAGGTTTAAATAAAAAATGTTGTAATTTGAAGTATTAGGCATTTAAGAATATGATAACACTCGGTATGACAATTTCATTACCGGATATGGGGTGTTACATTTAGTGGTATCAGAGCCTGGTTGGACGATTTTGGGATCTATAATTAAGGAAATAAAGGACAAGTAAATTGTGTATATGCCAAATGAATGATTATATGAGAATATGACGTGAATCTAATGTAGATCCACCATTTCTATGTGTTATAGATTAAAGAATGAAATCAGGCCCTTTGGGAGCTGCTGAGCGAGAGAAGGAAAGTCATGCCTCAGCTAGTGATCTAGATAAGGGCATGGCAGGGCAGCCAGTACAGCCTATACCACTACTTGCTAGTCATTCAGTTCCTAACCCGGTAGAGTTTTTCCAAACTATTGTGGATTATATGAAACAATAGATGGTTGCTACTCCTCTTGTACAAACACAACCACCTCTTCTACTACAGAATCTTACATGGAGAAAGCCAAGAAGTTGGGAGCAGAGGATTTTCTAGGAGAGTTATCAGTTAATGCTTCAAAAGCCGAGTTTTGGCTAATTAAGATAAAGAGAGTTTTTGATCTTCTCCATTGCACACCAGAAGAGAGATTGGAATGTGCAGATGGTCTTCTTCAGGAACCAACATATCAGTGGTGGGAGTTTAGTAAACGACTTATTCTACCACAGGATCTTACTTGGGAGTACTTTTTCTCCCAATTTGCAGATAAAAATGTATGGAAGGCTTCTAAGGATGAGATGAGGGATGCATTCCTTCATTTGAAACAGGGGTATAGGACAATATCAGAATATGAGAAAGTGTTTGATCAATTATGTATGCAGAGAGATTAATTCCTACGGGGCAGATAAGTGTAAAAGATTTGAAGCAGGCCTCCACCATGACATTAAGAAACTCCTTGTTACATTGTAGATTAGGGATTATGAAGAGATGGTGAAAGCTACCTTGAGGATTGAAAAGGTTAATATGGATGAACAAAAATGGAGAAATAGGGGATAGCAGAAGAGGAGTCAAGGAAAATCTAGTTCACCCTTCTCAACCAATAAGAAGCAAAAGGTTTAGGTTCTTAGGCTTCAGCACAAACACTGACATCCTACTGCCAATTAGGGCAGAGATAGAGAACAATGGTTAGGGCAGGACAATCGACCCCATCTATAGCTAGTATAGTAGGTGGGTTAGGACATGGGGTAGGTATCCCATGTGAACACTATAGGAAGAAACATGGCAGACAATGTTGGAAGGTGACGGGCGATGTGGATCTATAGAGCATTTTTAGAGAGATTACCCTGGTAGACGATATCAAACAGTTAGTCAAGCAGAGAGACCCGTTCCTACAACTCCGAGGGGCAGAAGTAGAAGCATGGGAGCTAGTTTTGGTGCTAGTGGTCAAAGGGTCACATAAGAGACATTTGATGGACCTAATACCCGTACTCTAACTCGTGCATATGCTATGTGGGCCCGTGATAACCAGGATGCCCCATATATGATTACAGGTACTTTTACTATCTTTGACATTTCTGTTCATGCATTGATAGACCCAAGATCTATACATTGTTATATATGTATGCCATTGCCTGAAAATATGGGGTTACTTGTTGAGACTCTTGAACATGATATTCTGGTTACAAATCTTTTGGTCTTAGTGTGGTGGTAAATAGGATTTACAGGAATTGCCCGTTAAGAATATAAGGTTATGAATTTCCTGGTGATTTGATTGAATTACCTTTTAGAAAATTTGATGTGATCCTTGGTATGTATTGGCTATCTAGACATCATGCAGTGGTAAATTGTCATCTTAAAAGAATCACTCTTAGAACAGTTTATGTTGATGAGATCACAATTATTGGTGAAAGGTAAAATTTTTCACTTCAATGTTATTTCAATGTGTAGGTGTAAGTCGACTTATACACCTGTAAGTCGACTTATGCTGCTTGTTTCGGTACTGATAAGTCGGCTTATACAGATGTAAGTCGACTTATGTGTGTACAGTACCGTTAGATTGTTAGAGTTGTGCCCTAAAGGCAATCCCCTTTAGCGC
>JAOQMR010000212.1:21614323-21628309 GCA_027563865.1 Erythroxylum pelleterianum | reverse complement strand
CTTTCTTTATTTATTCATAAAGTCTGTACACGACTTTGAATAAAACGCGCTAAAGGGGATTGCCTTTAGGGCACAATCTAACAGTACCATTCTTGCATAAGTCGAGTTACACCATGTACAAGTCGACTTATAGGTACCGAGCATGTGTAAATCGAGTTACAAAAGTGTACAAGTCGACTTACACTTACATTGTCTTCTATTATATTAGATCGGGATTCAAAATTCACCATAAGATTTTCGAAGAAGTTACATGAGGCCTTGGGTATTAAGCTGAATTTTAGTTCAACTTTTCTTCCTTAAACGGATGGACAATCACAAAGAGTGATTCAGGTGTTAGAAGATATGCTTAGGAGTTGTGTTATTGATTTTAAAGGAAGCTTGGAAGAACACCTCCCATTAATTGAATTTGCATACAATAATAGCTATCAAGCAAGCATACAGATGGCACCGTATAAGGCTCTTTATGGTTGAAAGTGCATAACACCCTTTTGTTGGATGTAATTTAGTGAAAGCAGGATTGTGGGTCCATAATTGATAAAGGAAACCGAGGATAAAGTTAAGCTTATAAAGGAAAGGTTGAAAGCTACTTCTGCTCACCAAAAATCATATGCAGATTTGAAGAGAAAGGACATTGAATATATTGTTGGTGATAAGGTTTTCTTGAAAGCTTCACCATGGAAGAAAGTGTTTCAATATAGTAAGAAGGGTAAGTTAAGTCCTATATTCATTGGTCCATTTGAGATCATTGAGCGTGTGGGACTAGTAGCCTATATATTAGCATTGTCACAAGATATGGAAAAGATTCATGATGTCTTCCTTATATCTATGTTAAGGAAATATAGGTCTGATTCATCACATTATAAAACTAGAAGATATTGAAATACAACTAGATTTAACTTATGAAGAGAAGTCGGTGAAGATTCTAGCAAAAGATACAAAATAGCTAAGAAACAAGACAATTCTACTGGTGAAAATACTATGGACGAATCACGAGAACGAGGAAGCTACATGGGAATTAGAAGAAACCATGAGAAAGTCATATCTACAACTATTTGACACAGGTAAATTTCAAGGACGAAATTTTATTTTAGAGGGAGAAGAATTATAACGCCCCAAAAATCTCGATTTCATGAATAGTACTTTTTGGGTGTGAATAGTGTATCGTAAAGTGAATAGTGACACCTGGGACCTAAATTGCATTTTATTTTATTTGGCATCGGATAATATTATTCAAGGACAGCCCAAGGATCAAATTAGAACTCCAAACGAGTTCGTTTTAAGGGTTTGACTAAGAGTTGACCAATGGTCAAAGTTTGACCCGAGAAAGGGTAAAAGCCAATCCCGAAACTATTAATAAAAGTAAATGATATTAATTAAAATCCTTATGTGAGGTTGATATTTTTCTTATGGGTATTTTTTATTGAGCAAAAGAATTAATATATAAATTTAATCTAAATTTTTTTTGGAAATCTTTTAATGGCCACATGACATTTTTGTCATTTTCTTGGCCACCTACCTCTCTTCTTCACTATGGAATGTCGAGAACCACCATCCCTCCTATCTTCTCCATTTTCTATCATTTCTTACATTTTCAAGCCAATTTTCTTTAGTTTTAAACCCCGAATCAGCTATTAAACACTAAATCATCAACCTAGGGTCCCTAAACTCACCTTATCAACAAAAAAATAGGGAAAAGATGAAGAAAAGGTATATGGGTGTTCTTGATGAATAGTACCTAAAAATTTATAAGGTAAGTTAATGGAGTTTTAATTATTTTCAGTATATGATTTTGGTATGATTGCATGCATTAGTGAATCAAATGCATGAAATTGAATTTGTTATGCAATGTTATGAAGATAAATAAGATGAATTGGAGGAGAGAGATAAAGAGAAAGAGAAAGAGAACGAATAAGGAATTAATGATGAAATTGAAGTTGATGGAAGTTTAATTTGAAGATTTGGACATCAATTTGGTATTTGTTCTTGTAATTCTACTTTTTTTCTAAAAATTTTGTACTGGGAAATTTAGGGTTCTTGAGTAAAAATTGGGGGTTTATGAAATTGTTGATAAAATTTTTTAATTGGATGTTACATGAAGTATTATATGTGATTAGTTGAGATTTTGGACTTATAATTTGTATTTTCCCCAATTGGCCTACATTATGTTTAAATTGAGAAACTTGATATGCATGTTATTTTTGACTAATTAGTGAGATGACTATGTCTTGAATGTTATATGAATTAATTTAAAAACAATAATGGAAAAAAGACATTAAAGAATGACATTTGCTTTGGTCGAAAAAGTCATTAAAGAATGGCATTTGCTTTGGTCAAATATGGAATAACTTGAATTGGATATTATGAGTGATTATCATTAAATTTCAATGGAATTTAATTAGATTTGCCATTAGTAAAATAGATAGGAATTAAAGAAATGTGATAAGGTTGGCATGCTAATTAGGGAGTTTGTAGTAATGCATCATGATATATGTTACTTGATTGTATGGCTCCGAGAGTGCTCAGTTCTAATGTAAGATATTTGATTTGATTTATGAACTAAGTGGCTCTGAGAGCTTAGTTCCAATGTGAATGTATATAAAAAAATGCATCAAATGGTTCTAAGAACCCGATCTTGTATTTTTAAAATCCCGCTTACCCGACCCAGTGATGCAAATATGATGGATTTTACTTTAGAGCAATTACAAAAAGTAGATAAATGCATGATTAATGATTAAAGGACTTGAAATGAGATCATTGTATATTTCGATATAAACTATTGTAATAGATACATGCTTGTATTTCATAACTTGATTTTTAAATGCCTATTTACGCTTAAAAATAAATGAAGATAGTTATATGTGCAAAATATTATATATCATGCATGTTATGATTGAATGAATTGAATTCAATGAGAAATAGAATTGTTTGAATACCACATAAGTGGATTTTCTTTCTGCGCGTAGGTTTTGAAAAGAACTAGAAGAAAGTTGTGGTGGATCTACTACAAGACAAGAGTCATATAGAGGACCTTGAAAGATTTGGAGGTGGATGTACTTCAAATTTTTATTTGGTTTTTAGTTATGACATGTACATATAAAGAAGTGAAGGATCTTATAGGATTTTATTGGGAAATTATATATGAATAAATGAAAGTTATGTATGAAATCAGGCTTAGATGTGTTGAAAGGTATTGGAGGATGGGTAAATTATTTTGTTAAGGAGTTTGACATGGAGATGGATAGTTGAGAAACATGCACGAGAAGTGTATTGAAGTTTCTTGTAAGAGGTTTCAAGTAAAAATAGAGAAAACTCTATCTAATTTTTTTAAGTGAATAGTAATTGCTACATTAATGAGATTTAAATACAAAATCTTGTAGTTTGAAGTATTAGGTATTTAAGAATATGGTAACGCTCTGTATGTCGATTTCATTATTAGATATGGGGTGTTACAAAATATGCTTAATCAATAATACTTCATTAGTGATTTCGATTGGATTGGTACCTAATCCTATGCTGCCTATTTAACTTTTTCCATTTATCTCCTTGTAATGTCAGCTGACCTTAAGAAATTCCTCATCAATTGCTCCATGGTTTTTACTAAATTATTTGGAAACATTATATAAGCACCCTAGTAAACTTGTAAGCTATTAATGGTAGAATTAATCAATTGAGTTCTTCTAACAAAGGACAAACTTTTGTTGCACCAGTTATTAATGCTCTTCTTGGTGCTTTTAATCATGGGATGGAAGCATAATTACTATGGTCTCTTTGAAGATATTGGAATGTCTAAAAGTGAAAGAGGGGTTACTAGGTTGTAGACATGTTAAGTGAGATAACTAGGGTGCAAAATGTTAACTTCTAAAAGAAATAAAAAGCGGACTGTTATCTTTATTCATGCTAAGGACTAAGATTTCTTTGAATGTGTGTAAAGCTGACATTATTGAACTTAATAATAGAATTTGGATCAGCTCCCAAAAAAAGAAGTAGATCATCTGTAAAAAATAAGCTATGAATTCTTACCTTCCTACATTTATGGTGGAATTTGAATTCCATTTTATTCTGAATAATATGGCCAATAAATATGTTAAGGGCCTTCATAGCTAAGGTGAAAAAAAATGGAGAAATAGGTCACCTGACCATAGCCTTTTAATACCTTTGATGACTTTGGTAAGTTCTCCATTCACTAGAATACTAAAAGAGACAGTGAAGATTCATTTCTCAATCTAAGAAGTGAATATAAAGGGAAAGCCAAATGCATAAAAAGAATTAAGAATGAAATTATAATTAACGGAATCAAATTATTTGTGAAAATCAATTTTGATAATGTATTTTTTTCTTGAATTTTTCCTGTTATGATTCTTAAAATCTCCTATGCAATAAGAATGTTATCACCTATTTTCTTTCCCTTGATCAAGGCTCCTTAGGAAGGGTTAATGTAATTGTTAAGAACAATTTTAAGTCTAGAAGACATAATCTTAGAAATAATTTTATAAATTTTATTGAAACAAGAAATAGGCCCAAAGTTCTTTAAGGAAGAGGAGTTAAGAGCCTCAAGGAAAAGAGTTATGAAGGTTTTCTCTGAGATCTTTCAACATCCTCCTTTAATTAAAGAATTCCACTCCTACTTTAGTAACAAATACTTTGGTATAAGGCTAAGTTTCCTTGAAAAAAAGGTTATTTAAGCCATCGGGGCTTAGGGCCTTGTTAGGCTTAAGAGGAAATAGACTTGCTTAAAATTTAAGGCATTAATAGGTCTGATGACCAAGAAGTCTGTTTCACTGGTTATGATCTACTCAATAAGGAAGGACTTAAGGATAGGCACTAAAGGGGAGCAAGGAGGGGAAGTACTGAATAGGTAGAGAAAATTTTATATGTTTTAAGCAATAAATCATATTGAGAAGTGTTCAAAAGACCTTCATCATTTTGAATGGAAACGATTCTGTTGTAATTCCTTCTTAAAATCTTAATTATAAAAAACCCTTAAATTCTTATCACCATCTCTAAACTATTGTATACTTTATCTTTGTTTTAGGATTGCAAAATTAATGTCGACCACTTTTATATAGTTCCTTAATACAAACTTCCCCTTTTCCTTTCCATTAACATCCAAAGGAGAGCAATAGAGGTTATTTTGAGGAATGATGAGTTTACCTTTAGTATTAATTACCTCTTATTGTAAATTACCAAAGTTTTAAAATTGAGAACCTTAAGTTCATTCCTAATTTTTTGGAGCTTCCTCATGTATAAGAAATACTTAGATCCATGATAGGTAAAGCTTGAAGCTTTAATCACAACTTGTATAAAGCCCTCATTGTTTTCCAAGAAGTTATTAAATCTAAAAGCTCCTAAGGACTTAGTTAGACATATTTTGCATTTCCACTAGGATATGGTCAGAGAAAAGAGGATTATTAAAGAGAGCTTTACTTTCAGAAAAGGAAGTAAGCTACAAGGTATTAACTAGAGCCCTATTAAGTTTTTTCCTAAGAAACCATATGTTGTATTTCTTGTTGTTTGAATTATAAAATTGCCCTTCCATACTGGGGTTAATTACTTCAATGCTAGAGATACATTGAAGGAATCATTTGTGAGGTTTTTAAATGAAGCATTCTCTTCTGCTTCAGAAAAGTAAGCTACACAATTAAAGCCTCTAAGGATGAGCTAGGGGTGTTTATTCCTGTATGGATGTCCTTCAATTTATTCGTTAAGGGAATTCTTTGAAATGCTAAGTTGAAAGCATGAATAAAAAAACATAAATCATTGCCTTAATATACAGTCCTGATGGTGAGATGGATTAACAAATAAGTTGTTATACAATTGAGTACATTAATCTTTTTTAAGTAAAAAAAACCTCTATTATACCATTATAATGGAATTGGTGATTAGAAATGATATTCCAATTGTTCCTTAAGAATTTCATATTCTTATAGTTTGGCTCCTTCATCTTGATTTCCAAAACTTCAATAAGAAAAAGCCTTAGTATCATATAAATAATCATACACTGTTTGTTATTTATTAGCGTTATTAAGCCCTCTAACATTCTTAGAGATTACAGAGGTAGGGGAGAAGAAAGGAATTCTAGTTATTTCCTCTAGTTTTCCTATTGGATTTCTTTTGAGAGTTAGGCTTGAATCCATTCGCCTTATAATAAGTAGTTGCTAAATGTTTAATGGACTATATGTTATGCCTATACTTAATATGTTTGGCTTATTATTTGAGAGTTTTATATGGTTTTTGGCACTTATTTTATTTCTAGTGTGTTTTCATGTCTCGGTTTTCTTCATGGATTAAAAGAGTGAAATTCATGTGAAATCAATGCAGAAAATAGAAGAATTGGAGTGATTTTAAAGGTTGACACCTTTGCAAAGATGTACATGCTTATGTAGTAACATACATGGCCATGTAAGGAAATAAGTGACTATGAATGTGTAAATCTTCAAAGATTTTGTGTTTTTCCGTGTGAAGATACACCCTATGTAAGTAACATACACAGTCGTGTCCCATACATGTTTAAGCTCCTAGAAACTTGTAAATTCTTGAATTTAAGTTGATTTTGAGAAACACGATTAGAAGAATAATTGAAAAGAAAAGAATTTATACGGTATATATCTCCCTTTTTTCTAATGTAATATCTTTGAAACTTTGATGAATGATTGTTCTTCGTCGAATCTCTAAAGTAATCTTTATGTTTTGTCATCATAAGTTTATAATTATGACTCCCACTCTAACTTCAGAAGATTAATTGAAAAGAAAAGAATCTATGAGGTATATATCTCCCTTTTCTCTAATGTAATATCCTTGCAACTTTGATAAAAGATTGTTCTCTATCGAATCTCTAAAGTAATCTTCACATTTTCTCATCATAAGTTTATATTTATGTCTCCCACTCTAACTTTTATCTCTAACTTTGACTATATTGCTTCTCCTTTTCATCTCCTCTTTGAAATTTCCTTTTATATTACGAATTATGGTTTCTAAAATATACACAGTCACTATGACATAATTATAAACTTATGATGAGAAAACATGAAGATTACTTTAAAGATTTGATATAGAATAATCTTTTATCAAAGTTTTAAGGATATTACATTAGAGAAAAGGGAGATATATACCTCATAAATTCTTTTATTTTCAAGTATGATTGAACATGTATATTCTAGAAACCATAATTCATAATATAAAAGGAAATTACAAAGAGGAGATGAAAACGAGAAGCAATTATAATCAGAGTTAGAGATAAAAGTTAGAGTGGGAGATATAATTATAAACTTATGATGAGAAAACATAAAGATTACTTTAGAGATTCGATAAAGAACAATCTTTCATTAAAGTTTCAAGGATATTACATTAAAGAAAAGGGAGATATATACCTCATTGATTCTTTTCTTTTCAATTATTCTTCCGAACTTTTGGTTTTTGTTTTGTTTTCTATGTTTATGAACTAAGTTTGTTTAGTTACTAGTTATAATGAGCCATAAGTTGGACTGGATATTATGACTTGATCTTTTACTTAATGCAATTTTATTGATTGATTCATTATGATTCAATTATTCCTTCTTATAATTGAATTAATATTTCTTGGATATTAGTTCAATATATGATTTCATATGATTGAGATTGAGAAGTCCATTTATATGAATAAATATACCATTAATTAGAAGGACTTAAATACAAACCTAGAGATAGGTCGACATAAATTCTCTAGATTATGAATGAACTTAAAAGTAAAATTCACAAAATGAGTAACACAATCTTTACAATTTTAACTAGAAAGATGTTTTAGTTAATTAACCGAGGATCAATTATTGATAATCTTATGAAATATATTAATTTAAGATAGGAATTTTCACAACCCAATGACTAATAATTGAATTACATGACAAAATATTAATATTTAAGAAATCTTAGAGGGATTCATTACCTAGGTAATAGCTATTTGATATTGATTAATTTTAGTGTTATTTGCATTCTAGTTTTGTTAGTGTCTTTATTTTCTATCTTTTTGTGTGTTAATTTTCTTTATTCTTAAGGTTTAAAGTTATACTTAATGGGAATTAATCTTGTTTTTTGTGTCAAGGTGTATTTTGAAACTAAATAGAAAGAACTGCGACGATTTTGGGACAAAAAGAGCTGAACTAGACATTGAACCTAATTAGACATGGCCTCGTGCAACAACCAGAAGCTTGAAATGCAGCAGGTTGGAAGTAGAAAACAAATGAAGCAAACGACGTAGCAAAAGGGTTTAAAAGGGCGCGAACAGTCTTGCAAGGAAGCAAAGATTAAATTGTCAAATCAGTTAATAGGCTTGCAAGGAAGCAAGAAAACAACGTGGAGACCAAAAGCATGAAACGTAGCACATGGGACCAAAACTACATCTTAAATTGTCGTATCAAGTGGTAGATTGGGGGGGTAGAAAAATATAAAATAACTCAGGCAAAACGTTGACGTGGGGGAAAGGAGCGTGAAAGTGGCGTGAATAAGAAACCCTCAAAACATTATTTGTGATATCAAACAGCGTGAGGTGAGATAGAATAAAAAAGGAGGCTGCGTTATAAATAAAAAGGAGGTTGTGGCTGCTGCTTGGAGAGCAGGCTTTGTTGCTGGCGCAGGCATGGACGTGGTGCGTAGATGAGTAGGAGCAATGGACGATAAACCCTAACCTTATTTATCCCATCGATGAATAATGAACAGTAGAGGGCAGCGTAAGTGAGGGCTTAAGGTAGATAGCAAATAGAGAAGAGGGTTGGTGGCATAACAAAAGAACAATGCCCACAACAGTCCCAACGCCAGTAACAGTCGAAATAGTTAGGAAAATCATGATGTTGGGTATCTAAAATTTTATATCTTGGTTTACGGAATCCTAGTTATCGAACTTTGCATATTGTGAGACTTTTGTTCTTTATTTCAATTGATTTATTAGTCAAGTATTAATTATTTTTCTGGGTCATTATTTGATTGTTTGATTTTACAGCTAGGTGCGCAACCAGTTTGTGATTTTATTCAATCAATCGCTAGATTAAACAGGTTGACGTTCAATTCTTTTAATCAAAAGTAGCGACTAGGATTTTTGTCTACTACGTTAGGGACATGATTCTAGGAAAAATAATTGTCTAGGCTAAATATACATCGTATGTATGTTGTCTAGTTCGTCGATTTTCTTGATTCGTAACGCTATTAATTAATTAAATATGAGATCGTATCCAGGTTATTGATTAATAAGGGTTAATTCAAATGCATGTTTTGGCTAACTAAACATAAGAGAAAATAGGTAAATAAATTAACCACGATGATTGCTTAACTAATAAATTGGTTATTTTTAGTGTTGATGATCAACGCAAGTTCAATAACGAAGGAGACCGGAAACCAAGATTTGTTTCTATTGATTGTTAAATTCTCATTGTTTTGTTATTAGTTATTTTTCAATTTCGTATTCCAATTAAATTATGTTTAATTTACAATTTAACAACCCCCCTTTACTGAATTCCTCGTGGGAACGATCCCTCCTTTCCACTACTACATTAATTTGTGTTGCAGGAAGTTAGTTTCTTTTTATATTCGGTTGCAGGCGATAGCATTCACCAAGTTCATTATTGTGTTAAGTTCTAGTTCAGTTTATTATTAGATTAAGCACTCATCCTATTCGTTGGTTAGATAATGTAAAAGAAGCTATTACTTGTATTTGTAATCCTTATAGGATTGACCCGTACTTGTCAATGCTAGCTACAGCTATCCATACACTTATGGTTTAAAACATAAAATTTATACATCATGTTTTTGGCACTGATGCTAGGGACCAGAATAGAAAACCTTGCTTTTATTGATCTAGCCATTATTATTACTATCATCTTCTTTTATGTTTTATTTGTTTATTTATCCTTAGAGCTCCCTATCTTGATTTTATATTTGAGGCCTATTTTTAAGGTTTGGCACTTATTGTCATAGCCACTAATCATAATGGAAAGATGGAAAGAATAATATTCTCATAGTGACTATGGTGTACCGTCACTTATGGCATTATCGAAAGCTTGGAACGAGAGGTATGGTGACTTGTATTCGAAGCTTAACCAATATTTATAGTGTGTGTTGTGACATTTGTGTGGAACCATGAATGTTAGGCATCAAACTATATGTGCGAGCATCCAAATTACATGAAGAACTAACCTCAGGATGCCCTATATGGGAATACTTATAATCCAAAGTGAAACAATTCTTATGACTATACATAAAATAATCATTCTTCATCTAGATTTCTAGAACAATAGCAGTAAGAGGATTATCAACGTCTTATAGATGCCATCATGAAAGGCATTGCTATATAAGTAACTAGCCTTGATAGATTTAAAGAGCAAGGTGTTTTATCTAGATGTACCAAGCCAACTTTGAGGAAACATGCAAATAATATAACTTTATGGAGTAAAGAGGAGCTAGAATTTAAAGACATAGAGGAAGTTTCTATTTTAAGAGAGAAAGTAGAAGAGACGGTAGAGGAGATAGAGGAAGAAGACATGGAGGAGCTACTACCTAATAAAATAAGGAAGAAGAAAAGGAAGAGGAGAAGGAAGATGAGATAAAGGAAGATGAAGAGGAGGTACCAAATAAACAGGCAATTAAGGAATTATCAGTAGTCGCCTTAAGCGCAAAAAGTTCTTACGTCCTATAAAACAAACTATCATTAATTAAAGATTTAAGGGGTTTTATTTAATTTGATACCTTATGTCTTTATTATCTTGTAGCAGGTGGCTTACTTTAGGCTATTGAACTTTTATATGGGATGACCAATGGAAGTAAGCCGCTAATTATAGATCTAAGTTAAAAAAGAGCTTGCTGAGATATACAACTATAAGACTTATAAAGAAGCTCTACATGGGAGACAACTTAAGAATTATGATAGTTTTAATAGATTTAATTATATTTTTGATATTTTTGGTTTTAATTTAAGATTTCATTAATTTTCAACATGTTTTATATTAGTTTATAAAGCATCATTATTTAATTTTACCTAATTATCATGTTTGTGGTATGATTTATTTGACTCTCTTGACTTTGAGTGAAAAATGTTAAAGTTTTCATAAATTTTAAGGTATACATGAGCATAAACAAGGTGTATAAAAATCTCATCACTACATGTTTTTCACATACATGCTTGTGTATATAAAAATATCATTTTTGCATATTTTACATGTTTCAATGATTTACACTCATTGGACACACCATGTACATTGTTGTAACTTTTAAAAATTTACACTCATGGTCATAGAGAGTTATATGGGTGTGGAGCATGCCCGCGTAGCTTAATCCTTTGGAAAGTATCAATATATATGCTCGTGTATTGAGTCATATAATTACAGTAACTTATATGCATGAATATCCAATTGCTTCGAAGATACCTTTTATATATATATATATATTATTAAAATTATATCAAAACAGTTAATAAATTGAAAAAGAATTCGTGGGATTGATATGAGGGAGTATAGGTGGCGATATTTCTTAGATAAAACTCTAAGCGAATATGAAATGCATGATACAAGTTATGTCTTAAAATCAAAGACAAAAAGACAATTCCAAACCTGCTTGTAGATTATTAGTTTTATAAAAAATAATAAATGGCTTTTTGAAAAATACAAAAAAATTATTGAATTAATATAGGATAAAGCACAGACTCCTAGAGAGATGGAATTCTCTTCCAGTAAACACAATAAAAATGACATCATACGAGTGCTGTGCTGTAGAGACTAATGAAGAAGAAGACGATGATGTCAGTAGTAGTTAGTTATTAGTACAAAACACTGAGTTTTAATTAAGGAGCCCCGTTTTTAGTATATGACTTATACTACAATACTGTATACCAGCTGTATATAAGCTGTGTTGTAACGGAAATATGGCATGTAATAACCGAATGAGATTTGATTCTCTTCTCTCTCCTTTCTAAGTGATTCTGTGTATCTTTTCTTCTCTCTAAATTCTCTCGCATCTCTTCTATTCTTCGCTTTCAACACGTGATTTTCCCCGTGTACATTATTTTTCATAATAGTTTGGTATCAGAGCATTCGAACTTGGGAGACAGCCATGGCTGATGGTACGAGGAATCAGGGTTGTTCTTATCGTTTTATAGGCTCTGGGCGAAACAAAAAAAGGGGCCCCAATAAATCGATAATATACTTAATTTTACATGTTTGTATGAAACGTAAATGACTCAATTTATAAGTTTACATAATCAACTAAATATTAAATGATCATAACACTAACAAATACATTAAAAATATACAGAGGATCATAATTTATAAAAAATAATTTCTTCATGCATTTCTAGATGCAAAATCATTAATAATATTATCAAGATCAATATTATCCAACATTTTTTAGACACCATAATATAAACTAATTATAACACAGTTGGATTAGAAAAAGAACAAAAGCACATGTATAAAACTGGAAGAAGTATGCAGGTACAACCAAACTCCAACAGCTTCATAATATATCACAAAAATATATAAATGGTGTTTTATCTGTGATAGAGGAAAAAATAAATAGCAAAATTTAATATCTAATATTAAAAATAAAAAACAAAGAGCAAAACTACATTAAAAAGTCAGAAACTTTATCTTTAAATTATACTCAGAACTCAGAAGACAAAATCGTAAAATTTTTTGCTGCTAATTTTTAGGTTGGAGTACTTTAAATACATATATTGATGAAAATAAAAAAATTAGAAGGTAAAAGTACGCTTAAATATTTCAATACTATTTATAAGCATAAGATGTTAACTTATAACGTTAAATAAACTTACGTAACGTTAACTTATAATGTCAAAAATCACCAATATTAAAATTATTTATTACTACCTCTACCTGCAGCCTACCTAACCTGCAATCTTATAACTTGCAAGCTTGGAGTACTTACTACCTACAATCTTGGAACTTGCTTAATATTTACTCTTCGAAACATCACCAACGTTAAATCAATTTTGAGTGAATTAGTTATATGCTGTAGGAGTCAAAAGCCAAAATATGGAGTTAGGGCCCCCTTCTCATCGTGGGCCGGCACTGCGAGGAATACAGAGCTACGTAAGATGGAGGATAACTTGGAGCAATGGAAAAAATGTTAGCATAAATGAATAACAAAATGCTCTTAGAAATGAACAATAGATCAAAAAAGGTAGAGAAGGAAATGTCTGAGCTGAGAAATATGATGAAGCAAACCGTACAGAAAATAGGCGAAGAAGCTGGCCCAACAAAACCAACGTCTCAAAGTAGTTCAGAGAGGGTGACAGAGGAAGAGAGAGTATTGCCAGGGAGGATGAGTCGAATCGAATTCCCAGTATTTGACAATGATAACGTAAAATTATGGCTCTACCAATGTGAGCAATATTTTTCGTTGGATCAAACACCCGAAGGAATGAAGGTGAACATGGCCATTTTACATATGGATAAAAGGGCATAAGAATGGTATCGATTATACGTTCAGAATTGTAACATGAGGGAGATAGTAGACTGGGACAAATTCAATAAGGCACTCAAACAACGCTTTGACATAGAAATCTTCGATGACCTGGTTGGAGATTTTAAAGACTTAAGGCAAGAGGCAACAGTGTTGAAGTATTGTGCGGTATTTGATCATCACTCCAATCGGCTGGCACTACCAGAAGAGTATCTAGTCGGGTTCTTTATCAAAGGACTTCAACCGAAAATAGGGGTGATCGTTAAGTTGCATGAACCCAACTCCCTGCATCAAGCATAAACATTGGCGAGGAAGCAAGAAATTGGACTTGGGCTATTTTAGTTGGACTTGGGCTATTTTAGAAATCAGACCTAGCCTTTCATCCTATTTAGTTGGACTTGGGCTATTTTAGATTCAGCCTTTATAATTTTCAGATCCAACCTTTATAAGAAATTGATCTTGGGCTATTAGAGCTAGCCCTTATTATTTTCAAATCCAACTTTAAATCATTTTGGGTTTGATTTTAATTATTCCTTTTAATTATGCATG
>JAOQMR010000212.1:21468697-21479021 GCA_027563865.1 Erythroxylum pelleterianum | reverse complement strand
CTACTCCAAAAAGTCAAACTTTTCTAATTTAACAACTTTTCACACTTTCACTCTTTATTTCTTAATTTCAACTTCCACAATTCTTTTCTCATAATTTCCTTAAAGCATAAATACTTCTATTACACAATGCATATATAAAACACTGAATTTATATCATTTCTTATTTATAAATTCTACTGAAAGATCGGGGTCTAACACACATTCACTACTGGGTATGCAATTCGTCTACTCTAAAAAAAACTGATTAAAGTTAAAGGACAAGGTTATGCACCTGCATTCAACAATTCAATCGGGGGTAGGGGCTTATTATACCATCTTTTGAGACATTATGAAAGTGTTAACCTCTCCTTTCTTATGATGAGAGTATATTATTCTTCTAAGCTTCAAGATTGTTCAAAGTAGCTTCTATGTCTGTGGACATCAGCTTCATGTCTAGCCTCTTCAGCTTGTTCAGATCTACCGAGTTTTGTAGCAAGTTATCCTGAAACAGTACTAGAAAGTCATCCTTCGACCCAGATGGCTTACCCTTCTCGTTACTATTTATCAAGGCCTTAGAAAGGCCTTTCATTAGGATAAAACCCTAGCAAGTAGACTGATAAATGGATGTTTGAATATATATTTACACCAATATTTGATATATTTTGCTTGATATTTTATACTTTTATTGTGTATTTGGTATTTAATTTGCTCCAAGTGTGTTTATTGGTTATAATTGCCTTCACGGACTTTAAGGAGAAGAATTCAGACTAAAACATGACATAAAACAAAGATCAAGCCTCTACATCGCGAGAATATTTGACAAAGGATAATTAAGGAGATTTATAATTATAATTTTGTTGTTTTCAATTTGTTTTTTTTTTCAATGTATGCTTGATTTCGTATTCGATTATGTGTAACTAAACATTCAATTAGTATTTAGGTCAGATGAACCTTATGTTAATACTTTGATATGGTTTGATTCTTTTATTAATGCCACTGGTTTGGTTGATTATTTTGATAAGATTACGTGTTTTATTTATGTTCTGATAAACTTGGGAATATTAGATCATAATCTAATTTCATAAGTAAGATTTGACAAATCTTAGGTTTGAATAGATCTACCATAATTGGAAGGAGTTGATTGAAACCCTAAAAGATAGGATGACATAAATCTTTTGGATTAGGGTCAAACCTAATAGAGGGACTCATAACTCGATAATTTCTTATAAACTTTAACCTGAGTAATTCGGTTTGAAACTTTAGGATTAGTTGTTAATAGACTTAAGGTCAGCTATTAGCATACCATAGGATCTTCATGATCCAAAAAATCAACAAAACAATTTCATAATAAAAGATCAATCTATTAATGGTTTTGGGGGATTCGAAACCTAGATACTACTTTTTAATATCGATAATTTCCAAAGTGTTTCCTTAATTCTATGTTTAATTTCATTACCTATTTTGTTTTACTTACTTAGTTTTAGTTTCTTTTAATTAAAAAATTTTAAAATCAATCCTTAGGCTAGATAATAGGGGGAGGGTAACTACTAGTAATCACTGTCATCATGAGATTGACCGGTACTAGCTATAACCACGCCTTACACTTGCGGTTATTACAGTATTGACTAACATAAAATATGTCAACCAAGTTTTTGACGTCGTTGTCGAAAACTTTGATATTAGGAAAGGCTGAATGCTATTACTATAGTCATTTTATTTTTTCATTATTTTTATTTTATTTTATTTTAAGTTTTCTTTTGTACTTGTTTTATTTTAGCTTATTGTATTTATGGTTATTATCTTTTGAATTTCTTAACTTGATCTTGAGTTTGTGGTTTATTTTAAGAATACAATTCATTCTCATATCCCCAACACACAATGGAAGGATGGAGTAGACAAGATTTTTATGGAAGCCAGAATATGTCTTCACAATCTGTATCATCACCATATGGGGGAGAGAGGTGTTCTTACATTTTTTCAGAAGCTTATCTGATATTTAGGTTTTGTCGCGACATTGGTGGAAGTTACTAGTACAATCATGAATGTTGAGCACCAACTTATAAATGGAACTGATCGAGCATGTACTATCAACCTTAAGGTGCACTACACAAGAATAACTACAATTCAAAGTGGAGCAACTCTTATACTTATGGATGGAATGATTATGCTCTAGCTGGATATTTACAACACTAAGCACCTCCAATTAACAAGCCAACTCTGGACGATACGATGATTGATTTCGTTTAAGAATCAATCACAAAGCATCAAGAAATAGAGGATTGTATACAAAATTTGGCAAATCGAATAGACCAATTGGTGGACATATTATATGACAAGATCCAAGAGAATGTGCCTAGTCCTACTAAAATAGATCCTAAAGAATATGGCATGACAATCACCCTTAGTAGCAAAAAAGAGTTCCTAATAGAAGAAGAAAAGGAAGCAAGTCTAAGTGATAAATTATTGGAAACCCTTACTAAAATGAAAGCTGACCGACGTGAATTTGAGAGTAAAAAAAGGCAAGGGTTGGTTTCATGAATAGAGGGACATTCCAAAAAGAGCTTCCTGAAGAAGAAGACGAAGAAAAGGGAATCAACACAAATAGCATAATGGAATACCTTGTAGAACTTAAAGCTAGCCGACGCAAATTTGATGAAAAAGTTTCTTCACCTAAATATCTTGAGCATAACGCAAAATACTATTTAAGACTATTAACACAAAAGAGTGAAGACAAGGCAAGGGTTAGCTTCATAAGTGGAATGGTATTCTAAGAAAAGCTTTTAGAAGAAGTAGAAGTCTTCATCTAAGAAGGGAAAGTAGAGAAGTGGCAGAAGGTATTTGAAGAAGATGAGCCAGAAACCTCTAACCAGGAAGAAGAAAGTGATGAGAGGACAAAGGAGGTTGAGGAAGAACTGGCAGAAGAACCAAGTAAGGAAACTACCAACAAGGTGTTAGTAGTGACCTTAAGTACAGAGGGTTCCCATTTTCTTGAAGACAAACTATTCATTTTATCCAATGATTAAGGGAGTTACATTATCCCTCATTTTATTAACATTTTGTCATTAAAAAGGGCATTATTGCAGTTAATTGATTGTATTAATTTAATACTATGTCCTTTTGATCATCCTACAACATGTGGCTTGTTTACCGGATATGAAACCACTTTGTGGAGCAAAGGGTGGAGCAAGCCGCTGATCATAGATCCAAGATGACGATAAACATGCAAGTTACGTTGAGCTACTGGCATTAAAGAAGAGTTGAATGGGAGGCAACCTATAAGTTAATTTTAATTTTATCTCAATTTTGATATTATTTTGTGTTTGCTTTTGTGTTAGTATAGGATTTTATTTTCTGTTATATTATTTCTTTTTTTATCTTTGTCCTTTTCTTTTATATTTTGCAAGGATGTTAGTCTTATATTGGATGGATCCAAATCTAAAATTGTCGTATTCAGGAAAGTACCAACTTAACCCTCTCACTCATTATACATGTTTCTATTATGTACATTGACGACAATGTACAACTTTAAGTGTGGGAAAAGGGTTAATGATTTTAACTATTTTCTTCGAGCTTATTATAATATTGATTATAAATTGTATGAACTAATATCTTGAATTGGTTGAAATCTGTCCATGAATACTATAATTTCTTGTTGAATATTGATTAAATTGGTGTGTAAAAGGATGATATTTATAATAAAATTATTTTCTAAGTCATATTTTTTGTAATCATTGAACTATTAAAGTTGAATGAAATTTGCATATTATTTACACATATACATACTCAATCTTTTTAGTGAGTTTTTGAGCTTGAAGAGTAAATTTTCAAAAAATTTTAAAGCTCTTATTATTCTTTCATATGTGTGTTATCATTGTGTAATAGAATGATTCTAGAACTTGCTTTTATTATATATATGGAGACCATATTTTCTGAATTAGAAGCATTAGAATGTTAATGGCATTTAGATTTACGTACTTACTTAGCCTATTTCTTTGAAAATTACTATACGCTAAAATTTACCTTTAGGAATAACCAAGTTGAGCCTTGGTCTTTTTCCTTTTTCATTGATTAAATCCAAATTATAAACCTTTATCATATTTTTCTTTGAAGACCTTTATATTATTTTGAATCTTGAAGGTTATTTACATTATTTACTTGTTGAGACTTGAAATTTGTGAAAGGTGTTGGATCCCGTTTCTAGAACCCAACTCTTGCGAAATCATGATACTGAGCATATTGGTTATTTTCATGAACCCTTATTATTAGGCATCATCCCACAAGGGTAGTGTGCCCACAACAGTCAAACATCAAAACAAACTTATTACTCCAACTCAACCATTTTACAAGGAAGTCAATACTGAACATACACAATCGAAACTACTTCATTCTATCATTTCATTGCTAAATCAACAGAGTTTGAAAAACTTTATGTACATATCAAAAGTGTCACACCATTGGCTTATTACAAAATACAAAATAGCAAAATTGAAGCAATTCCCTTAGTTTCTTGATCACTTGATCTCTTAGCTATCACCTGAAGATGGGACAAAAAGGGGGTGAGCTTGAAAGCTCGTAGGTAACAGTTTTTAACGGAAAATAAGCAAAAACTCTTTGAAAACATTCACTTGTTATAGAAAATTCTCATTGAATTCATAAAGCACTTGTTTCTAAAAATTCTCATCATGAAGTCAAAATCTCAAACTACAAAACATGAATGCATCAAACTTGTTAACCTAACATAAACAAATAAGCACATTATAATGGTTCGGGGGGATCCATAAACATGACGCACTACACATTTCCACATAATGGTTCTGTGTAGTCGTAAACTTGAGGGAGTCCATGAAGGAGCTCCGTACCACTAGCAGGCAGGTGAGAGAAGCCTTTAACTTAGTCAACGTGCACATGGCATTCTTAAAGGGACCACCACAAACCCACATAACACATATTTCATAACTTGTAAACTTGTTGCCCAAAAATGACACTTTTCTAAAACTTGATTTTTCATAATCATGTTATCTTTTGAAACGAAAATCACTTTCAAATTCTTTTCATAAATCATCACACATTTTCATATAACAAACATATAGCAATTTCTCAAATCATTCAAAAGCAATAAATGCAACACTTATGATGCAATTGAAATCATCAAACTTTCTTGATTCAAAGAAAACATTAGTGGCCTATTTACTCTATTATAAACATGTACCCACCTTAATTTCCTTACTTATAGACTTGCTCAAAATGCCTATGTTCTTGTTCCTCTTGCCTCTTTTGATCCCTTTATACAGTAACAAAAATCCCACTCAATAGGGTTTTCAATTGAAAAATCCCTCAAAGCACAATCACTAAAATTGGTTCTAGAATACTTAAACCCAAGCATTCTATGAACTAAAATCCTTTAAAAAATCCAAAAGAATTAAAATGATCTTACCTTCATTCTTCACCAAATGAAGGGATCTTTGGCTTAAAGGGAAGCTCTTTTCTTCCTCTACCTTTTCCCCCTTCTTGCATAGCTCCAAAATCACTCTTGAAAACTAAGAAAAATTAAACCATAGCTTGTTTCCTATTCTTTCTCTCCTTCTCTTTTCCTCTTCGTATTTCTGTCTTTTCCTCATGACACTTCTCTCTTTTTTTTTCAATTTTTGTTCTTCTCTATTCTTAAAATGCAAGACCACAATTTCTTCTTCCTTTTATGCCCTTAATGATTGAGAAAGGTCCCATTTGCCCTTTCATTTATGCCTTATGTTTTTTGTGCTTAAGTGTCTTGCTAAAAATACCCTTAAATATTCTGACATAATACTTTCTTTTAGAAAATGTTCCCCTGTTGTCTTAAGTTTCTAATAACACCCAAAATCATTCAATTTGGTTTAGTAATCTGAAAGTATTGCCACAAACACTTTCAGACTATTATTAGACTGAAATAGTACACTATACTTAAATTCCACTTAGAAATTGAAAGTCTCAGAGACTGAATTAGATTTCGATTTCTTCATACCATTTGTAACTCCATGTCTCTAGTTTAGTTTGAAATAAGAATCATCTTATTTGGAGGTCTACTGGTCTAGAAATCATCAAAATACCGAAATATGTCTAGTGAAATCATAGCAGCTCATACTATTCCAACAGATTCCCTCACTTTCCTTCAATCAGCCTTTTTCAAATCAATACCAAAAGCTATAACCTTTCATGGAGACATAAAAAGAAATGTGTTAGGAGTCTATTTGTCTAAGATTCACTTCAATTGAAGGTCGGATAACAAGCCTATGGCCAAAAGAAGCAAATAAGATTTGGTCCTCAATCATATTGAACCTATCTCGGGACAAATGGCATAACTCTCTCTATAGATGTTAGATTAAAAATCATCTTAAAACAGTTTCAAAGAGGACTTTGAGATCTACAACTTTTATGAAGACCTCAAAGATAACTTCTATCATCTAAAGGGTTAAAATGGGCCAGAAAATAGCTTTAGATGAATAGTGTACAGAATAAGAAGCTTCGGTCACATAAGCAAAAGGTAGACGAAGTAAAAAGCAAACCAAGCAAAAAGCAGACGATAGGAAAAAGTAGACGAAGTAAGGAGGCGGATGAATCAAAAGGCAGATGAATCAGAAAGCAGACGAAGCAAAAAGCAGATGAAGCAAAGGGTAGATAATAGTAAGAAGCAAATGAAGCAAAGTGGCAGATGAAGCAAAAGGCAAACGAATCAGAAATCAGACAAAGCAAAAAGCAGACGAAGTAAAGAGTAGACAATGGCAAGAAGTAGACGAAGCAAAGAGGTAGATGAATTAAAAGGCAGATGAAACAAAAAGCAGACGAAGCAAAAAACAGATGAAGCAAAGAGTAGATGATAACAAGAAGCATACGAAGCAAAGAGGCAGACGAAGCCAAAGGTAGACGAATCAAAAAGTAGACGAAGCAAAGAGCAGACGATAGCAAGAAGCAGACAAAGCAAAAGGAAGATGAATCAGAAAACAGATGAAGCAAAGAGCAGACAATAGCAAGAAGCAGACGAAGCAAAGAAGCAGACAAATCAAAAAGTAGACGAAGCAAAAAGCAGACGAAACAAAGTCAACTTAAGACGAAGTAACTCTTAAGACGATATGATGTCATCACAGACGATACGTCTCTACAGACGATATGATGTCATCATAGACGATACAGTTTTACAGACGATGCATCTATGCTCCTAAGCATCTCCCCTTATAAGGACCATATCTTTCAACTCCAATATCCAAAAATTACATACTTGATACCATTAGAAAGCTAAAAGAAAGACCTAAAACGTTCTATAAGACACCTTGAAGAAAAATTCTATCAAGATCAATCCAAAATTTCCCCTGAAGTCAGAACATGAACTTTACATTCCTCCACCAATGTACTACACCCAGTTCTCAAATTCATGACAAATTTTGAGATTTTTAGAGATAGAATTAAAATTCGATGTCTTCATAAGAAATGTAGCCATATGTTTTTAGTTTAATCCAAATCAAGAATCATCTTGTTTGGATAACTACAAAAAAAGTTGTGGCTAAAAGACTGAAGCATACTCAGTGAACATTTTCCAGATCAACTACCAATTTGTTTCAAAATTTTTCCTTAACACAACTCATACCAAAATCACCTTTTGTACTTCATTTACTCCTCACACATTTTCAACTTCATTTTTTCTTTCATTTCACTTCTAACTTTCACTTTAATTCTTCCCATTTCAAAATCTCTTTTCTTCTAAAAACATCAAACCAAAACATGAATCTATTCACATTTCTCATTCACTACTATACTATTGTCTATCATTTCTAATTCAAGAATTTTGATTAATTTGTTCTTTACTCATGACTAATCACAAAAAATTTCTCATTTAATAGTTCTAACTTCTAAGAAAACGTTCAAGGTCCAACAAAAGGTCTAATATTTGTAAAATTGGGGTACTAATTATAATATTATGAAAAAAGCATAAAAGAAAAGGAAAGAAAACGTAATAAAAATAAAATAAAAATGAAAAAGAGAAGAAAAAAGTTTATGGTACCAATAGAGTTGTATTGAAAGGACCTATGTATATCTATAAACGAGTTTTGAACTATATTATGTAGTAAATTTCCTTCAATTTAACCCTTTTTATCAACCCAATCATACTTTACCTAAATCTGATTACAACCCTATAAAGACCTTTTGATTTTTGTTTCTAGTTTATACATAAGTGGTAGAGAGGTGATTTTATTGCAAACATATGGTAAGAATTCTATTAGACATTGATTGAGAGTTTTGATACTTTTGATTGTAAACACTCGAGTGCATTAAGTGAAATCTTGGTGAGGGTATAAAGATATATGTTTTTTATTTCAATGCGATTGTTGATGTGATCACTATTAATATCGCTTAGGAAGTTAATTTTAGGATAATTTGATTCTATTTGTATATTAATTTTATTCGATAGGATATGATGATATATAGTATGAATGGACATATTGAAATTGGTAATGGATTGATGTTGTAAAATTTATAATTTTGATTATGGTTTGCTTGAGGACATGCAAAAGCTTTAGTGTGGGATGTTTGATAGATGGATCTTTGACTATATTTTTACACCCATATTTGATGTATTTTTCTTAATATTTTATACTTTTCTTATATATTTGGTACTTAATTTGCTTTAAGTGTATTTATAGGTTATAATTGCCTTCACAAACTTTAAGGAGAAGAATTCACACAAAAACATGACATAAAATGAAGATTCAATGAACAAAAGGGATGCACGGCTGTGCATATGCCCGTGCACTTCTCCCAAGTGTGCAGTTTTGCAATTTTCATAGAATTTGGTGATGCATGGTCTGATGCACGGCCATGTAAAAGGTTGTGCATAAGCCAAAACCCTAGAATTCTATATATAAGGACATGAACGAAGACTTAAGGGGAGAGCAAACATTAGGAGGTCAT
Organism: Erythroxylum pelleterianum; assembly: GCA_027563865.1. Taxonomy (NCBI): domain Eukaryota; kingdom Viridiplantae; phylum Streptophyta; class Magnoliopsida; order Malpighiales; family Erythroxylaceae; genus Erythroxylum; species Erythroxylum pelleterianum. Next base: position 21,470,105 of record JAOQMR010000212.1, on the reverse strand, counting down.
GTTCTCAAAGGGTGATTTTGGTCCAGAGAAGCAAAAAACACGAAGATTTCATTGAGAGATCCCTCAAAATACAAGATCAAGCCTTTACATTGCGAGAATATTCAACAAAAAACAATTAAGCATATTTAGAATTATGGAATATTCAACATAAGACAACTAAGCATATTTACAATTATGATTCCATTATTTTCAATTTGTTTTTCTTTCAATGTATACTTGATTTCGTGTTCGATCATGTGTAATTAAACGTCCAGTTAGTATTTAGGTCAGAAGAGCCTTATGTTAATACTTTGATATGGTTTGATTCTTTTATTAATGCAAATGGTTTGGTTGATTATTTTGATCTGATTATGTGTTTTATTTATGTTCTAATAAACTTTGGAATATCAGATCACAATCTAATTTCATACGTAGAGATTGAGAAATCCTAGGTTTGAATAGATCTACCGTAATTGGAAGAAGTTGATTGCAACCCTAGAGATGGGATGATATAAATCTTCCAGATTAGGGTCAAACCTAATAGAGGGACTCATAAATCGATAACATAATCTTATAAATTTTAACTTGAGTAATTCGATTAAAAACCTTAGGATTAGTTGTTAGTAGACTCGAAGTCAGCTATTAGCATACCATAGGAGTCTCCACAGTCCAATAAATCAACAAAATAATTGCATAATAAAAGATTAATTTGTTAAGGGCTTAGGAGGATTCAAAACCTTGATACTAATTCTTGATATCGATAACTTCCTAAATGCATCCTTAATTCTCTGTTCAATTTTGTTACCTATTTTATTTTACTTAGTTTTAGTTTCTTTTAATTAAAAAATTTAAAATCAATCATAGGCTAGATAATAGGGAGAAGGGTAATTACTATTAATCACTGTCTTCGTGGGATCGACTCGTATTTGTTGGTACTAGCTATAACTATGTTGTGAACTTGTGGTTATTACAATATTGACTAATATAAAATAAATCAATCATAGACACAGGTGTAGTGTCCCAAAACCAAAAGAAGGATAGCTGCAGGAAGGACAAAACCAAAACAGGAAAGAAAGTGAGTGTATTAAGGTAAAATCAGTAGAGAGAAGGCAGAGAAAAAATCAGTAGAGAGAAACTTCTTTACCCATAAAGAATATTCTTTATCAGTGAATAAAAACAACTTTTATTCTTAATAATAAAGACAAATCCATTCAAATCTAAATGAGAAATGGAAATGATGTTTCTTGTAATAATTAGAACATAATAACAATTATCTAGTTTTAGTTCAAGGCCAGAAAGCAAAGTTATACTACAAGTTCCTACAACTATAACTCTATTGCCAGCTCATAGGTCTGAAGTGAATCACACGTTAATAATATGATAATCAAACACACAAGAAGGGGGGGTTGAATTGTATATAATTTTTCAC
>JAOQMR010000212.1:21458580-21468597 GCA_027563865.1 Erythroxylum pelleterianum | reverse complement strand
GTTCTACATTTCAGACGTTCATCCAGTTACGTTTCATTTTATCTTTCTCTTTGTTTATCATCAAAACATTAACCAATGCGTGAAGTCAATTTTGACTTAACAAGGTCCATGCATGTTATTACAAATATAAGAACCACATTCAATATCTAATACTCAATAATTTAGGAAAGAAGTAGAAAGTTTGATCTCAATTATAAACATATCTGAAGAAAAAACTTCCTTAAGCTTCTTATCTTTCAAGTTAACAAGACAAGATTTGCAATCCCTTTTCTAATGTCCATCATCTCCCTAATGTAAATGTGTTCCCTTATCAATGTCCATATTTTTGACACCACCTTTTGGCTTTACTACTTTAGTAGAAGCCTTTTGTTTCTTGTTCTTATTCTTCTTAGAGCTCTTTTCATTGCTCTTGGAAGAATCCTTAACAAAAACATAACTGCATTTCTTCTAAGGGATTTCTCTTCCATCTTAAGCATATTTAACAATTTATGCAATGACACATTCTTTTGAGCAATATAAAAGTTCATAATTAGTTCAAGATATAACCAAATTGGCTTAATTTTTCAATATAGCTAATCCTCTTTAGTATATGCAACTCAGCTATTGATCTTTCTACAATCTTGCTTTAATATAATGCTATAGAAGTCTCATAACTTTCCACCTCATTTTGTGCACCAAAAAACTCCTTTAGATGTATAAATATAGTTAGAGCATTCATGTTTTAATGTTGTTTCTAAAGCTTAGGAGATAAGCTAGCCAATATCACATGTTGTTTTTCAAAATAAAATTAAATGCAATTACTTAAGTGTAGGGGACTCTGATAGGTAGATATTTTACATGCTATTTTGAGTTTATTTATTTCGTTTTTGACACCTTTATAATATACGTTATATGGATTTTATTGTTTTTTATATGATTAGTTCATTGCTTTGTAGCAAATTAAATTTGAACGATAAATATAAGATTTAGTGCAACTTTCTCTATAGTCGTCCAATGGAAAAGATTTTAGAGCTATTTGGAAGATAAAACGGTGGACAACAAATTTGTAAAAGATTTTTAGAGTTGATTCTAACTTAAAAGGCACAGGAAGTTGGAGGAGAAAATTATAATAGGCGTTGAATCAACCTTGGTAGATTTCTAAGGGATTCCTTGGAATTATTTTGGGTAAATTTTCTTTTGGATTTCTCTTAATTTTTAGTTAGTTTTTCATAGGTTTTACATCAAGAAGGAAGAATTGGAGTAAGAATAAGATAAATCAATGACAACATCTCTTAATTTTTTTCTTTACTCTTTTTTATTATGACGAGATTAATTTGTTTATGTTTTGTTTGATTATATCTTGTAGTTAAAAACCTTAATTAAGGGTAAGGATGTAGATCATATAGATTGATTTAATTAACGATTTGATTATTCATTAGTTCAATTTATTCCATTTGATCTTATTGTTGGATTTGTGATTGGCCATTATATATTGAATCATAACGATTGCATGATGGAAAGAAAGGTGAATTATGATATATGCAGCAGGGGAATAAATATTTTAGTGCTAAAGAATGACGATATGTTAGAATTTAGTGATAACTATATAGAATAACTATACTTAATGAATTTGGATGGGTTAAACTATTCATTCGTGGATAATAGTTACTTAGTTAGATGTACCTATATGGCTTGATGGAGAGCATTTATTGTTAGTTCAACATAAATAATTAATTGTGTATAATATTTAAATATCTATATAAGTAAGCCTCGAATTCCTAACATTTATTTAATTTTCTTTCATTAGTTTATTTACATTATTTTAATTAGTTTAGTAGTTTAATTATTACAATTTAACTCTCTTTTTCATTGTTTAGTTAAAATTAATAGGATTTAATACTAGTTCCTTATAAGATTGATACTTTTAGCATATGTCTAGCTCTATTTAGCTATCTATAATTGATTTTACAGAGATATATAATTGAAATCAGTTAAATATGTCATAGAGGTCATGAAGAATGTTCCTTATTATGGTATTATTAATAACTTGATATATGCCTATACGTGTATTAAACTAGACATTGCATTTGTTGATGTATTGCTAAGTTTGTTCTTTTCAAACTTAGTTGTAGAATATTAGAATGCAGTCAAACTAGTTTTGAAATATCTTCAAGAAAAAAAGGGTTATGTGATGACATTTAGGAAAGTTGAGAGTTTATATTTGGTTGGTTATATATATTCAGATTTTGTTGTGTTTTAAAATGACAAGAAGTCCATATTGAGTTATATTTTGATATTAATAGATGGTCCCATTTCATGGAAAAGTGTCAAGTAAACACTTTGGACCTTTTATGTTTTGGACTACTCCACAAGTAGTTTGCTTAAGAAACTTGATTTTTGAATTAACTGTGGTTGATCTAATGGGTATACCCATCTGACTGTACTATGATAATCTTTTGTTGTGTTGTTTAGAAACAACAAGAAAAATATCACAAATTATAAGCATTTGGAGATCAAGTATTTGGCCCTTAAGGAGTTTTTACATAATGGTGACATTGTTATAGAGCACATTTTAACTGAGCATACGTTGGTTGATCTGCTAACTAAAGATATTCATCCAATCACTTTTATAGACATAGCTACAGTAAGGTTCTATTAAAGTCCTTTGACACTATTAGTTAGGGATAATTATTTTTTCTCCAGATACAATTGTATTTTCATGTATTATAACAACATTGATTATTTACATTGTTGATGCTCATCATCTTGCTATTAATCATATACATTGCTTTGTATTATCATAATACAAGTAAAAGTCTTAAAATTTGTATTGATCTTATATTACTGACCATTAGGCTATATATATATAGTTTGACTATGATACGATGTCTGTTGATATATAAAGATAATTTGAGATAAATTCATATATGAGATCGTATTAGAAATGGGACACAAAGTTTTAACCTATAAAGGTTTTTTCTAGTACAGTTTAGCATATAATGATCGAAAACATGTTTTCTCTAATGTAGTTTTTTATTTAATAAGAAAGAACAAATTTCTCATAAATTTTAGTGAAATTAAGTATGATAAATGAGATATGATACATAACATTACATACAGTTACCATTGTTATTTATCACACTTTATTTTCTCATTCATGTTAGTAAAGTTATTATATATACATGATTATATTGGTTCTATGGTACATGTTTGTGATAGCTTGATATTGAATACGAAACTAAATGGTGAACTTTTGTTATCTTTGTATTAAATTGAATTTAAAGTTTGAACAATACAAATTATATTCTTTTGGTCTTTATTAATTTTTATTGTATACAATAATTAGTTTTTGTCCAAAGAGGAGAATGTTGAAAATTTTAATTCCTATTGGATATTTACTTTAAGTTAAGACTAAGAAGAATTAAAATTTGATCAAGTGTAAAAATAATAAAGTGACTAAAATATCTAGTCAAATGGGTTGTAAGTTCGGTGAACAAAATAACACTTTATTAATGTGGGTGGGATACTTATTAAGCCTATGATAAAGTTTTAATAAAGTTACTTTGATTGCTTGCTTGCTTACGTAAAATTTTAATATTCATGAACCCTGTAACATAAGTGTTAAGAAATGCATAAAAAAGGCCTCTTGTTGGCGTATCGAAAATTTTATAGCTGCTTATTTAAAAGGATAAGGAGCTTTCTCAGAACTTTTGCTCACACAGATATGGATAACAAAATATGTAAATTTTCACATTATTTTCGCTTATATAAATTTATGATTAATCTTGTGCATATCTAAAAAATTCACACCACACACGTCGCATGTAGACTTGTCTATATACCAACGTCATTGCGTTTGTAACTCAACTTCATCCCGCTCTAATGATTGACAAGGAAACATAAGGGGCTCACGCGGATAGCCCAGTTGATCATTGGGAAGAAAAGTAAGTCTAAGGTTTTGGGTTCGAGTCTCGACAGCGACAGTGTGAGAGTTCATCCAATGTGATGATTCCTTGTGCGCACCAAACACTGGGCCACCTTTTCCGAGAAGCTGGCTGGGATCAGATCGTGATTTACCTCTCTCACACAATGTCAGGCTGGAGTGTGAGAGCGCCTAGGGTGGGTGTTCCACTTTTTGAGTCCAAGAAAACACAAGGGATAACAAGTTGAAGCCAGATAGTGACAAAAGATGTCCAATGCATTATCGGAAATAACCAAACAGTGGTTAGCAGCCAGCCTTTTTATCTATCCAGTGATTAGCCTAAGCAAAACATTTATATACAATGGTACTATCGGGAATTACTATCAAATTGCCACTTTTTATCAATAATTTGGATTAAAAACTAATGAAAAGGCGATTTTGAACTAAATGGCACGTGTACGAATGATATGAAAGTAGAAAGAAAGACGACATTCATACTCATCTGCGAAAGAAGGTAAGGTACTTGTCGTAAACATTGATGTGACAGAGGCTGAATCCGTCCTGGAGGATGAGGACATAACGTCTGTTGTAACTGATTGCATCACTTTAGTTGGCGCGACTTGCAGCCAGCTCACTGACTCCATTATTTTAGGAATGGAACTTGAAGTCTTTTGTTGTTTTATTCCCATCTCTTCCTCCTTGAATAAATATTCTGTTCCCCTTTCCTTCAAGTCCCAAATTGACATGTGCGAATGGACCCACCGCTTTACTTTACTTTAACACAATAACATCTAAAAGTATTTTCTTTAATTTCAAAAGTTTACCTTCAGCCAACTGGTGGTCAGACTCGCTTGAGGTGATTAATATTCTTTCATCTATCATTCAGGATTTAACTGAGCATTCTGCTATTATGGTAGGTATCCAAGAGTTATTTCGTCGGAAGTGGACAGTGTACATTGAGCATACGCCTCGCGAAGCCAACCAGTGTGCGGATCACTTGGCATATCTCGCTTCGGCTTCACCGCCGGGACTGCATATTCTTTGGGAGCCACCCTGGAGTCTTTTAGCTACACTTCACCGAGACATGCAAGGAACCCTTTATCTGAGATCCCTTCGTGGGGGATTCTTCTTTAGGAGCTAGTCTTTTGATTTTTTTTCCCTTCTAAAAAGTTTACCTTCTATTTATAATATTGATAATGACCGATGCAAACAAGTTGTTAGCTACAAAACTTGTTCCTTTCCTCATGTATTGATAAATCTTGAGTTGTATTGTCACTAATATGTGGTGACAAGTACACTTGATATGCATTTGAGGCTTTTTTTTTGTTGGGAAAATTAATATATGAGTTTGTAATTTACATGTATCTTTCTATAATGACTTAAGCTCATGTACATATCAATTGGGTCCTCCAGTAATTTGTCTCGCTCCATCCATATGCAGAAATGTGCATACCATTCAAAAGATAATTGTTTACTTATGATGAGATTACATCTGGAAGTTAATTTGGACCATTGACATTATTATCACCACTTATCTTTAACGGCTAACCTTTGTTTTTTTATCAAATATTTTTACTATAAATAATGGTTTGGTCAGGTATAGCCGTATAGTAGCTAGCAATAGCATCCACAAATCGTCAAAAACTAATGGAGCAGGATCCAGGAGGATTCACCACCGATGTCCCTATTCATACACTTAAGCCCTCTGCCTTCAGGACCTTCAACCTTGTGTTCGCGGCAGTTTACGGCAGCGCAATCGTAGCACTGTTCTATTTCCATGCAAAAGCACTTCTTAGCTTCACAACCCCAGTCTCCTTCTCTATAAACATGTCTTTGTTGTTATCCGACATTTTTCTTGCGTTCATGTGGTCTACAACTGTGGGCTTGCGGGTGTTTACAGTCCGTCGCAAGGAGTTCCCGGAAAACCTCGACAAGGTCATGAAACGAAGTTATTATCCAGCTTTAGACATATTCATATGCACGGCGGATCCGTACAAGGAGCCGCCAATCAATGTAGTGAGCACTGCATTGTCGGTAATGGCTTATGATTATCCAACGGAGAAGCTCTCAGTCTTTGTATCAGACGACGGTGGCTCGAATTTGACCCTCTTTGCTTTTATGGAAGCCGCTAAATTCGCTCGTTACTGGCTACCCTTTTGCAGGGATAACAACATATTAGAGAGAAGCCCTAACGCATACTTCGAATCAAACTATCCTTCCTCGCCAGAAACTGAGAAAATTAAGGTAATTCTACTTTTTTTAAATATTACGCTAAAGGTCACTCTACTATAGTGACTCAGGAACTTTGTTTTGCTACTGACTCTAAATATCTGGGCTGCCGTACAACACTTTCTCAAGTAGCCCCCGTCAAATTTGAAATGTCATGTGTCACTCAATTTGTTATTTATTAATGTATAGATATGTAATCAAGAATAAAAAATCAATTAGAAAATTGTAATTTTTATCTTCTCTCTAATTTAATTTTTTTCACTTATTCCCTATTTCTGTATGTCTTTATCTCTCTCTATTTCTTAACAAAGAGTAAAAAGTATTTCTTTCTAAATCTCTCTAAACAAGAAAAATATCAAGTCTGGATCAATTCATTCATCGCAATCTGGAGAATTAGAGGAGACTGATCTAAGAAGAGCTGTAGGAATGGTAGAGGAACAGCAGTAGATGAGTAAGCAATTATATGATGCCTATGCAACTGTAGAAATCTAGTGTGAGACATAGTAGGACCTGGATTAGTAATGATGTGAGTCCAGATCTTCTGTCTAATATTATGGTATGTTATTGTGTCCAATAAATCTCAACTATTTATTTATGTGGGTCTTACATGGATCCCGCATGGGTCCAACAAAATAAATGGCTGAGATTTCATGAGACAGAATAAGACAGAGTAACATTGGACAGAGGATCTTGTTTTGAAAATGCTGGCAACTACTGGTAGAGAAAGTTGATACTTATGAGTTGGTATGCTAAACTAAAAAAAAAGTTAAACTCTTTCATTGATTAAATATAATAGAAACAATTATACAGTTAATAATTAAATATTTAGGGTATTGCTTTTACTTCGTTAATTTAATTGGTAGACAAGTTTCATTTTTAATGTTCAGTACATTAGTAAAAGTTGTTAAATACTACTTCAAGTTATTACATTATACAGTTAATAATTAAATATTTAGGGTATTGTTTTTACTTCGGTAATTTAATTGGTAGACAGGTTTCATTTTTAATGTTCAGTACATTAGTAAAAGTTGTTAAATACTACTTCAAGTTATTACATTGTTATTTTCTTTGGCAAACAATCAAGTGACAGAGTTTGACACCCTCTATAATTCAGACAATGTATGAAAACATGAAAGTAAGGATCCAACATGCGGTAGAGACGGGAAAGGTCGCTGATGAGTATGTAAGTAATGACAACGAAAGAGAGGCTTTCAGCAAATGGACCGATCAATTCAGTCGACAAAATCATCCCGCCGTCATTCAGGTCTAAATTTTCCACGTGCCCTTCTCTGTTTCTAGTTCTCATCATGTCTCTTGTCGCAAGTTATAATGCATAGTTGACGGTTGGAAACTAGAACAGCTTCGTACTTGAAAATGATATTTATAGACCAGCGTAGAAACAGTAATCCTTCAAATTAAGAATAAACACTCGTAATGAGGTCACACTACTATGAGCAGGTTTTATTAGACAATACCGCTGACAGCGACATGGTTGGCCAATTTATGCCAAATCTTGTGTACGTATCCAGAGAGAAGAGCAAGTCTTGGCATCACCACTTCAAAGCTGGTGCTCTAAATGCCCTGGTATTTGCTATTTCAATACTATACGAGTAACTTTATTTTTTTTCATATTATCTCCTTGTTAATCTTATTTTCCCGTATCTTTTGAAGCTTCGAGTGTCGGCTGTCATGACAAATGCTCCAATAATCTTGGTACTAGACTGTGACATGTACTCAAACGACCCTCGAACGCCTCTCCGTGTGCTCTGTTATTATTCCGATCCTAAAATTCTTTCCCAGTATGCTTTCGTTCAGTTTCCTCAGAGGTTTCAAGGGATTAACAAGAGCGACATCTATGCTGGTGAGTTCAAACATTTGTTCGAAATTAATCCGATGGGATATGACGGCTTGATGGGGAGTAATTACTTCGGAACGGGGTGTTTCTTTTCTCGGAGAGCCTTTTTCGGGGACCCGTCAAGCATTCTCTCGCCGGAATTCCGTGAGCTGCGACCAGACAATGCTGTTAACAAACACTTGCGGTCCATAGAAACTATGACATTGGCACACGAAGTTGCCCGTTGCGACTTTGAGAACAAAACTAAGTGGGGCAGCGAGGCAAGATCATTATTCAATGTTCAGTGTTTTTCCTTTTTAGTCATTTACGCGTTATGTTCATATTGGAATTTGAACTAGTTAGCATTTTAAAATATGTGCAGATAGGTTGTAGATATGGTTCACTGGTCGAGGATTATTACACAGGCTATAGGCTGCATTGTGAGGGATGGAGGTCCATCTTCTGCAGTCCTGAGAGGCCAGCATTTTTGGGGGATGCACCGTTTAGTTTGCTGGATTCTTTAAATCAACAAAAACGTTGGGCCGTTGGTCTCCTTGAAGTGGGGTTTTCAAAGTACAGTCCACTAACCTTTGGTTTCAGGCATCTGACGCCATGTATGGCTTTGGCTTATGCTCAATATGCATTCTGGCCTCTTTGGTCAATCCCAATAGCTATATACGCCTTTCTTCCCCAGTTGGCTCTTCTGAATAACGTCCCAATCTTCCCGAAGGTATGTAATTATATTTTTTCTTGCATGAATTATATCCCTTATTTGTAATGACAGTTTCGTTTCCCAAGGTGGTGACTGACACAATATAAATACTTGCAGGTCTCAGAACCATGGTTTCTTATGTATGTGTTTCTATTCCTAGGATCGTATGCCCAGAGTTTGATGGATTTTGTCTCAGTTGGAGGAACGTGCCGAAAGTGGTTGAATGATCAACGAATGTGGCTCGTGAAGGCCCTTACAAGCTCCCTTCTAGGTTCAATTGAGTACTTGCTCAAGGTGTTGGGCATTTCAGCATCTGGCTTCAATGTCACAAGCAAAGTAATAGGCCAAGAACAAAGCAAAAGATATGAGCAGGGGATCTTTGAATTTGGAACACATTCACCTATGCTCGTGTCCCTAACAATGGCAGCACTGATCAACTTAGCCTCTTTTACTTGGGGGATGCTCCAATTTTCTGTTGGAAGCAACATGGAAGGACTGTTGATCCAAATGTTATTAGCAGGATATGGGACACTGAATTCTTGGCCTATCTATGAAGCCATTATCTTCAGGAATGATAAAGGGAAATTGCCCACAATTACCACCACCATTGCAACTTTGCTCGCATGCGCTCTATACGTTGCAGCTTCTTTTACTTTGAAGCATAACTAAAAGGAAATTATATATAACCCTTGGTAGTGATGGATGTAAGTTTGTATATATTGACTGAAGTTCTATAGACGTTCAGAGATAAGGCAAGGAGGTATTTGTACACAAATGGGTTCCGTTGTATACATCAGGGTCTCCAAGGTGAGGTTCTGTTGTATACATCAACACACTAGGAGTGCATTCTTCTGTATGCTGTCTTCCCAATGATATGTTTTCGGTATTACTCCATTAGCCGTTAGGTGAATAAGATTTGTTATGGACTCGTTCTACCTAATAAAATACTCTTGGGAAAATTATTTTCATAAAGTAGTTAACAATAAAAAAAGGACAATAATTTTGGAAAATTCAATTAAAAATAGTAAAATATTCAATTAAAAATCTAATTGAAAATATCATTTTCTCAATTTATTTTCATAGAAAAAAGTCATCTGCCAATTCCGTTCACGTACTTAATAGGAAGGATTAACTACAAAAGTTTTACATGAAAAAACAAAAAGAAACTACCAGTAAAGCTATCCATAAAAAATTTTCTCCTAAAAACTCTCAAGAACTTTTAACTTTGTAGATCTAATATTGGTTCTGCCTGATTCTGACAGACAGGAACGTCATTGCTTGGGTCCATGGATTGGCTGCTTCCTTCCGCTGCGATACCTGCAAAACAAAGAAGGCTCGTCG
>JAOQMR010000212.1:21437510-21448642 GCA_027563865.1 Erythroxylum pelleterianum | reverse complement strand
CCCCCTTCATTCCCATCCACAGGTGATGAGAAGAAGATCGGGTGAACGAAAGTGAAGGATTTTTATACCTTTGTATTTGTGTTCGAATTTTAATATTGAGTTGTGTATGGCTTGGAATGCCATTAAGAGTTTTAGTAAGCATTAATTGTGTATGGAATGTGACATGGTATATGGGATTGAATTCTGATGATGGATATTGATTGAGATTATTGAAGTGTTAGGTATAGAATTGTGTTGATTATGCTGAGATCCCGGGTCCGGTGGATTTTGAGGTTTGTGTGTGATTAATTGGGAATTGTAGAAGTGCGTTTTAAACCCTTTGCAGGTTTGGGTTTATTAGAATGCAGTCGTTATGCTGCCGAAATTTTGGCAGAAAGAAAGGTAGAATAAAATAAGAATTGATTAAAGATGAGTGGTTGGAACTTTTATGGATATATATAAGAATGTGATTAAGTATTTGAGATTTGTATAAGTTTGAATGAATTGAAAAGGAATAAGAAAAAAAAATATAGACCGGATTTCGGATGGTTAAGTCTAAGGTTTCCAACGCGATAGTTTCCTGTGTTCATGGTTCGGATGTCGGTCTCTATGAAAATCCGTTCTTTGTGATTCGTTCCGAGTTGTGTTTCGGAAATTCGTTTCAGTTCGTTTGGAATTCGCTTTCGTTTTCTTTCGCCTTGTGTTTGCGAATCGGACTTGAGTCCGATTCGACTCGTTGATTCGATATCTTCAGTTTATTTCGCCTTCGTATGCCTTTCGCTTCCATTCTTTCATTGGTTTTCGTTAGGTTTGTGCTAAAAGGTTGGGATTCGGAAATGGGTCCCAACATCGGGCACATGTCTTGCAAGGGTGGGTTACCCAACACTTATGGTATCAGAGTTTGAAGATAAACCGGTGATGATTAATGGGATTTCAATGAAATGACCATACAGGATAATATGCTCACGTTTTAAGACTCCAGATGTTGGGCTACGAAAATGGGTCCAACAACTTGACTTAATGTTGGGCCCCTTTTTCGGAACCCAACAATCCAGAGTCATAAAACCTGAGCGTATTTCCCTGTAGGGTTATCACAATGAACCCTCATTAGCTATTCCAACAAGGGTGGCATGCCCATACAAGACAATCATCAAAATCACAATTTTACTTCTTCAAGACAATTGTAGCTCTATGTCTCTAGATTATTTTGAAATAAGAACCATCTCATTCAAAGCTCTATAGCTCAAGATATGCTTAAAAATCCAAGATATGTTCATATCCTAGTTGTGCTCTTCTAATCGATCCCTCACTTTCTTTCCATCAATATTAGTAAAATCAACACCAATGACTACCAATTTTTATGGAGGGATATAAAAATGTCTTAGGAATCTATTGCTTCAATAATCAACTCATTTAGATGTCGGATGATGAAGTTATGGCCAAAAGAATTAAGCATGTTTATGCCCTCAATCATATTGTACCTGTCCTGGGACAATTCCCATACCTTTTTCTAAAGATGTCAGATTGAGGTTATTCTTAGATGGTTTGAAATAGGACTTCTAGATCTACAACTTTTATTAATTTCTCGAAGCGAGATTTTGTCATTTAGAGGGTCAAAAATGCAAATTTCTGAAAGTGAACAATGTATGTCCAACAAGAGGCTGGGGGCCATTCCAGACCCAAGAAGGTCGGTTTAACAGACTTAATGTCCATTAAATGGACTTAGGTGAGGCTAGGGGTCCTTACAAACCAGAAAAGGTTTGTTTAATGGACCTAAAGTCCGTGTAACGAACATAAGTGATACAAAACTCCCTCCAAAGCCTCTCCAATGATTCCTACATCCATTCTAACATCATGTTCCCTCATAATCTTCTTGAATTCACCTCTTCTAATGCAATATCACTTGATAACAATTCAAGCATCAAATTGATCTCATAAAACTCTTAATTCTCAACTTATTTTTATTCATCACATTCAACTACATCTCATCATTCACTATAGCTATCTTGATATACATGCTATTCAACATCACCAACTTGTAACGATTATATCTTTCAACTTCGATGTCTAAAAATTTTATACTTTATATTATTGGAAAGCTAGAAAATTCATCTACAACTTCCAATAAGACAATTTTGAACAGTTTTACCTAGATAACTCCAAGTTTTCCCTTGAAGTCAGAACACAATTCCTACCCTCATGAAAACTTGAAATTTGCAATGTAAAGATTTGAAAAGTCATAAGTAAACATATTGTATATATATTTCATTAACATCAAAAGATACAAGTTTATAATGCTTTAGTCTGCATTTTGAGCCACCTTATATCATAATCCAAAATACAAACTTTATAATAACAATAATTGCTCAAAATGCGACTAAAGCCTTGTTTTGCATTATATAGCATCAAAAACAAAAATATGCAAATTGGAGTGATGTCTTGACTGTTGACTCGATCACTCGATATTTTGCTCCTGCCTATAGATGGGAAGGAAGGGCTGAGCTTAAAGCTCATGGATAATAGTTTTATAATCGATAATAAGAAAAAACCATTGAAAACCTCCATGGTCATAGCAAATTCTCATGAAAATCCATAAAACATATATTTCTCAAATTCTTAACTTGTCAAACCAATTCACAACTCACATAAGTCGTGCATTCATCAAACTTGTCAACACATGTAAACACATAAGCATATCATAATGGTTTTGGCAGATCCATAAACATGATGAACTACACAATTCCATATAATGGTCATGTGTAGTCGTAAACTTGAGGGAGTTCATAAAGGAGCTCCGTGCTACTAGCGGGCAGGTAGGAGAAGCCTTTAACTTGGTCAACATGCACGTGACATTCTTGAATGGACTATACCAGACCCACATAACATGTAATTCTTGAACTGAAAACAGTTTACCCATATGGCACATTTTTTGAAACTTTATTTCATAAACTTGTTATTCTTTTAAAATCAGTTCCATCATTCAACTTATCAACAAATAACACAATTCATATAAAAACATGTAACACATTCTTCCAGCATTTAAAAATCAATAAATGCACATGAATAAAGTTGTTGAAAATCATTTATTTTCATTTATTGAAAGAAACATTAATGGCTTATTACTTAATTCTAAAAGTGGAACCCACCTTGAATTTTCTTGCTTATAACATGCTCAAATGTGCCTCTACTTTTACTTCTCTTGTCTCTCTTGATTTTCTTCAACATTGACAAAATCCCAAATCAATAGGCATTCAATTGAGAAACACACAAAGTACATTCACTAAAATTGATCCTAGGATACCTAAACACATGCATTTCCTAAGCTCTTTGAACCAAACCCCTTCTAAGAATTCCAAAGATTAAAGACAAACTTACCCTGAATCTTCACCAAACAATTTGTTTCTTGGCTTTAATGGAAGCCCTAATCTTCCTCTTTCTTTTCCCCTTCTTGAGCAGCTTCAAAATCACTCTTTAAAACTAAGAAAAATTGAAACCTAGTTGACCTCCCTTCTTTTCTCTTCTTTCTCTCTTTTTCGTGCTTCTCTCTTCTCTCTTTTCTCATTCATGTTTTTGGCTTCTTCCAGATGCAAGACAATAAATTTTCTCCGCTTTTATACCTTAATGATTACACAATATCCATTTTTCCCCTCTTTTAGTGCTTTCTGGTTTTAAGCTTAAGTGATCTTCCCAAAATACCCTAATATAATCTTACCACCTTAATACTTTAATTCAATTTATCTATGTCACATAATCTTGCTCACATTAACCTAATAATTAATCCCAAAATTTAATCCATCAAAACCTCAAAATTAATTTAAATCATGCTTATTCATCAAGAAAAATTAGGGGGCTAACATTTATCCCCCTTTTAAAAAGATTTCGTCTTCGAAATTCTTACCTGAGTCATTAAGAGTTATGGATACTTCTCCTTCATGGCTGCCAAAGGATCCCACGTGGCCTCTTCCACAGAATGGTTTCTCCACAGGACTTTGACTAGTTGAACCATTTTGTTCCTAAGGACCTTTTCCTTGGTGTCCAAAATCTTCACTGGAATCTCCCCATAACTTAGATCATCTCTCAACTAAACCTCAGTGATCTGAATCATGTGGGATGGATCCGATCTATATCTCCTTAGTATGGACATATGAAAAATGTCATGCATTTGTGACAATTCCAATGGTAGTACCAACCTATAGGCTGGCGGTCCAATCCTCTCAAGAATTTCATAGGGGCTAATATATTTCGGACTCAACTTGCCCTTCTTGCCAAACCTCATGACTCCTTTCCAAGGAGACATTTTAAGAAACACTTTCTCACCGACTTTATACTCCATCTCCTTTCAGTGTGCATCAATATAACTTTTCATTCTGTCTTGCGTTGCTTTAAGTTGTTGCTTAACCAGATTGGCCATGTCCACTGCCATCTGTAATAACTCTGGCACTATCAGTTTCTTTTCTCCTTCTTCATCCTAACATATCAGAGTTCTAAATCTCCTTCCATATAGTGATTCATAAGGAGCCATTTGAATGCTCATATGGTATGAATTACTGTAACAAAATTCGACCAACGGAAAATTCTCATCCCAAGCTCCTTTAAAATCTATCACACATGCCCTGAGCATTCCCTCAAGGGTCCGAATGGTCCTCTCATATTGACTATCCATCTGGGGATGAAAAGTTGTGCTAAAATTCAACTTGGTTCCCAGAGCCTTTTGTGAGCTTCCCCGAAATCTCAAAGTGAATCAAGGATCCTTATTAGAAACTATGGAATCTAGAACCGGATGTAATCTTACTATCTCATCAATATACTTCTTTGCTAGCATATGTACAGAATCAGTCTGTTTAATTACCAGAATATGGGCTGACTTCGTCAAACAATCAATAATAACCTATATGGCATCATGCTTCCTACTGGTCTTAAGCAAACCCATCAGAAAATCCATAGTTACCCTTAGCGACTTCCACTCAGGAATGGATAATGGTCATAACTTGCCTGAAGGTGTCTGGTGTTCAACCTTGACTTGCTAACATACTAGACACTTACTTACATACTCTGCTACATCCTTTTTCATGCCTTTCCAGTAGAAATACTCTTTCAAGTCTCTGTACATCCTGGTACTGCCTGGGTGCATAGCATAAGACGCATTGTGTGTCTCATCCAGTATCTCATCCTTCACCTCCTTGACATCTGGAATACAAAGTTTGTTCCCTACAACCATAAGTTCATCATCCCTCACTACCACCACAGATTTCTTGCCATTCTAGATTTCCTCTCAATGCTTACTAAATTCTGCATCCTGTGCTTGTAACTCCCTAACTTTCTCCCTTAGTATCGATCTTACTCTGAAATTAGCAAGAACGCAATTTGGTTCCTACTGTTTCAAGCTTAGCCTAAGCTTAGCCATCTTCTCCAATAACGACAGATAAACTGTTCAAACATGAGCTATAGAGGATTTACTACTCAAAGCATCTACCACCACATTCACCTTTATTGTATGGTATTCAATCAATAGATCATAATCCTTGAGCAACTCTAACCACCTTCTCTGTCTCAAATTCAGTTCATTCTGGCTTAGTAAATACTTGAGACTTTTAAGATCCGTAAAAATCCTCGTCTGCACCCTATATAAATAATATTTCCAATTCTTCAAGGAAAAAATTATTGCTGCCAATGCCAAATCATAGGTCGGGTAATTCAGTTTATAAGGCTTCAGCTGTCGCGAGGCATAAGCTATTACCTTATCTCATTGCATCAATGCACAACCCAAACTCTTCCTTGAAACATCACTATAAACTATATAACCCTCCTCTCTTGTAGGTAAAGATAGAATTAGAGCATTTGTCAATATGTGTTTAAGCTCCTTAAACGTCTTCTGACATTCATCACTCTAGATTAACTTCTGATTATTTCTCAATAACTTGGTCATCAGAGTAGCTATCATCAAGAATCTTCAACAAATCTCCTATAATACCCTACCAGACCCAGAAAACTTCTTACTTCTGCCACTATCGTCGGTGCATGCTAATTCACTATTACTTCAATTTTTCTTGGATCAACATGTACCGTATCTTAAGAAATCACATGTCTAAGGAATATCAAATCGTGAAGAAAAAACTCAAACTTGCTGAATTTGGCATAAAGTTCCTTCTCCCTAAAAGTCTGCAACACTATCTTGAGGTATTCCTCATGCTCCTCTTCACTTTTGGAATAGACCAAAATGTCTTCAATAAACACTATGACAAACTGATCTAGATACTCCTTGAAGGCCCTATTCCTAAGATTCATGAAAGCATCTATAGCATTGGTCAAACCAAATGGCATGACTAGGAACTTATACTGCCCATAACGAGTCCTAAAGGTTGTCTTATTCAGGACAGACTCCTTGATTCTGAGCTGATGATAGCCCAATATGAGATCGATCTTAGAAAAGACCCTTGCTCTCTGCAGCTGGTCAAACAGATCATCAATCTGGGCAAAGGATACTTATTCTTAATAGTCACTCTGTTGAGTCTCCGATAATCAATACACATGCACCATGTTCCATCCTTCTTCTTAACAAATAGAGCTGACACTCCCCATAGTGACAAACTTGGCCTTATGTACCCCTTCTCTAACAGTTCCCCCAACTGGTCCTTAAGCTCTTTTAACTCAGCTGGAGCCATTCTATAGGGTGGTATGGAGATGGGTGCGGTACTGGGAATCAAGTCGATAGCAAACTCAATTTCTCTCACTAGTGGCAAACTAGGTTAGTCCTCTGGAAACACATTTGAAATTCCCTCACTATTGGAAAATCGTCTAACCTCCCTTCATTTACATAAATGTCCACAACATATTCCAAGGAGGCTTCACACCCCTTTCCCATCATCCTATCAGCCAGTAAAGCCAAAATTATTCTTCGTGATGGTGTTTTTTGATCCCCTCTGAAAATCACCTTCTCATCATTACCCAAATCAAATTCCACTCCTTGAGGCTACAATCCAACTTTGCATGATACTTCTCCATAGCATCCATTCCCAGTATCACACCTAGATCCTTTAACTCTAACGGTAGCAAATCCACTACCAGTTGAGCACCCTCAATGAAAAGCTTACAATCCCTACACATTTGACTTATTATCACCTTCCTCTTTAAAGGAGTACTAACAATCAAGGGACTATCCATTGGCATCAAAGCAACATCATGCAAAATCATGCTTGCATGAATAAATGAATGTGTGGAGCCAGAATCAATCAACAAATATACTGTAGAGTTAGATAACTGAGTCATACCTGTGGCAACTTCAGGGCTGCAACTTCCTCTCTGGTCATAGTAAATACCTAGCCTATGTCTGAACCCTTGGCCTCCTTAGAGGAATAGCCTTCTTTGTAGCTCTAGAACTGCCCACCTCTATGACTGGCCTGGGTCCCACTATTTTTAGTTTCCTCGAGGCTTGCAACTGTGACCCCTCTTGCCTCGCTACTTGGGGACAGTCCCTAATCATGTGTCTCTTCTCCCCGCATCGGAAGCATGTTCCAAGACACTTGAAGCACTCTCCTTTATGAAGTTTCTGACAATGCTCGCAATGGGGGTTTGTGTATCTACTCCTCCCTGTCCTTCCAGTGCCTCCCACTTTAAGGCTTACGCTGAAACTACCCTTGCCTACTTGTTTTTAGCAGAGCCACTGCTTCCCACTTTACTCTGTGTGTGGTAACTCCTGGTACTCCTCTCAAGCATTGGAGCTCTCATTCCCTTCTTAGAAGACTTCTCTTTGTTCTTCCTCTTCCTGTTCACTTCATTCTTTATATTCTCCAATTTTTCAGCTGGAATGCAGCTTCTACCCGTTGTTGGTAGTCACAGAAATTATGGATCAAGACTTTCTCCTTGATCCCCCAAATGAAGACCTCCCTCAAACTTGTGGCATTTGCCCTCCTCATTTGCCACAATGTTGGCTGCATATCGCGACAACTGGGTGAACTTTATCTCATATTCACTCACACTCATGTCCCTCTATGTGAGATTTAGGAAGTCCCTAGCCTTCTCTTGGTTATAGACTCTCGACAAGTATTTCCTCCTAAAAGCCTCCAAAAAGTCTCTCTATGACAACACTGGAGACATATCCTAACTATGGGGTACTTATTCCCACCAATAAAGTGCATCCCCTTGCAACAAGCTAAATGCATAATCCAGCTTTTCCTCATCATAGCACTTCATCTGAATCAGGACCCTCTCAATCCTCTTCAACCATGCTTCAGCCTCTTATGGATTTGTAATTCTATTGAAATCTACAGCTCCATACTTGTGGAGCTTATCATATAGCCCACAGCTCTCCACTGGAGCTGGCACCAAAACTTCTGACCCTTGGCCCATGACATAACTGAAAGCCTGGGTGAAGGCTTGAAAGAATTACAGGTCCATAACAAGCATAGGAGGAGGAGGCGGTGGCACTTCATGCTACATACTAGATGCCTCAGATTCGAGAGTAAGGTGTGTCCCATCATCTTGCGTGACATAGGGTTAGATCTAGTCACAACTCTTCGAGCTCTCTTTCGAGGCTGCATTTTTACTCCTTCAATATAAAACCATTTGAAATCTTTAATTCATTCAAGACAATTTCAATTAAAATAAAACAATTTAAATCATGTGTATCAATTTAAAACAATACAAGTTATTCATTTAAAACAATGCGTGTTCATTTCGCAATTGAAAACTACCCATTCCATTCTTAGGATACTCCTAAACCTATTCCCAAACCTAGACCTAAACCTAGTCACTCTGATACCATAAGATGTTAGGCCCTATTTCCAGAACCCAAAAACCCGGTGTCATAAAAACCGAGCGTATTTTCCTGTATAGTTATCCATTCCCACAGGGGTGGCATGCCCACACCAGCCAATCATCAAAATCAAAATTTGACTTCTTCAAACCAATTATAGCTCTATGTCTCAATTTTATTTTGAAATAACAACCATCTCATTCGGAGCTTTATAGCTCAAGATATGGTTAAAAATACAAGGTATGTTCATACCACGATTATCTCCTCCAATCAATACCTCAATTTCTTTCCATATGTCTTTCTAAAATCAACACCAAGGACTACAAATTTTTATATAGAGATACAAAAATGTCTTATGAATCTATTGCTTCAAGAATCACTTCATTTGGATGTTGGATGATGAAGTTATGACCAAATGAATCAAGTAAGTTTGTGTCCTCAATCATATTGTACCTGTCTTGGGAAAAATGCCATAACTTTCTCTAAAATGTTAGATTGAGGTCATTCTTAGATTTTTTGAAAGAGTACTTCTAGATCTACAACTTTCATGAAGACCTCAAAGCCATATTTTGTCATATAGAGGGTTTAAAATGCAAATTTTCAAGAGTGAACAGTATATGTCTGTTAAACGGACATACACGGGACCCGAAAAAATCAGTTAAATGGACATGGCCGAGGCTGGGGATCTTAACAGGCCTTAGAAGCTCTATTTAATGGACTAAAAGTCTATCTAACAGATATAAGTGATACAAAACTCCCTCTAAAGCCTGTCCAATGGTTCCTACATCCATTCTAACATTAGGTTCACTCATAATCTTCTCGAATTCAACTCTTCTAGTGCAATATCACTTCTTAACAATTCAACCATCAAATTGATCTCATAAAACTCTCAATTATCAACACATTTTTATTCATCACATTAAATTACATCTCATCATTCACTGTGGTTGTGTTGATAGACATCCTATTCAACATCACCAACTTGTAATGATCATATCTTTCAACTTCGATATCAAAAAATTTCATACTTTATATCATTGGAAAGTTAGAAAGATCATATATAACTTTCAAGCGGACAATTTTGACCAATTTTACCTAGATTAATCCAGATTTTTCCTCGAAGTCAGAACGCAATTCTTACCCCTATGAAAACTTGAAATTTGCAATGTGAAGACTTGAAAATTCATAAGCAAAGATATTGTATATATATTTCATTAACATCAAAAGATACAAATTTACAATGCTTTAGTGGGCATTTTGAGCCACCTTACATCATAATCCAAAAATACAAGCTTTACAAGAACAATAATTGCTCAAAATGAGACTAAAGCCATATTTTATATAATCTAGTTTAAAAAATTACGCAAATTGAAGTGATGTCTTGACTCTTGACTCGATCACTTGATATTTTGCTCCTCACCTATGGATGGGAAGGTATGAGGGGTGGTGAGTTTAAAGCTCGCGGATAACAGTTTTATAATCGATAATAAGCAAAAACCATTAAAAACCTTCATGATCATAGCAAATTCTCATGAAAATCCATAAAACATATAATTCTCAAATTCTCAACTTGTCAAACCAATTCACAACTCACATAAGTCATGCATTCATCAAACTTGCCAACACATCTAAACACATAAGCACGTCATAATGGTTTGGGCAAATACATAAACATGACGAACTATACAATTCCACATAATGGTCTTGTGTAGTCGTAAACTTGAGATACACCACAAAGGAGCTCTATGCCACTAGCGGGCAGGTGGGAGAAGCCTTTAACTTGGTCAACGTGCACATGACATTCTTGAATATACTACACTAAACCCACATAATATGTAATTCATGAACTAAAAATAGTTTGCCTATATAGCCCATTTTTGGAAACTTGATTTCATAAACGTGTTTCGTAAACATGTTATTCTTTCAAAAATCATTTCCATCATTCAACTTATCAACAAATAACACAATTCATATACAAACATGTAACATATTCTTCCAGAATTTAAAAAGCAATAAATAAACTTGAATAAAGTAGTTGAAAATCATTTATTTTCATTTCTTAAATGAAACATTAATGGCTTATTACTTAATTATAAAAGTAGAACCTGTTAATACTGTGCCCTAGGCTAATGAACATTTGTGATTCATGTATTAACATTATGATTTGTTAATAATATCTTATGAGGTATTCCTTTCATATATGCATGTATTTCGTTTATGTAATGTGATTTACATTCCATAAATGGTATTAGACTTATGTCATTAAGTATGTGACTTGATAGTAAAACCATAAGCGTTATAACACTATTCTAGACTGTCCCTGTTCGATCATTATTGGTGGAACAATAATGAATTAAGGCTAGTATGTGTTCTGATTGATGATCACGTTTTACTGATCATG
>JAOQMR010000212.1:21377082-21403252 GCA_027563865.1 Erythroxylum pelleterianum | reverse complement strand
ATGTATAGGATTAGTGTAGAGAATTAGATATGGAAAGGTGATATGCTCTGTTTCTTCACTGTGCATGTATGAATATATAGGTGCTTATACGTGAGTTGATGAAAACTTAGAGATGTTCAAGAAAAAAGTTTTTGAGTTGAGGAGTATTGATGGTATCGTCTGTGAAGAAGTATCGTCTTAGGTTAACTTCTGTTTCGTCTTAAGTTGACCATTTGTATTGTCTTGGGTTGACTTCTGCTTTGTCTTTTGTTGACCATCTATATCGTCTTAGGTTGACTTCTGCTTCATCTTAAGTTAACCATCTGCATCGTCTTAGATTGACTTCTGCTTCGTCTTAAGTTGACCATCTGTATCGTCTGCAGAGACGCATCGTCTGTGATGACGTCCTATCATCTTAAAAGTTGCGTCGTCTTAAGTTGACTTTACTTGTCTTAAGTTGACACTGCTTCGTCTTAAGAGTTGCATCGTCTAAGTTGACTCTGCTTCGTCTTAAGAGTTGCATCGTCTTAAGTTGACTTTGCTTCCTCTTAAGTTGACTCCACTTCTTCTTAAGAGTTGCATCGTCTTAAGTTGACTTTGCTTCGTCTTAAGTTGACTATGATTTGTCTACTTTTTGCCTAGTCTATTCTTTGATTCGTCTGCTTTTTTGCTTCGTTTGTTCTTTGTTTCATCTGCTTTTTTCTTCGTCTGTTCTTTGTTTCGTCTGCTTTCTACTTCGTCTGCTTTTTGCTTTATCTGTTCTTGTTTCGTCTGCTTTTTGCTTCGTCTGTTCTTTGTTTCGTCTGCTTTTTACTTCATCTACTTTTTGCTTCGTCTGTTCTTTGCTTCGTCCGCTTTCTGATTCGTCTGTCTTTTACTTCGTCTGCCTCTTTACTTCGTCTACTTCTTGCTATCAACTACTTCTTTCTATCGTCTGCTTTTTGCTTCGTCTGCTTTTTGATTTGTTTACCTTTTGCTTCGTCTGCTTTCTGATTCGTCTGCCTTTTGCTTCGTCTACCTCTTTGCTTCGTCTGCTTCTTGCTATCATCTTCTCTTTGCTTTGTCTGCTCTTTGCTTTGTTTGCTTTTTGCTTCGTCTGCTTTCTGCTTTGTCTGCTTTCTGTTTTGTCTACTTTTTGGTTCGTCTGCTATCTGCTTTGTCTTATGTGAACAGAACCTTGTTTGATTCTTTCAGCCATAACTTTGTCGTCCGACCTCCAAATGACCTTATTTTTGAAGCATTGAATTCATAACATATTTCTATATCTCTCCATAGAAATTATAGCTTTTGGTTTTGACTTATAAAAGATTAATCTAATCAAAGTAAGGGTATCGGTTGGAAGAGCATGAACTGGATATTTTACTAAACATGTTCCTGTATTTTGATTATATTTAGAACTGTAGGATTCCAAATGAGATTATTTTTTTTAATTTGAAGTAAAATAGAGAAATAAGACTATAAATTATGTGAAAAGTCAAATTGTGATTCAGTCTCTAAGATATTCAAATTTTGGATAGAAGATGTGCATAGTACACTATTTTTGTATATGAACAACGCGATAATGTTTGAGACATATCTTCCAAATTACTGAACCGAATTGAATGATTTTGGTGTCAATAAAAACTTAAGACATTGGAGAATAACTCTTTATAGGGAGGTGTTGCCTAATTTTTCCAATTACCTTATCAGATATAGTATGCAAAGTTAACCTGTATATGTCTTAGAAGAAAAATCTGAAGTGGCCAATGAAGTTATGAAATAGTTTTGACATTGGTTTATCTTGGTCCAAATTATAAGTACACATGGTATTAATGAGAGCTTTGATATCTGAATGATTTGTGGATAAGGATCGCAATAAAGTACCCTGGAATTGCCATTGAACATGCATTGTGCATATTTTATAAGTACGTGTGCATTAAGGAATATTTGTACATTTGTACAAAAATGTGATAATTGTACATGTGTTTTGTATGATATAGAGGAACTCACTAGATGCCAGTCGGACATTGCTGGACCATCCAGGCAATAGCATTTTGGAGCGTACTATGAGTCAACTAGATGATTTCCTAGGATTGATATGTTTTGAATTGATTTGATTTGTTAAACTTCTAATATTACTGAGTTGTTTGTGAATTGTTTCTGAATTCCGGACCTAATGTCCGAGGAGTTTAATAGTTGGGCATGTATTGGAAGTGTTTTTATTTGATATGAATTTTTAAATGCTATGTAAATCCTCAACGAATGTTAAATGTCGGACTTAGGTCCGATGATTATGAGCTTTGTTTGAGCATCATATGTGATATCTGACATATATGTATTTGATGCATTTCATAAAATGCATGTTCAGATAAAGGCATTGTGACTTGAGTAGCCAATTTGAAGCACTTCCACGTGAACTGTGTGATCTTATGATATACTAGGCTGTGTGTGGAATGTGTTTGTGATCTGATTGAGTATCTGCGAAATGTGTATTATGTGTATATGATTCGGTGAAGTCATCAATGATGGTTCACTCATTAAGTTCGTAAAACTCATAAAAAATTGCATCGTGGCTTTTCATGTACAAGACAGGAGACCTAGTTCCATAATCAAGACTTAAGAAATCTTTTGGATAGAGAAATGGCTCAGAGGTCTATCAGCTAACACCAGAAGTGTTGTAGCATTTATTTTGTAGTTTTGTTAGAACCTATAAGAGGTATTGTAAATATTTGTATGATGCAACAGTGTAAGAATTGTGAATGAATGCAATCAATGGTTTTAAAATTTAGTGGCCTTTGAGTATGTTAGATGATGCCATGTGTAAGTTGGATTTGCTTTTGCTCCAACATACCATTATCATAGGGTATGTATTTAAATGCCTTCGGGTATTTGCTTTATGGTAGTGGGATGTTACAAAGGCACTAGTCAGTTGGAGGTCTACTTTACAGTCAACAGTTGCTTTGTCGACTATGGAGGCATAGTGTATGGCAGCTACAAAGGCTGTGAAGTAGGCAATTTGACTTCAAAGATTGCTTGGTGAATTAGGGTTCAACAGAAGCACATTAAAGTTCACTGTGATAGTCAAAGTGCTATCCTTTTAGCAAAGAACCAAGTTTACCTTGCAAGGATGAAGCATATCAACAGCTGTTATCACTTTGTACGAGAAGTTCTGGAAAAAGGTGGAGTAGCAATCCAAAAGATTAATACCACTGAGAATCCTATTGATGTGTTAACAATGGTGGTGACTGCAGTCAAGTTCCAACATTGTTTGGATTTGATCAATATTGCTAAAATTTGAAGATGGGCCCTTTGAAGTGCATTTGAAGACATTAATAAAGATAAGTTTTGTGAGAGATTTGAAAAATATTAAGAAATATGTCAAGGTGGAGAATTGTTGACTTATGACATATTTTGATATCTCATATTGAAAAATTGTGAAGATGGGAGAGTCTCCTTAAGTTTTAAAAGGAGAGTTCCTTCACCTATCTTTAACATCCCAAAAAATTGTCTTTACTTCTCTCTTTTGTAGTATTTCACTTGTATTATTTTCCGAAAATAGTGAAATATCAATTTAGTAGTGTCCAAGGATGTAGGAATAATTGGCTGAACCTCGTGAAACTATGGTGTTCTTTATTTGCCTATTTAATAGCTATTATTAAGTATAGTTGTAGTGAATTATTGTGCTATTAAATCACATGTCTAGGAAAATTCTATCTAGGAGATTGGGTTTTAAGTGGGACTGTTTGTGACTCCTCTAGTGTTTCATGGGAATTTACCTAGTGTGATTTTTCAGTATAATCGTTAATACTATATTCACCTAGGCAATAGTGCTCAAGGTGAAATTGTTATTATTGGTGGAGATTAACCCGAGTTTCACAGCATATGAGTCCTTAATTATACATCATATCAATGTATCTTAGTAAATCTCAATAATACATAGCTGATGATCACCAAACATAAAATTCCACGATTGAATTATACATTGAATCATGTCCCTCGTTTACATGACCTCTTTCTAGAGGTTACCCTGAGTCTTTAGTCTTTATCTGCAGACCCATTTTTCTCTCCCTTCTCCAAGGGTAGTAGACAACGCGAATCAACTAAAAATAGCAATAGATTTTAAAATTACCATAAACCAAGGAAAACGAATGCGCCATAACCACTGTTTTTTTAAAATTGAATACATTAAGCCTTAAAGGTAGTTCCAAGTGTTTCCAAAATGTACAAATTTTGTCACCTTATACTAGTGAAAATTGGGGAATACAAAAGTGTTAATTGAGGGCACAATAGAGTAATATGAATCTACTCATTCTAGTAGAAGAGGAGGCATTGATTATGCTGAAGTTTCATCCCACTCTCATACAACAATATAACTCTAGATAATGAATCTCAACTTATGTAACGGGCTTATGAATATGTTAATGAGCTTATGAGCAAACCTTTAGATGCTCACTCATCTAAGCAATTCCTTAAAATAAATCTTATTAGAAGATGCATCACAACTAGCTAGTCTTGTATCACTGCAGGAAATCAAAGACATAATTATAGCTCTCCATCCTCACAAAGCTCCTGGTCCTAATGACTTCAATGTAAATTTTTTAAAGGAAACTTGGTCTCTCACTGGTAATATGGTTTCAAAAGTTGTGATAGAATTCTTAAATAAAGGTACTCTCTTCAAAGAGATCAATATGGCCTTTATAACTCTAGCTCCAAAAAGTGGTGAGTTAAATAGTTTCTCTGATTTCGGACCTATTACTTGTTACAATTTTACAAGATCATTTCCAAAATTATATCTCAGAGGCTAAAGGGAATTCTTAATAAGCACATTAGCCACACTTAAGGTGCATATATACCTATCAGAATAATTGGTGATAATGTTACGATACTTCAAGAACTTATTGCCAATTACTTAAGAGGAAAAGCAAACCCAATTGTTGTATAAAAATTGACCTCAGAAAAGCATGTGACAATGTTGATTGGTGCTTCTTCATAAATATCTTGTAAACTATAGGATTTCTAGGAATCTTCATACAATGGATTAGGCAATGGTAAATGGACAACCTATTCAAAGCCGTAAAGGGACTAGGCAAAGAGATCCTTTATCTCCATACATCATTGCCTTATTGATGCAAGCTTTCCATAGGATCATTGAGTATGTAGTCACAAGGACAAAAAACTTCAGATATCACTCAAATTATGGAAAATTTAAACTAGACAATATTTGTTTTGCAATTGGTCTGATATTACTCTCAAAAGCTGATGTAGCTTTGTCTCTATATTGATGAAAGCTTTAAAGATCTTTTAAAAAGCCTTAGGATTGTAAGTCAATTGTTCCAAAAGCAATATATTCCTATCTAGGAGTGCCTCAAATCTTAAACATCCGATTTCAACCTTAACTGGTTTTGAGCTACAATATTTCCAAATGAAATACTTAGGCATTCTCATATCTCCACAAAGATTAAAAGCAAGGGATTATATTGAGTTGCTTGATAAAATACAAAATAGAATTTCAGCATAGAGCTCTAAACACTTATCAAAGACAGAAAGGGCTCAACTGATTAACTTTATCCTCAACTGTATCAAAATTTATTAGGATTCCCACTTAGAATTTAAAGTTGACAATTACGATAACATGGGATGAGAGAAACCTCAAAACCTTTCAAGATAAAAGCACTCATATGGAGCATTTTTGTAAACAATTGGTATAACTAACTACTGCTGTAGCTGTCCTGTGGATGTCCTATTAAACGGACATACATATCCGTCTAACAGACATAAACAGGCTTGGGGGTGCTTTCCAGACCCGAGAAGGTCTGTTTAATGGACCTAATGACCATCTAACAGACATTTATGACACCCACAACATTTCAAAGCTTCTCCAATGCTTCCAACATCCATTCTAACATCACTTTCACTCATGATCTCCTCAAATTCACCCCCTTCTAGTGCAATATCACTTCATATCCATTCAACTATTAAGTACATCTCATTAACTCTTGAATCTCAACTCAAATGATTCATCACATACAATCTTTCCAGCTCTAACATGCTATTCTAATACTAGCAACAATTTGCAATCTCAATACAGAAGAATATGCACATACACATTCCACTTCCACATCCATCATACTCAACCTTAAAATAACATAATCATACACAAAAGGAACTTCCCAAATTCTCCTTCTCATTTCTAAACAAAGTAAATGTTTGAACAAGCTTTACTTACATATCAACATACACATCAAACTTAATATAAAATACAAAAGGATGTTCATGTTTGATATGCCTATAAAACTATCCAAAATAGTCACTAAATTAGTACAAAAGATTTCTAGCTATCTTGGAGTTTCCAAATGCCTTGCAAGGATCGCTAATCTTCTCGTTCTGTACCTAAGGAGGGAAAATGATGGGTTGAGTTACACAGCTCAATGGCTAATATATTTATAGCTATTACCATCAAGTCATAATATCAACCATATATGTGAACATTCATATAGGCATACACGTCTTATCTTAATCTAGCAATGTAAGTTCAACATTCACAATTCTAATTCAAAACTCATAATTCAATACATCATCGCATAAAACATATTGGATGTAATTTATCATCAAAGCATAACACCCAAATTGCATCATAACTTAACATCTCAAAATGCAAATGCACAAACAAATGGGTCGAGGGTTCTGTGGAACAAAATGGAGAAACCGAAGTTTACACCATGAATGAAACGAGTCTACTTTTCGAATCTCATATGCCACAAGCGGGCAGCCTGGAGAAGGCTTTATGTCGATGTGCACGTGACTACGAAATGGTTCCACTCTTGCCTAAGCACAATCAACTCTCATGCTCAATTCAATCAATCACAAATTCATATTCTCATGCTTTTTCTTCTTTCCATTTAAATCAAAATCCCATGATACAATTCCAAGGTATAGCATGATCATACTCGCAATTCAATTATATCAAAATGTCATACATCTTTCAATGTATAACATAAAACATATTATAATGCATTTTCCACATCACAGCAATTCACAATTTAGAAATTCAAGCATAAACACACACACATAGGCACATTGCCCATTTACACAATAACCATAAATATTTTACCCACCTTATTTCGCTTGAAAATCCAAACTTAATTGTGCCCTTCCTCTTACTCTTGGGTAGGTTTTTTTTCTTGATTTCCTAACATAACCAAAATTCTCATTCAATCCAAATTCAAATGGAAATCCTCTAAAACTTCCATAATCAAAACAAATGAAATCAACACAAATTAAGCTCAAACTTAACTTACCCATAGTCCATCTAGGTTAGAAAAGCCAAAACCTAGTTTAGAAACCCTAAAATCAAATGGGTTCCCTTAAACCATCTTCTTCCAATGCGACACCCATTCGTTCTTTA
The DNA here is from genome assembly GCA_027563865.1 of Erythroxylum pelleterianum. NCBI lineage: Eukaryota > Viridiplantae > Streptophyta > Magnoliopsida > Malpighiales > Erythroxylaceae > Erythroxylum > Erythroxylum pelleterianum. The sequence goes on along the minus strand of JAOQMR010000212.1, from coordinate 21,395,889 downwards.
CATAAAACCCCTTTCTCTCTCTAACTCCTTCATTCTCAACATAACCTATTGCTCTAATAAAGCAATAAGAAAGGATAATTAACTTACCTTGAACAAGATGATTCCTGTTCTCTTCTTCTTCTTTTTTTCTCTCTTCTCTAGCTTCTCTCACGACTCTCTCATTTTCTCTTCTTCTATTTCACATTTTCTTCTTCTCTCTTTGGCTGCTCACGTTTCTCCTCTCCTCTTCATTAATTCAAGACACATTTTATCTCTTTTTTTCCCATTTTGCCCTTCACTTAGTTAGCCTTTCCAATTTTACCCTCCTTCATTTATTTCCTTTACTAACTCCTTAAGATAACTTAATTATAACATTCCCATATTAATTTCAACTTAATTCTAATCTTTCCATCCAATTTCTAATCTCTATTTATGCCCACTAAATTAATGACTCAATTCTAAAAATAATTTAACAAATAAATCAATAATAATTGAAAAAAAGGGGTCCAACATTGACAACCTAAATATTTGGACGGTCATAATACGTTTCTAGATGTTGTTCTTGATCTATAGATATAAATTATTTAATTAGAGATTTAAATATGAATTAAAGGAGTTTAATTTATCTAACCCTAAATGTGATTTATGATTATAGTTTATATTCATTGTCAACATATTTGATAATCTAATGAATTATAAATAAAGAACATGTTGCAATCTCCCAAGTATTTACTTATAACAAAGTTTTGAATTGCATGATCCTTATTCTATTATTAGGTTGTGCTTGTAATCTCCCAATTTATTTTCATCAAACTGGCTCCAATATATATGATGATATGATGAGGGAGAAGCTCTTAATTCTTTCCATGTCTGTTTTTTATCTTCTTTAACTTTTTTCCATGACTTTTTCCTCCTCTTTATAGTATGTTCCTTCAACTTTCTTCTAGTAAGTATTGCTGGTTCCTCTTTCTTTTTACTTTTGGAATGTTTACTTTGTATAGTGTCCTCCTTTTCTCCTTGTTTCAATGGTTCTCCATTAGCTTATCCTATTTCTTGTTTTTGTATTGTCTAATTTTCCATATTATTTCTCTATCCCCTTCCCCTTCCTATGTTCTTTCTAATTTTGGTTTCTAAAATCCTTTGTTTCAATAAATTTTTTAGGGTAGCTAGTACTGAGCCTTTTTAGTCTTTCATCATTGAAGATTCTCTCATGTCTTTTTAATTATTGTTTTTAAAACGATTTTTTAAAACTTGGTAAGTTATAGTGTATATCCTTTTCTTTTATTTGCATTATGTCTTCAACTAGGTTGGAAACTTGACCAAACTAAACTTAACTTGGTCAACTTCCCGCTCTCTTGCTTTTGGCTCTCCTCTTTTTTGCCCCTCGTTCAACTCTTCTACTCCTCTATCTTACACTTTGCATTCCCAATCTATAACCTCTCATCCTCCATCATTGCCTACCTTGGATTCTAACTCTAATCCTATCCAGTTACCTGGTCCTCCACCTACTTCTTCTTTAAGGATTCATCATTCCCAGCAGCTCCTTATCTTTTCCTTTCAAGCCCATAACTCACTTACTCCACCAACTCCCTCTTCTTTTCCAATTATGATCAATTATAAGCTATCTTATAAATAAGTTATCAAGGACTCTCCATAAAATATCCTTTAGACTGGCCTCCTCCTCAGGGGTTTTAAAATAAGGACCAACTCTTAGTCTTCAATGATAGTTGGGTTTTAATTCCTAGGCTACTTACCATTAGAAGGATTTAGGCCCGAAGAAGGTAATAAAAAATTAGGATAACTTATTTTTATTCTCTTTTAACTCTGATTGTTGGACCCCATTTTCAAAGCCCAACCTTTTGCTCTGATACCACAATTGTTGGGTCTCACTTGATTCTAGAATCCAACTCTTCAGAATACCATAATACTTGAGCGTGGTTCCTTGTAATCTCTTTAACCATCATCGATTCATTTGCTCTTACACCACAACTGTTAGACCCTGCTTTCGGAGCCCAACATTCAGAATCATGATATTGAGTGTATTATCCTATAGGATTATTTCCATGAGCCCTTATTAGGCATCATCACACAAGGGTGGCGTGCCAACGACAGTCAAATATCAAAACAAACTTATTACGTCAACTCAACCATTTTACAAGGAAGTGAATGTGAACATACACAACCGAAACTACTTCAATCTATCATTTCATTATTAACGCAAAAGAGTTTGAAAAACTTTATTTACATATCAAAAGCCACACCATTGGCTTATTACAAAATACAAAATAGTAAATTTGAAGAAATTTCCTTAGGCTCTTGATCACTTGATCTCTTAACTACTACGTGAAGATGAGACAGAAAGGGGGTGAGCTTGAAAGCTCGTAGGTAACAGTTTATAATGGAAAATAAGCAAAAACCATTGAAAACATTCACTTGTCATAGAAAATTCTTATTGAGTTCACAAAGCACTTGTTTCTAAAAATTCTCATCATGTAGTCAAAATCTCAAACTACAAAACATGAATGCATCAAACTTGTTTATATAACATAAACACATAAGCACATCAGAATGGTTTGGGTGGATCCAAAAACAGAATGTACTACACATTTCCACTTAATGGTCCTATATAGCCGTGAACTTATGAGAGTCCATAAAGGAGCTCCATGCCACTAGCGGGCAAGCGGGAGAAGCCTTTAATTTGGTCAATATGTACGTGACTTAACTTAGGGGACCACCACAAACCCACATAACAAATATTTCATAACTTGTTAACTTGTTGCCCAAAATGGCACTTTTTCGAAACTTGATTTCATAAACTTGATATCCTTTCAAAATCATTTCTATTTTTCATTTCATAAATCAGTAACACAATTCATATATCAAACATATAGCACTTTCTCAAAACATTTAAAGAGCAATAAATGCACATTTATGATGCAAATGAAAGCCTGAAATTTCTTTGATTCAAAGAAAATATTAGTGGCTTATTTACTCTATTATAAACATGTACCCACCTTGATTTCCTTGTTTATAGACATGCTCAAAACGCCTCTACTCTTGTTCCTCTTGCCTCTTTTGACCCCTTTATACAATAACAAAAATCCCACTCAATAGGTTTTCAATTGAAAATCCCTCAAAGAACAACCACTAAAATTGGTTCTAGAATACTTAAATCCAAGCATTTTCTAAACTCCATGAACTAAAATCCTTCCAAAATTCAAAAGATTTAAAATGATCTTACCTTCATTCTTCACCAAATGAAGGGATCTTTAGCTCAAAGGGAAACTCTTCTCTTCCTCTACCTTTTGCCCTTCTTGAACATGTTGGACCCCGAGCTTTTCTTGAAAGCTAGAATTGTTAGCTGAGAAATTGTTGGCAATTATTCATGTGTAAAGAAAAGGAGAATTATTGAATTTGAAATGAAGTAAAAAAGATGGTTTAGGTACAAGATGGGTTATATGTGAAATGTTGGAAGCTAAAAGTTGGAAAATATAATTGAATCATGTTCATTGAGTATGCTTTGGTGTTTAGCCATAAATTTTGTTCTAGTTATCCAAATGAGATGATTCTTGATTTGGATTAAAATATAGAAATAAGGTTACAAATTGTCGAATGAAATTGAGTTTTGATTCAGTCTTTAAGAATTTCAATTTTCTGATGGAAGTTGAGCACATAATATTGTTTCAGCATAAGAACCTTTCGGAAATGTTTGGGGTATAATTTTTAGACTACTAAACCAAATTGAACAATTTTGATGTCATTAGAAAGGTGAGACAATGAGGAACATTTTTCTAGAAGGAAGTGATATCAAATTCCTTCAATTACATGATTAGAAAAAGGTCTTGATTTTCGAAAGAGTTAAGCATGATTTAAATAATTTTGAGGTCTTGTTAGATTAATCATTTTACTTGGAGTTAACCCTTATGTTAATGTTGGTAGGATTTTAAAATATGGTTTAGTTGAATTAAGTGGTAAGAATATGTATGCATGAGGGCATTTTGGGAAGATCACCTAAGCATTTAAGTTGCAGGGCATATAAGTAAGGTTAAAATGGACATTGTTCAATCATTAAGGGTATAAAAGGAAACAAAATTTGGTGTCTTTCATTTGGAAGAAGCTAAAAACGTGATTGGAGAGAAAAGAGAGAGAAAGAGCCGTAGAGAAGAGAGAAAGGAGAGAAAAAGAAGATAAAGCTAGGTTTTAACTTTGCTTGGTTTTCAAGAGGGATTTTGAAGTTGTTCAAGAAGGAAAAAGGAAGAGGAGGATGAGAGCTTCCATTCAAGCCAAGAAACTCTTCATTTAGTGAAGAATCAAGGTAAGAGCATTTTTTATTTGTTGGATTTTTAAAAGGGTTTTGGTTCATAGAGCTTAGGAAATACATAGGTTTAAGTTTTCTAGGATCAATTTTATGAATATGTTTCTTTGGGTTGTCCAATTTAGATTCCTATTAAATGAGAATTTTGCCTTTGATGAAGGAAATCAAGAGAGGCAAGAGGAGCAAGAGTAGAGGCATTTTGAGCAAGGTTTTCAAGCAAGGAAATCAAGATGGGTATATGTTTATAATAGAGTAAATAAGCTACTTTTGTTTTCATTAAATCAAGGAAATTTAATGATTTAAATTGTATCATAAGTGCATTAATTATGTCGTGAATGAATTGATAAATTGCTACATGTTTGATATGTGAATTGTGTGATGATTTATGAAAATGATTTCTTTTGAAAAGATCGCATGTTTATAAAACCATATTTTCGGAAATGGTTTTCAAAATATATCAAGGATATGAAATCAAGTTTTCGAAAAGTACCATTCTGGGCAACAAGTTTTGAAATACATGTTATGTGAGTTTTGGTAGTCCATCCAAGAATTGTCACGTGCACGTTGACCAAGAAAAAGGCTTCTCTCCCCTGCTCGCTAGTGGTACGGAGCTCCTCCATGGACTCCCTCAAGTTTACGACTACACAAGACCATTATGTGGAATTGTGTAGTGCGTCATGTTTATGGATCTACCTAAACCATTCTGATTTGTTTGTGTGCTTATGATATATGAACAAGTTTGATGCATTCATGTTTTGTGGTTTGTAAAATTTGACTATATGATGAGAAATTAATAAACAAGTTTTTTATAGATTTCAACAAGAATTTTCTATGATAATGAATCTTTGAATGGTTTTGATTATTTTCCCATTATAAGCTGTTACCTACGAGCTTTTTAAGCTCACCCCCATTTCCATCCCATCTTCAAATGATGAGCAAGAGACCAAGTGAGAGAAAGTCAAGACATCAATCTGAATTTGCATGTTTGTTTTGTTTCAGAGTAATTTATGTAAAACAAAGTTGTAATTACATTTTAAGCAATTATCATTCAAGTACCTTGTGTAATTTGGGGATTTTGCAAAATGATGTATTGTGTCATGAGATGCCAATAAAGCTTGTCAACACTTATCTTATGATGTTAATGAAATATGAATTGTGTATGGATGATGTTGAGTTGAAATTAGGTATGTTTGAAGTCATTAACTTGAGATGATGAATCTTGAACATGAACAGAGATACTATGGAAAAGAAAGATAGGAATGTTATAAATCATGAGATGTTGTTGAATATGAAGAGTTCAAATGAATTGAGGTTGAGAGCTTGATGAATTCCAATTGGTAGTTGAATTGTATTGAATGATGTTGTAATAGAGGAAGTGAAGTTGGGATAAATTTCAAGTTTTTCATAAAGGAAAATTGTGTTCTGAAATCAAAGGAAAAACTAGATTAATTTAGGTAGAATTAGACTAAGTTATCTTCTTGGAAGTTGTAGATGATCTTTCTAGCTTTCCAAAGATATAAAGTTTGTAATTTTTGGATACCGGAGGGAAAAGATATGATCGTTAAAAGATATAATGCTACAAGGGAGGTATGCACAAGACAGCTATGGAAAAGGATGAGAATTTGTGGATTTGATGAATTAAATGGATTGAGAATTGAGAGTTTTATGAGATAAATTTGGTGTTTAGATTGATATGAAGTGATTTTGCACTAGAAGAGTCAAATTTGGGAAGATTATGAGTGAATATGATGTTAGATTGGCAGTAGGAAGCATTGGAGAAGGTTTGGAGGGATTTGGGGAACCCCTATATCCGTTAAACGGACTGTAGGTCCGTTAAATGGACCTTCTTGAGTGAAAAAGGACCCCCAGTCTCTCCAATGTCTGTTAAACGGACCCTCTCCATAGAGCTCCGATTAAAATGATTCTTGCTTTAAAACAAACTAGAGACTTAGAGTTACAATTTCTTTGAAGAAGTTAAATTGAAATTCTTGTTTGAGGATTTCCAAATTCTATTCACAAATTAGGAGAAATGAGTTTGATCATGGTGACTAATTTATGTGGGCACGCCATTGAACAAATTGTGAGAAAAATTTTGGGATGTTATGAGAATGAAGATGAACTGATGATGGCTAGTGATGGTTCAATGCAATAACCCTACAGGGTGATATGTTCATGCTTTATGAATCTGAAAATACAGAGTAATCAAGAAGATCATGTTTGATGGCAGAGTAAGCGTTGGACTCTGGAAACAAGCCGTGTCCAATATGAGTGGTATCAAAGCAAGCGTTGGACTCTGGAAATAAAGCGGGGTCTAACAGAACAGCTCCAAAATCTCTCTTGAAGACTAAGAAAAATTAAACCCTAACATGTTTCCTCTTCTTTCTCTCCTTCACTTCTTCTCTTTGAATTTCCCTTTCTTCTTCATAACACTCTCTCTTTTTCTTTTCCATTTTCGTTCTTCTCTCTTCTTACACTGCAAGAGAACACTTCTTCTTTCAATTATGCTCTTAATGATTGAGACATGTCCAATTTGCCCTTCCATTTATGCCTTATGTCTTTTATGCTTAAGTGTCTTGCCAAAAATACCCTTGAACATTCTGACATAACACTTTCTTCTAGAAAAATGTTCCCCATTGTCTTAAGTTTCTAATGACAACAAAATCATTCAATTTGGTTTAGAAATATGAAAGTATTGCCCCAAAGATTTTTGGATTGTTCTTACATTGGAACAGCACACTACACTTAAATTCTGTCCAGAAATTGAAAGTCTCAAAGACTGAATTAGATTTCGATTTCTTCATATCATTTGTAGCTCTATGTATCTATTTTATTTTGAAATAAGAATCATCTCATTCGGAGCTCTACTGATCTAGAAATCATCAAAATACCTAAGTATGTTCAGTAAAACATCCAATTCATACTCTCCCAATCGATACCCTTACTTTGATTCAAACAATCTTTTTCGAGTCAATAACAAATGCTATGAAATTCTTTGGAGGGACAAAAAATGTATTAAGAATCTATGGGTTCAAGAATCATTTCATTTTCAGGTCGGACAACAAGGTTATGGCTGAAAGAAGCAAACATGATTTTTCCCTCAATCATATTGCACCCGTCGTGGGACAATTGGCATAACATTCACTAGAGATGTTGGATCAAGGCAATTTTTAGATGGTTTGAAACAAAACTTCTAGATCTACAGCTTTCATGAAGGCCTTGAAGATAAATTAGATCATCTATAGGGCCAAAAAGGGACCAAACGATAGGGTCAGATGAAACCAGATGAAGGGTCAGATGAATTGGGAAAATTGTCATAACTTACCCTATAGATATCGGATTAAGGTGTTCTTTAGATAGTGTGAAAGAGAAGTTCAAGATCTACAACTTTTATGAAAACTTTGAAGACAAATTCTATCATATGCAGGGTAAAAAATGGACCAGAAAATAGGGTTAGATGAAACCAGATGAAGGGTCAGACGAACTGGAAAAATTGCCATAACTTTCCCTATAGATATCGGATTAGGACTTCAATATCTACAACTTTGGTGAAGGCATAAAAGGCAAATTATATCATATGAAGGGTAAAAAATGGACCAAATAATAGGGTTAGATGAAACCAGACTAAGGGTCAGACGAATTGTGAAAATTGCCATAACTTTCCCTATAGATATCGGATTAAGGTGATCATTGGATACTTTGAAAGAAGACTTCAAGATCTACAATTATGTTGAAGACATAGAAGAAAAATTATATCATCTAAAAGGTAAAAAATGGACCAGATGATAGGGTCAGACGAAACCAAACGAAGGGTAAGACAAATTGGGGAAATTTCCATAACTTTCCCTGTAGATATCGGATTAAGGTGTTCTTTAGATGGTTTGAAAAAGAAATTTAAGATCTACAACTTTTATGAACACCTTGAAGACAAACTCTATCATCTAGAGGGTAAAAAATGGACCAGAGGATGTAAGATGAACAGTACATAGAACAAGTTTCGGCACCAGAAGAGATGCACTAGAAGATATCAAAGGTCAACCATAGAAGATACAAAAGGGCAACCATATAAGATATGGAAGGTTTCAACAGTGCATAAGAAGATAGGTTTCTGTAGGGTCTTCCTTGCATCACTAAAGTTCTAAATCATTGACTACACTCTCCAAAGTACATCCCCTTATAATGATCATAACTTTCGGATCCGATGCCTAAAATTTTCATACTATATACCGTTAGAAAGCTAGAAAGATAATCTACAACTTTCTAGGAGACAACTTTGTCTAATTCAGCCTAAATTAATCCAGAATTTACCATGAAGTCAGAACACAAATTTTGCCCCAATGGAATACTTGAAATTTGCACTGTACAGACTTAGGATGTCCTGAGCATAACCATTTAACTACCAAAGTGACTCCATTAAACTCTCAAATCTCAACTCATTTAACTCATCACATTCAACTACATCTCATTGGTCATAATTCCTATCTTTCTTTTTTCATAACATCTCACTTATGTATATAACAACGATTCATGTTCAAGAATGATCATCTCAAGTTAATAACTTCTTCATATATACCTAATTTCAACTTAACAATCATCCATACCGAATTTATATTTCATTCATCATCAAATTACTACACATATTCAACTTCATTTTCGCTTTTATTTTACTTCTAACTTTCACCTTAATTCTTCCATGAAGGAGATGGCCCGCAAACAACGATGACAGAGCTGGGATATATATATATCAGATTCATCGATACTTCAAGGCTTAAGGCATACAACTTCCACCTCCGACAACATCCCCGCCTCCATCACCATAAGGTTTTTTTTCTAACCCTTTTTCTTTTAACTTTAGTTTTTGTTTTGTTTTATTTTATGTTACTTCTTTCTATGTATGTTTTTTTGTCTCCTTCTCACATTAAGAATAATATGTTATTCAAGTGTAGGGAGGCTTGTGTGTTTTGCTTTGAGTGTGAATTTCACATACTGTTATGTTAGTGTGTTTAGGTTTCATATTGTGAATTGTGTGAATGTATCAATGACTTAGTTGGATTGAAATTAATTTAATTTTAAGAATAATCTATTAGGTTGTGAAGATTCATTAGCTCACTAAATTAGTGATCTGGATTCTTTGGCTACAATATGCAAGTTAATTAGGATTTAGTGTTAGTTTATCACCTTGTTGTCACATTCATTCATAATTTTAGGCCTTTTGACTAAGTAGCTTAGCTAGTTTTTTTTTCATAAAAATGAGTAGCTAAAGCAACAAGGTAGACATTAAATAAATAATAATAATAATAATAATAATAAATGTGTGTTTGTAAATTTTAAATAAATAATTATTCCGCTGGCCTTTGGGCTATGAATAGAGCTAATAATCAGTTAAGAATGTGATGTAGCCGAGTAATAGGATCGACACATATCACAAATGTGTGCCTTTGCGTCAAAAGGTTATAATGACGTTCCAACTAAAAAACTTAGTAAAAACATAACTTAGTCGAGTAACCGGATCGTCATTCATCACCAATGTTTGCCTCTATGTAAAAAGACTAAGTCCATGTTCACAAAAAGTACTTAAAAAATTGTGTTTTCTAATAAAAATCTACCGAACTTGTAAGTAGCTTAACTTTTCGTGAAAACATACTTAGAATTATTTACAAAGTTTGAATGACCAAATAATTATTAATATGTGTGTACAATTGAAAAAGGTGAATAAACTTGACATTTAAGTTTTGATTAATATGTATAGTTATTCCAGTGCTCCTAGACGCAGATTTTGCATGTTAAAGATTTGAAACAACTTGAATGATTGTGTTTAAAGTTAAATTTATTTCATGAAGTTGAAGTCGTTGTCTCATTGTTGCATTGTTGCATTGTGTGCTTTGTGATTTTATATTATTTGTTGTTTTTTTGCTCGAGGATAAGCAAACGTTTAAGTGTGAAGATGTTGATAAGTGTAAATTGCATCGTATTTTATGGCATAGTTTGATATATGTTAGTCGTTAATTCAATCATTTAGTATGTGTTTAGGCTAAAATTGTATTAGTTTGTGATTTATTTATGTTTAAGTGTTTTAAAGGTTAGTACAAGTTTTTGAGCTTAAATATTATATTTTTGAGGTACCTTGATGTGCTTGCTAGTGCTTTAGGGTCGACATCGAAGAACGAAGGAGTTTTGAAGACATTCGGACCGAAACAACTGCCTACGATCGTGGCTATCTTGACAAAAGCTCCAAGTTTGGCCTGCGATCATGGCCTGCATGCCATGATCATGACAGAAGTTCAAGAAATGGCCTAGGATCGTGGGCTGCATGCCACGATCGTGACAAAAGTTCAAGGAACGGGCCACGGTTGTGGCCTGCATCAGGCAGACGCATGTACGCTCTATTTTGAGAGATTTTTTGGACCTTTCAGACCCTGGAAAAACCCTAGGTTTACCTAAAATATAAAGAAGCATAAAATGAACATAAAAAGGCAGAGAAAAGAGAGTTTCCAGAAGCCACCATTATAACCCGAAAGTGAGAATAACGAGAGAGAGAAAGAGAAAAAGGAAGAGAAAGTAGAGGAAGACGAAGCTGACTCGATGTACTTCTCGGATTAGCAGGTTTTCCGACGTTACTACCTTCCATCGTCTATTCCAATTTTTATTTCCTTTTCATTTCGATTTTATTGATGTATATAATTGAGATGAATAGTATGATGATAAGATTTGGAATATTGATGATGTTCTAAACTCTCCTTCTAGATTTTATTTTGATTTAATAAAATTTAGTTGATTGTGTTATTTGGATGAATGTCGTGATTTAATTACATTACTGCATAATTCGGTAATAAACTGAGAGTGTGAACCAAATAAAAAAATGATTAAATCAAATTATGAGAGTTAGGCGATTTAATAGAACCGTAATAAATCATATTGGTAATAGCGCAAAGAGAGGTCTCTTATGATGTTCCAATAATTTATTAGAGTGCTTTAGATCAAATTAGGTTTTGGGTAATTTGTGAATTGAAAGTTTGCAATTTTCATAATATGATTAGGGTTTATAATTTAGGGTTTAATGATTATAATTCGAGAAAGAATAATCAGCCTTAGGATAGTCTAGAACTGACACTCCTTTGACACATAATCGACTAGGGTAGTATTAATGATAAGTAAAATTTCCTTTATCATAAATTGTTAAATTCCTTAGGTTGATTTCTATTGTCATTGCATATTGCCCAATTGTTAATTCTTTCATATTTAATTTTTGATTTAAGTGGTTAAACTATGTTCCCATGATTACTTTCCTTGTATTGTTTATTTTTAGTTTTATATATTATTGGCCTTAGATTTTAGGATTAGATTAGTCTCTTTCTTTGTGGGATCGACACCTCTTATATTATAGACACGACCCGTGCACTTGCGATATTTGAGAGCTTATAAATTTAAAGATCGAACGACACGATCAAAAGCATTATAGGCCTAGGGAGAGAATATACCTTGGTTCAACCTTTTATGGAAGCACTCACTAAATCAAAAGGCCTTAATATTTACCTGGTTGGTTATTAAGAATAGGTTTCTTACTATGAGTAGACTGTTTGGCTTGTATGACCGTATCTGTGTTGTGCAAAGAAGCTGAAGATGATAGGGAATACTTATTCTTTCAATGCAGATACCAAAAGTTGTCATAGCATAATATTACACTTGCTAGCTATTTTACTATTCTTCTTACGATTGGCTATCCACTCTTAATTGGATCACTCGTACTGCTAACCAAACGGCGCAAGATGGAGCTATATATGTATAAAACATCCTTTACAACAAATATTTACCCCTATGGAAATTAAAGAAAGAAACAAGAAAATCTACAAGGGTGAGGAAGTAAGCAAGGACCAGTTAACTGAAGACATCATCAATCGAATTAGAAGCATTATGATAGTTAAATTTGATCATCATATGCTATTTACCGGAATGAAAACTAGAAGGAATTTGCAACGCCCGCACGGGTGTAGCTCGGGTGGTCTTCCAGCAAGGTTAGTTGGAGCAAGGTCCTAGGTTCGAATCCCATAAATGGGAGGGAAGGGCCGCTTTGCTGGTGGGTTGCCCGAGTAGATACCGTGATTTACTCCCTTATCTTGTGGTCGGGCCCGTGAGTGGGGGCAGCTGGGGTGGCTGATTCCACCTTTTGGAGCAAAGAAGGAATTTGCAACTCCTGTTATTATATTTCATATGTTCTTGTAATATTTATATTTTGTTAAATCATTGTAATGTCGATATAGCTTTGCTATAGTTAATAATAATCTTTATTCAATTTTTGAAAAAAAAAGTTACTAATTATATGAGGCTACCACTGATTTGTATATTTACTTTATAAAATGCAATGAAAATTCATTACTTATTATGAAATTTCTTTCCTTTACCGTGTAACTTCCTCTTTAATAATAGTAAAATGGGCTTGAGAATTATCCTTATTTCATCATATTCTAGAATTCTTTTTACTCCATTTGATCAGTCAAACATCACACCATTAGTTTATGCAGTATGAATCTTGATAAAATTACAAAAGGAATCGGAGGAGGGATCATATTGCCAAACTATAGCTAAACTGCAGTCCTCTGGATCATATTAACAAACCAAATCTACATGAAAGTGCTGTCTATGCTATAAAACTGAGGCTTGCCTCATTCAACTTGATTTTTTTTAGCATAGAAACTTAGTGATTTAGCCCATGGAAAAATTTGGAAATTTTAGAGACAAGGTCAACTGACATCCAGGTAAATTCACATACAGCATTGCACTTCTCGTAGTACACAACTCACGAAAGCTAGATATATATGTTGCGATAATAACTATGGATACAATCATATCATGGCTTATACATATCAGAATTATCGCCATTATTAATATTGAATGATGCCTGTCTACTGCTTTTGGACTCTCTTTTCACAGCTATTTCGGATAGACCCAACTCTCCTTGAGCTTGGCGTGCCGCTATCTGCTTCTTTGTGGGCTTGTAGTACACAGTGTATAATATGAGTTGCGCTATAGCAAACATTGAGCCTGTCCCGTTTGGTATCTAAGAAGAGAAAGCAGACGCAAATTAGGCCCATTGTTAGAAGAATTCAAGTAAAATTCTTACAAGCTTCAAGTGCGCTACTTTCCTGACTTCAGTTATGACCTGTACGACTAATATAGGCTGATTTCTTTCAGGATGCAGTTGCACCCCTGAAGTTGTTTCGACTGTGATTACTTCCTGAGGATGATTTAACGTAGTCTTTGAAATTTAGGGGAAAATAAAAGCCTTAGGAGAGTTAGAAACACGAGGAGTGTCTTAACACCAGCCCTATCATCATCTAAATCTAATAGAATTGCATGCCCAATAAACAGTCAACTAACTTTACTTGATTGGTATGTTGTCTGCTCATATATGGAAAGGTTGACCGAAAAAGAGAAAGAGAAGAAGAGAATTACAAGGATGAAGTAGTCTAAGCGGATGAGAGAGTAAGCAGTCCAAGCAACACCATTTCCAAGGGCAGCAAGTGAGAGGAAAAATGGCATGTACTCCACACTCTTTGTTGCAATCACCAATTTCTGCATCACAAAGCAACCAAGTGTGAAGAAAAGGAAAACCAAAATGCATGTCCATTGTCCACCATGCGTAAGCAGAAACAGGCATCGAACTCTTTGCAATAGAAAGAAGGAGACCTGACCATGATAGATAATGGAGAAGCATACATCATGATGTTAAAGATTATGCCCATGATTCCTACAATAAACGTCCTGGTTTTGGTGTCGTGGGCCACGGTGAGGACCACAGAGGAGAGGACGATCATGAATATGAGCTCGACGACTATAACGAACACCACTTTAAGCCTCTGCCTGTTGTTGGCATATATAAGGAAGATGGTTAGGTAAACCAGCTCTATAGCAGCCCCTGAACCATTTGTGCTGATGACCAGAATGCTCTTCGGGTGAACCATGGGTAGTCCGTACAACACCCACACCAAGCAATTCACAAGAGCTGCAAGGTATGGGTCCGGTGAGTATTGCTCCACTGACTTCTTTTTCCATATTCTTATAAAAGTTGGCCTGAGAGAGTCATTTATTAGAGGTCGAGAGATCTAAAGAAATCAGATAAAAGATAGAGGCAACATTACATTATCGAGATAGAGGATGTAATATCTACACTATAACGAATCAGGGACAAAAGGAGAGGGTTTATTCAATCCTTAATATTCTACACTAATTTGCTTCTAGTTCCAGCAATAATCTTAAAAGACTGGGTTTGGAAAATCCAATAATGCCCTTAAGATCCATATCGAGAATTGGGCGTGGACATGAGCAAAGCAATACTGTCTACGCGATCACTAACTAGAACAGCCCATCAGTTGGAAACTAACAGTACCAGTAATGGACAGTACTTACGCCGGTGACAAGAACAGCATGACCGAGATTACGTTCCCTGCAACGATGTAAACCAAAAAGATCATCTTTTGTTCTCTCTAGGAAAGAAACCAACAACAGTTAGAATCGACATATTTTCCTGGAAAGTTTAGAAAAGACCCCATGGCTGCTTCCTTTGAACCTAGAAGAGGAACCAATGGAAAGAAAGAGCAACTTACCAATGATACCAACCAAATTCCTAGCAGTGTCCATATCAACCATGGCTGGTTTTACAATGTGATAATAGAGAAAGAGAGAGTTGAAAGTGAAAGAAAGGAGAACTATCACAAATTGTATTCTTTTGGATACTTATAAAGGATGAACGAAGGGAAGGGTTGTTCGGTGGGTGTCTGTCTCGTAAACTTAACTTCAGCATGTAATCCAAAACAGTTTGGTCACATGCTAATAACAGTTTGGGTTAGTAAAAACACTGAACGCTCAAGTGAAAGAGAGAAAGAAAAGAAAGAGAGGGGATGGCACAGTAAACAAGATTCTCAAAACCCTATCTATAACTTCAACATTGAGATTGAGAGCTCCTTTTCATGGAAAATGCCAATCATGACTTTAATTCTAGCTTATCCATATTCAGGCATGTGAGGTTTAATTGAATGTCAGTTCAGTTCTCTTGGTGACCCTGGTTAAAATTTTTGTTGCAAACAGGATTAATAATTTAATAAATGAGCTTTCTGCTTTTAGCCCATTACGATAGAGAGTGTTAAAAATGACTTACGTTTATCAGTTTATTAAAGAGATTAAGATTATATCTTTGCATAATAATAAGTTTTGTCTTCTCACAAAACACCATGAAAGAAATGAGATAAAAAGTTCAAGGAAAGAAACAAATTAAGAAAAGGAGATTATCGAGAATCGTTTCTACATAATTGAGTTATAGATAAAGGTTGGTATTCATAAACTCTGTCTTTGTATTAAAATAAAATTATGATAATGATTTAACATTTGCGAGTTCCATGAATTTTTGGATCCTATTATGTTTATGAAAATTAGGCTTACATGTGGTAGTAGAGCATGGTTACTAGAAATTCATTGTTCTATTTTAATGTAAATTTCTCATGATTAAGAGAACTTTATGAATCACAATCTGAAATTTCAGAAAATCCTAATTTTTCCTTTTTTTAATTTTGATAATTTTGGAGGATTAATTCATATCCGTCTGGAATTTAAAAAAATAAAAAAATTGATAGGATTAAAGTCCTAGCATTGGAGACATCACCAAGAGTCGGGCACTCAACCAACATCTTAGTGTTGGGCATTCAACCAATGCAAGTGCTGGAAAATTTCAGCGTCTTAGCGCTAGAGAAATTCCCAGCACAAGCACTAGAAAATTCTAGCACTATTGGCAATTATTTTTTTCTTTTTTAAATTTTAGTTACTCATAATTTGATGCTAACAAATTGTGATTTTAATGGTAAATTGAATCTCATTGCTATAGAATATTTTTGAAATCACCCAGAAGTAGTTTGTTTATTTTTTATTGTTAATGAGAATCATTGTAGGTAATGCATAAACAAAATTAGATTTGTTTAGATATCAAAAGATGATAATATTTCTAGTTGGTGTATGTGTGATTATCGAATTATGCATATATTAGCGTCATTATGTTTTGTATGGTATATTAATGGATTGCCTAAAGGTAAACATTAATATACAATTTAAGAAAATCATTATATGTTGTATTGTATTATATGCTAATTAATTGACCAAAGGTGAACATTAATATGAAATTTATGAAGTTTTTCTAAATCTATGTAATATGTTGTTGTATGACCCAAAGCATTAATGTTAAGTTTATATTTCCCACAACTTCTATTACCATGTATCCGAATCTCTCATTGGTTATGATGTTTAATGAATTGAACTTCTTTGAATGAAGTGAACAATTCCAGTTCTATCTTACAATTTTGGACTTGAATTTGGCACTTAAAACTGAGAAATCAAATGCTCTGAATATTTTGAGCTCTGTTGAGGAGAAAATTCATTTTAATAATTGGGAAAGATCAAATAGCTTAAGTCTTATGCATATAAATATGACATTTTTAAAATAGAAATGTATTAATAATATGAAACAAGTGTAAAATAGCTTTGTTCAAAACAAAACTAGCTAGCATTATAAAAATGTGATTAGGAAACATAGGAGAGCAATTTGGAATCTCTGAGCTAGTTTATTCTCCGGGTGATTTGGTACTGGGAGTTGAAGCTGTGATTATCTTTGTATGCTAAGATGTGAAGTCTGATCCTGTTGCATAAGACTTGGAAAGCAGTTTCTTTGAAATTAGGAGAGCTACCAAAATTCCTATTGTTTATTTCTTCCTAAATAGTACTAACATAGTAATTAAATGTTACTTTGAACACCTGTAAATCTCCTTCATATACCAATTGAATCTCACTGCACCACTATATAATATCTAGCCAAGAATAAGTGAGGTTGTCTAAATGGCAAAGCTGAATAATTGACTTCCAAATATATTGACTAGATAGGCATTGAAAAAAGATATGTTTAATGTTTCATAAAAAAGACTCACACTAAGTGTACCAGTTTGGTAAAGCTAAAAAGTGTGTTATTTTGTCAACTATAAGAAGCTTACCTTATATTGCTAGCTAGGAAATGATTGAAGTGCAAGGAGAATTATTATTTTATTATATAAGTTTATACTAAAAAATTGTTTGGTTGGTACTTCTGAACAAGCATCAACATGAAGGATTGGAAAATGCACCTAAAGTTGTAAGTAGTCAGTTGATTTCATCTTGTTTAGAGGTGTTTAAAACAACATTTGAAAGGAAAGTTGTCAGAGAAAAAGATAATAGTGATGCAAAAATATTTAACTTGGGCAATGATTCAACCACTATAATGTTTGAGTACAGAGTGTTAAAGAGCGGATTAGGATCCATAATAAAGGCAAGATGGTCAAAGGGAGTCCAGTGATCATGCCAAAAGAAGGTGGTTTTATCATTACTAATTATGTACTTGCAATAGTTTCTTAAGGTGCCTCTACGTTTGAGTAAGTAATTAAAAAGTGATGAAGAGTTATAGGAGTCTTAACATTCCATAAACACTAACCATTGATATTGTTAATCTATTTCACCCATAAGGAATGTTTGTCTATAAGTAGTCTTTAAAGCCAAAACCTCTTTGTAAGAAGAACAAAGAAAAGGATTTTCATTGAGAGAATGTCTAATCCATCTCATTTCCTTGGCATACAAACCTCAGACTATTTAACTTTATAACTGTCAGTACCATTCCATTTCCAGATAAAATTCTTGAATAGTTTCTCTAACTCTTTGATAACTGTTATAGAAAATATTATGTGAGAGGCTTAATAGCATATTAGTGAAAGACATGATTGAGATGATTAACTGACATCTACCTATAAGAGATAAAACTTTAGAGCTTTAAGTTTCTATTGTGCTTTTGATTTTGCCAATAAGAGGTTTAAAATCAGAGAAAATAGGCTTGATGGAGGAGATAGGAACTCCTAGATATTTAAAAAGAAGTTAAGCTACCTTAAAGCCAATAATAGTAGAAAATCTAAAAGGTAAATAGGAGGCACTTGTAAAGATAAAAAGGCTAGGCTTATTAGTGTTAATGGTAAGAACAAAAAGTTTTATAGACATTTTGCGTTCTTTGGAAATGATGGAAACAAATTTGATATCAACTCTAGAGAAAATGAAAACATCATCTGCAAAAACAAGACTCAATAAGTGAGCTTGTTTGCATTTAGTATAAAACGTCAAGATAGAGCTCTTAAAAATGGTCCTTTAGAGCAGTCTAGTTAGTACTTTAGAAACTAAGGCAAACAAGTAAGGGGAAATGGGTTCCCCTTTCTTAATGCCTTTGACTACAGGAATAGAAGTGGAAGCTTAGCCATTAACTAGGACTTTGCTAGAAACTGAAGAGATATACTGAGATATCTATACAATAAAGATACTTAGGAAGCCAAAGGCCTTAAGTGTGTTGAGGATGATATTCCAGTCAATCGAATCATAAGCTTTCTAGAGGGCACAATTCTTGTTGTTATTTCTTTTGTTGTATTGCTTGAATAACTCTTAAGCAATTACAATATTGTCACCTATATGTC
>JAOQMR010000212.1:21314505-21328143 GCA_027563865.1 Erythroxylum pelleterianum | reverse complement strand
GGATCCCTTCCTTGTGACACGCGCGTCCAGATGTCACGTAGGACGTCGGGCCTGCGACTCACTGGGGAGGGGTTCCATGGCTCATTGGTGAGAGGCGTCCACTTAAGTGGAATAAAACCTTGAGATCTTGGGTTCGAGAAATGGCTCACCCAAGTTTAAAACCAAAGAGGACAATATTGATTTGTGTTGGATGCCGCGGTATAACCCGCAAACACACGCCAGGGTATAACCCCCAAACACACGCCGCAGTATAACCTGCAGACACCTACGGGTGGGGTGTGGGGTGTGGGGTCCAACAAATTGAGTCAATGTTTTGGGTCAATGAGCTTAATTTTGATATTTTACCCGAGGATGGTCAAAAGCTAAGTGTGGGGGAAATTGATATGTGCTTAATTGTTAATATATTTAATCATTTACACTTAGCAATTATTGACATAAAAATGCTTAAGATACTCGATTATTTACACTTGGGCTTGTGGCTTGTAGCTAGGGCATGGACTGTTGTGGCTTGCTGGCTCAAGCGTGGAGAAGCGAAGTGGACAGATGAGAAGTGAGGCGCAAGAGCAGTGAAGGATTTAAGATGGGATGAATTTAATTTGTCCCATCAAGCTACATTAGCAACAAGCAACAGTGAGGCCTACACAAGAGTCAATTAGGGATTTTTGGTGGGACATTAAAAGGTTGAAGCAATTTTTCGTGAAAGACCCATGAAGGGCTAGGCATCTCGATGCCGGTTCAGAGGTAATATCGACGTCGGCGACCCGGGTTAAGTATTTTTTTTAATTATTTTGTTGTTTCTTTCTCTCATTAGGAATTGATTGTGTTATCCTATATTAATTAATTTGGGTATTGTGTATGGATAATCGGATTTTCGATATTATTCGGTTATTTATGTATGAATCTATTGGGTTTTGTGAGTGATGATTTTAATGCATTCATTGAATTGTTAATATTAAACCCATTGCTAGAATTTCAATATAATTCGTAATTGTTATGTTGAAATTCATATGTAGCGACTAATGATTCGTAATCATTAGGGATAACATGACCTAGGTTAAATGACGCGTTGTATGTGGTTATTGCCTTGATTAATCGGTTTTCCTAATTCGTAATGCTACCGTCTAATTAAATCTAGAGATCGTATCCTAGGTTATTCGATGGTTAGGTTTATTAACGATCGTATCTTGATTAAACAAAACCTAAGGGAAAACTCGGGCTAATTTTTAACCCGCGATTAATAGTTTCTAGGTCGAGATTGAACCAAAGTGTCGGGTCCCTACCGAATTCCCCACATTTATCATTTTTGCATGTTTTTCTTTAATTTGGTTTATTAGTTAGTTTTATTTTATTTTCTTCTTTGAAAAATCCAAAACCCCTTATTAAGTGTAAACACCGATCAATTTCATTTCATAAACTTTACACACACTCTCTGTGCGATCTACCTAGACTCGCCACTGCTACAGTAGTAGTCTAGTTATTTTAATTTTGATTAGCGTTACGACGCGCAGTCAGAATTATATCATCAAAATTGTTAATCATAAACCTTGAGCTAATACTCTCTATTCTTAAATATAAACACTTCTCTCATCCCTTATTTCCATAGAGCACTTCTCTCTATGATAAATCTTGGTGCACTTCTCACCAACTAGAAAAGGTTGTCTTCTTCAATCACTTGCACTATATTTTCTTGTTCTTCACTGTTAATGCAATCCTTTTTTAAATGTCCAAATCGTTTACACCTAAAGCATCGAGACTTCCCTTTATGCCAGCAATCTTTCTCTTCAAGACCAAACTTCTCACAATGTCCATATTGAGGAATGTTTCCTTTCTTCTTTGATGATGAAACCTTTGTTTGATAAGCTCTCTCTACTGTCTTTTCACTTTCTTGTTTTTTCATTGCCCTTCTTTGCTCTTGAGCTTGTAAAGTATTAATCAATTATGGCAATGTCATTTGGTTAATGTCACTTATATGGTCAAGAGATGAAAATTTTGCCTTAAACCTTTCAGGTAAACTTATCAAGACTTTCTTTATGATCCTTCTATCAGATAGCTCTTCTCCCATAAGTCTAATTTTATTTACCACCACCATGAGCTTATCTGAGAACTCTTGAATTGTCCCCTTTTCATTCATTATATGAATTTCAAAATCTCTTTTGAGATTTAAGAATTGCATTCGCCTTGATATAACTTCTTCAATACATCCCATGCTTCCTTAGTTGTTTCACAAGCCATAAATCTTGTGAAAATCGACTCAGATACAACAACATGTATTTGAGACAAAGCTCTTGGGGCTTTAGATTCTTCATCTTCATAAGTTCTAATTTGATTAAGTGTAGGATTATTGCCTAGAGGAGGTTGATATGTGTTTAATTGTTGATATATTTAATCATTTACACTTAGCGATTATTGACATAAAAATGCTTAAGATACTTACTTTAATTCATATATGATTTTAGGTACAATTTGGAAAAAAATAAATTAAAGTTAGTCGAAAGTACTTCATTTGGGTCATTTTTTGAAGATTAATTTTTATTTGTCTTCATGAAGTAAGAAAAAGAAAATCAGAATGAGAAGTGAACAAATTTAGTGCAAAAGAAGTGGAACCATAGCAGTTGGAAAAATAAGGTGGATAAAGAAAAATGTCAAAACGACAGTGGAAGCAAAGCAAAACGCCAAGCAAGCAGCTGGAAAATCAGACCAAAACGACAATGCAAACGAGGAGAGGCAGGAGCAGTTGAAACGTAGACATTGCGAAGGAGCACAGAGACGAGGAGCAAAAATGAGGGGTGCATGAACAGGAGTGCTGGGACAAATAATGGAGGTGCCACAGGCGTAAGTGGAGAGTGAGCTGCGGTGGCTTGGTGACTTGGTGGTACAGGCGACAGTGAGATGGCTGCGGTGTTGAGTGGCGTGAGAGAGGGTAGTGAACAGTAGCATGGTCCATTAAACTTTAATTGTCCCATCAAAGCTACAGTACCAAAGAGAGGAGAATAGAGGGCTACATAAGAGGCAAAACAAAGGATTCTTTGGTAGGGCTACAATATGGGGCTGAAGCAATTTTTCAGGAAAGATCTATGAAGGGCTAGGCGTCCCGACATCTGTTTGGAGGTGATGTCAACGCTGACGACCCAGGTTAAGTATTTTTTTAATTATTTTGTCATTTCTTTCTCTCATTAGGAATTGATTATGTTATCCTATGTTAATTGATTTGGGTTTTGTGTATGGATAATCGTATTTTAATTATTGATTGGTTATTTGTGTATGAACTCATTGGGTATTGTGAGATGATGATTTTAATGCCTTCATTGAATCGTTTAATTTCCACCCCATTGCTAGAATTTCGATATAATCTGTAATTGTTATGTTGAAATTCATGTGTAGCAACTAATGATTCGTAATCATTAGGGATAACATAACCTAGGTTAAATGACGCATCGTATGTGGCTGTTGCCTTGATTAATTAGTTTTCCAAATTCGTAATGCTACTACCTAATTAAATCTAGGGATCGTATCCTAGGTTATTCGGTGGTTAGGTTTAATTAACGATCGTATCTTGATTAAATAAAACCTAAGGGAAAACTCAGGTTAATTATTAACTCACGATTAATGAAATATATTAATGAAATATATTTAATTAGGGTGTAGGCCAAGATTGAACTAAAGAACCGGGTCCCTACCGAATTCACCACTTTTATCAATTTTTTGCATGTTTTCTTTAATTTGTTTTTATTAGTTAGTTTCATTTTATTTTCTTCTTTCCAAAATCCAAAACCCCCTTTAAACCTAAACACCAGTTAATTTCATTTTATAAACTTCACACACACTCTCTTTAGGGTCAACCTAGACTCACCACTGCTATAGTAGTAGGTCTAGTTATTTTATTTTGAATAGCGTAACGACTCGCGGCTAGAGGTACATATCTTTCACCTTCAACCCACTACCACAAATCGAGACCTCTCAAGTGAGCTTTCATTTTGACAGCCTCTTTTCACCAATGAAAACCATGGATGAAAGAGATGATGCGTTGAAGGAAGCCATGGAAAGAAAGGAACCTTTGGTTAGATTCTCTCTTAATCACTCATAGGCCCCTCAAGATCTTTGAGAGCTATGATAACATGAAGATTTAAAAAAAAAATAGAAGAACATGTATAAGATAAAAGAATACATAACACTAGAGTTATTTTATTATATATATTGAATAATGAACTTGGTTGCCTTATATAAGCAAAATGCAAAAAACTCAACAATTGTTAAATAAAGATTTCAGCCAATAAATCTAGCTTATAAGATAAAATTAAAAACAAACTCTACAATTTTGAATTAATTTCCAACACATTTATAATATCTCCTTAAATTATTACTTGCAATTAAAGTCTGAGACCCAAAATAGAGTTACAAAAAGATATGGAACAACAACAATTGGGAGTAACTATGCTTATGATTAGTTAATTGTGTTACTTCCCAAAAATTAAGGCTTATCAAGCCATAACTAGTTACATGTTTATTTAGCCTTTATGGATTTAGAGATGCAGCCATGTAAAGTAAATATGGTGTTGTTATTGAACAATAGCCCTTTGGAAGATCTCTAATCAAGATTGTTCAAAGTCTTATGCAATTTTTCCACATTGCAACTTCTAAATAAGAGACCAAGATACGATACCATATCAGGCTTCATTTCGCTCTCAATTATTTCATCATAGAAACCATCAACATCCTAATAGTAACTCGCTTTCCAAAATCTATTGGACTTAACTCTTGAAAGGACATCAATGACAATGTTATACAACACATCATCCAAAAATACTTCCAATTCCTCAAATTCATTAAACCAATCAACCACTACAAAATGCATACCAATTTGACAAAAGCATTGGATAATTGAGCTCACAACCTCACAATTTGCTTTAATACCCTCTGACAATTTTAACGTAATCTTATTTCAGTGAATTATGCATTATAATTAGCCTTTATTTTCTCCTAAAATTATGTACATTAATGTTGTGTATAATTTAGTTAACTTGTTTCTTTAGTTAGAGTCACTTAAATAGGTGGATGTAAATCACATTAGATGCACAAAAAATACATAGAATCGTGCATACTGAGGTTAATAGTAACACCTAGGACACAAACTAGACTTTATTTTATTTGGAATTGGATAGTATTATTCGAGGACAACCTGAGGATCAAATTTGAGGTCAAAACGAGTTCATTTTGAGGGTGTGATCAAGAGTTAATCAATGGTCAAAGTTTGATCCGAGAAAGGGTTGAAAGTCAAACCTATAAATATTAATGGAAATAAATGATATTAATTAAGGTGCTTATGTGAGATTGATATTTTAGTAGGATTAAACCCAACTAATAGATTAAAATTGAAAGTTAATTTCGGATCTTAAAAAAATGCTATTGGCTTTAAGGGACTGTTAGAAGAGTGCTCTAAAGGCAATCACCTTTATCACTAATTGTACAAATCATTTTATGATTAATAAAGACATTTTTCATTATTTCGTTGTTCATACATTTATGGATTTGATGTTGATCTTAAATTGATTTAATGAAGTCCTTGATACAAAACATAGCATGGAGGAAATCATGATGAGATCATGATAATGAGATTCCTATCATGTGTAATTATGTTAGTATCTAAACTTTCCATAGTTATATTATTAATGAGATGAGATATCATTAATCAAGATATACTAGAGCATGTTATACTCCTTTATTTGATCAAACAGTAGATCTCATAAGCTATAGACATAAGTTGTTTAGAGTTAACATATGGATGCTTGCTAAGGGTAGTAAGTATATTGGATTGACCTACTATAAGGCAATCATATGGATATTCTATTCTAGTGTCAATGATAGTCTCATCATAGCAATGGTGCAAGTATCCTTTGACTTGAGGTGCTTAAAGATATCTTGGATACTAATCGTGTGCTTTGACTCCATTCATCAATGCCTTTCAGGGGTTACTCGTAGGGTGGTGATTGGGTACAATTTGAGATATTAAGAGGTAATTGAGTAGCCAATAAAGGATTCACCACTCCTGATAGAAGGAGATGATACCCACGACCTCTTGTCAGGGTCATTACTCAAGAATCTCTGGCTAGAGTAGGTATGTTTTGTGAAGAGAGTCTTCAATGATACATAGAGTAATGAGATCCTTAGTATAAGATCTAATATCACTTGGACTAGATATGACATAGTCAATCTAGTGGGAGTTGACACTTTAATAATACTCTAAACCAAGTGGCATATAGATGGTGAAAGGATGAATTGCATGGCAACATTGTGTATAGAAGGGTTCGTAGTCAAACCACTAACTTTTTGGTCAATTAGGGGTCATGATGTGTTGCTAGATACCACTCTTGACATACTTGAATTAAGTGTTGATTCAAATAGCCAACATAATTGGGAACCTAATGGGTCACACACATAGGAGATCCGAAGATGAGTAAAATGGTCTTGAATGGTGATTCAAGATATGAGAGAGTGTTTTGGGATTGTATCGCGATGTGATCCTAGTAGAAAATGTTGCATGGAATGGATTAGAAACAAGTGTTGTTTGTTAAGTCAAAATGACTTTACGTTTAATGATTTTGATGAAGACCAAGTAATGAGACGGAAGCAGATACAATAATGAGACGAAAGAAAGTGAGACAGAAGCAGAGCAAAATGAGACGGAGATGAATGTGAGACAGAAGACAAAATGAGACGCAAACAAATATGAGATAGAAAGCGAAAATGAAACGGAAGTGGAAAGAGAAAATGAGACGACAGTGGAAAGTGAAAATGAGATGGAAGCGGAGAGCAAAATGAGATGGAACAAAATGAGATGGAAGCCAAAGCCGAAAGTGAGATGATAAAAATGAGACGGAAAAGATATGAGACAGAAGAAACTGAGACGGAAGACCCGATACCACGTCGGATGATTAATCAGTTTGAGTTAGTTACAGAACTCAACTGAATAACTGATTCTTCAAAGATCAAGAAACAAGAAGAAAGAAGTAGTTATTAAGAAGCGGTTGAAGACGAAGGCTATAAATACGATTCGAAGTCGAAAACTGCAGAAGTTAGAGATTTTACAGATTTTCGGAAGAGTTAGTGAAATTCAAAAGATAGAAATCTTATTATGCAAAACTTAGAGCTATTTTTATTTGTAACAAAGCTCAAAATATATTTCAGTTGAAAGAAGAAAAGTAGATAGCCTGAAGAGGCTAAGTGTGAAAAGAATATTTGCTGTAAGAGACCTGAAGAGGCTCGGAGAAAAGAATACTTGTATCTTTGCAACGTATAGTGAAATCTCAGAAAGGATTTTGAGGACTGGACATAGCCCACGGTTTGGGGGTGAACCAGTATAAATCTGCCGTGTCGACTCTCTCTCAACTCTCAACTTTTAATCTTACTATTTCATACAAGCACTTAGAAAATAAATTGCAATATTTTACAATACTGATTTTCAATAGTTTTAAGAAAAAGCAAGTTTTAAAGAGATTCTTGAAAAGGAGATCATCGAACAAGAATACACAATTCAACCCCCCCTTCTTGTGCATTTTGTATATCGAACATTAAAGTCTATACTAACATATGATTTACTTCAATTGGTATCAGAGCTCGGTGTCCAAGAACCACCGTAACAAAGTGTGGATAAAGATCCATAGCGGAATCACACATATACATAGCTGAAGATGCCTCAGTCATTAGACCTCCTGCGTTCGACAGGATGCTGCTATTCATCGAATCTACTCATATCGATATTTGGGATATAATAGAACATGGACTGTATACATTAGTAGATGAAGAAGGAAATCCTATTCCACGAATCAGATGGTTTATAGATCAAAAGGCGAGATTCCAACTGAACTCGAAGGCCAAGTTCTTTTTAAGTTGTGCCTTAAGCAGAAGTAAGTACGATAAATTTCACGGATACGACTCTGTGAAGGAGATGTGGGATACGCTATCCATTGCACACGAAGGTACAAATCAAGTAAAGGAGTCTAAGATAAGCATTCAGCTGTTTAAGATGAAGGATGAAGAGTCTATCGATCAGATGTTTGGAAGATTTCAAACAATCATCAATGGACTTAAAGCTTTTGGAAGAACTTACGACAATCAAGATCACGTTCGAAAGATCTTAAAAAGTCTACCGAAGAGATGGGGACCAAAAGTTACAGCTGTACAGGAAGCCAAGGATTTAAGCATGCTGAAGCTTGATGAATTGTTTGGATCCCTGAAGATACATAAGTTGAACTCGAGGCTGAAGACAAGCCCAGACGGGATAAATTGATAGCATTGAAGGCCAGACAGAAGAATCACAAGATTCAAAGGAAGAGGAATTCATCATTAAAAGCACTGAAGATTGAAGAAGCTAAGAATGACGATTCCAGCGAATCAGATCAAGAGTCAAGTGAAGAAGATGATGAGTTATCTTTCATCTTGAAAAAGATCAGACGCATGTGAAAGAAAAAGAATAAAGGAAATAGAGAGTCCTCCTTCAAGAAGAATAGCAAAAATGATGGGAAGAATGAGAAGACATCCGTCATATGCTACGAATGCAATAAATGGGACATTACAAGTCCGAATGTCTATTGCTGAAAAGAAAGCCAAAGAAGAGTAGAGAAGGCAAGAAAAGCATGATGGCAACCTGGGAAGATCTAGATTCGTTTGAATCAGATACTGGCTCAGAGGTATCTGAATAAGCAAATATTTGCCTAGTAGCCGAAGAAGATAGTGATGAGGAGGTAACCTCAAAATATATCGACTTACAAGATGTATACTCAGAATTATTAGAAGATTCTCATGCAATTTTGAAATAGTACAAATTATTAAAGAAAAAGTACGTAGAAAGTTTGAAAAACACATAAGAGTTAGAAAAAAAGAACGCCTGCTTAAAGAAGCAAGTAGAAGAGATAAAGAAAAAGGGAGTTGTAGAAAGATCTGAAGAGATCAATCAGCTGAAGCAAAGGATTAACAGTCTTTCAGCTGATCTAGCAATTTTTACAGTGAGTACAAGAAAAATGAATGACATGTTAGGGAAATACAGACACCCTAGTGATAAAACTGGATTAGGGTTTACTAAAAACCATATTCAGCAGAAAAAGATTTCGGTTCCTCATAAAAAGAAATTTCATTAGCCACATTATTATAAAAAATTTCATAAGTTGCATTATCATAATACTATGAAATACGCTGGTACTAACCCTAAAGGACCCAAGAAAATCTGGGTACCTACGAAACAAATAATATCTCCTACAGATATCCTTCCTTGGAAAAGGTAGCAAGCACCATTGGTACTTGGACAGTGGATGCTCGCGACACATGATGGGAAGAAGGTTTATGATCTTAGATCTTCAGTATAAGAAGGGAGGATCGATAACTTTTGGAGACAACTAGCAGGGCAAGATAATCGGAATCGGTAAAATCGGCAAAGATTCCTTTGCATGTATTGACAATGTGCTACTAGTTGATGGTCTAAAACACAATTTGATTAGTGTCAGTCAATTATGTGATTCTGGTTTTGAAGTGTCTTTCAATCAAAATTCTTGTGAAGTCAAAAACAAGGATGGGTCCATATTCTTTTCTGCCAAAAGACGAAACAATCTTTACAAAATCAATTTAGAAGATTTTCAAAATCAAAATATTTCTTGTTTTATATCAACAGAAGAAGAAAACTGATTTGGCATAAAAAGCTAGACGAATCAGGAAGAGTAAGTCGAAACAAAGCAAGATTAGTAGCACAATGCTATAATCAGTAAGAAGGAATAGACTACAATGAGACGTATGCTCCGGTAGCAAGACTAGAAGCTATTAGGATTTTTCTTGCATATGCTATCTGTCATGACATAAAGCTTTTTCAAATGGATGTGAAAAGTGCATTTCTGAATGGCTTTATAGATGAAGAAGTTTATGTGAAGCAACCTCCTGGTTTCGAGGATGTCAAAAATCCGAACCATATCTGTAGACTTCATAAAGCTTTGTATGGCTTAAAACAAGCTCCTCGAGCTTAGTATGATCATCTGAGTACCTTTCTTATTAAGAATAAGTTCAGTAGAGGTCAGGTAGATAAGATATTATTTAGGAAGTGCATTAAAAATGACTTTATCATAGTTCAAATTTATGTTGATGATATCATTTTTGGTGCAATGTCAAAGAAGTTATGCACTAGTTTTGAAAATTTTATGAAAAATGAGTTTGAGATGAGCATGATGGGTGAGTTAAAATTCTTTATCGGGTTGAAAGTTAAGCAAACCGAAGAAAAGATCTTTATCCATCAACAGAAGTATGTTAAGGAACTATTAACTAAATTTGATATGGAAAAGGTAAAACCAATGTCAACTCTGATGCATCCTTCAAACCTTTTGTCTAAGGACGAAACTGGCAAGAAGGTGGATCAAATCCTGTATAGAGGGATTATTGGTTCTTTACTTTATCTTACAGCAAGCAGACCTGATATTTTGTTTAGTGTTTGTTTGTGTGCAAGGTTTCAGGCAGATCCTAAAGAGTCTCATTACATTGCTTTTAAAAGAATTTTGAGATATCTTCCAGGTACTACTGATCTTTGCTTAATGTATGAGAAAGGTAAAGATTTCAGGTTGATTGGCTACTGTGATGTGGATTATGCCGGAGATAGGATTGATAGAAAAAACACGAGTGGAGAATGTCACTTCCTTGGCCACAATTTAGTTTCCTGGTCAAGTAAGAGACAAAGCTCAATTGCTCTATCAACTGCTGAAGCCGAGTATATGTCAGCCGCAAGTTGCTACTCACAAACGTTGTGGATCAAGTATCAGCTAGAAGACTACTCAATATAAGAAGAGGAGATCCCAATCTTTTGTGACAACATAAGTGCCATCAACTTGTCAAAGAACCCGATTCAACATTCGAGAGTTAAACATATCGAAGTCAGACACCATTTTCTACGAGACTACGTTCAAAGGAAAATTGTAAGTCTTCAGTTTGTTGAGACGAACTATCAATGGGCGGACATCTTCACTAAGCCATTGAGTGAAGAACGGTTCAAGGAAATTAGACAAAACCTCAACATGGTTATGTTATGTGATCAACCGTCTGACATGTCACAACCCAGATAAAAAGGTCGTAAAAGTTAACTGTGACAGTAACAGTGAGTTATAGCTGGTAACTTCTGTCACAAGAAAGTTTTGGAGGGAAAATTTCTCACAGTCTTGAGAACATCACCTACTCTAGAACACTCCTGATATGCCCTAACATCGACCTTTGAAGAACCCTCAATAAAAAGCTTTTCATTACTCTGTTTAGAGATCAAATCTTCTTTGCCCACACTCTCAACCTCAGTAACCATCTTTACCTTTTGTAGAAGAAATTTGTGCAGTCAGTTCATTATCAACTGCAGAAATAAATGGAGTCAGCAATGACCAGTGGAAGACTTGTTGATTTTGAGTCCTTGAGGAAGGACAACATGGATAGTGAACCGAAGATTGTTGCAGTCGGCTGGAGAAACTTCTTTCAAGTTCTAGAGACGGTATACATAAATGAAGTTTATGACTTCTGGAAGAATTTGGATATGGTAGACGATACTCTTCTATCAACAATAGATAGATTGTCGATTATAGTGACAATGAAGATAATCGAGAGAGTCACTGAGTGTCCATCTGTTGGAGAGAAGCTCACAAGCAAAGCTAGATGGATGACGCAAGCTAGTGTGAAGGAAAATGAGATCAATCGACAATTGTATGGAAGCAATGATTCGAAGGAGAAGAAGGCCTCAAGTCTTGTTCTAAAGGCTAGGGTTCTACATTCAATTCTTTTCCATTGTATTCTACCAAGAATAGGATCATGGCATCTGGTGACGACTTTAGATGAACAGTGCCTATTCCATTTACTTAATCGCCAACCTGTTGATTTACCATTCCTTATTTTCCACTATATGATAAAGACGAAGAAAGACTTGACCAGTCTGCCAGATGGAATATTGTTGACAAAGATATTCAGAGATTCTGGAGTTCTTCTGGAGAGAGGAAACAAAATGAAATTGAATATCAAAAGCGTTACCAATTCTGCAATGATTGGCAAAATGGGCTTAAAGAATATGGAGAAGGAAGAATCAGATTCTAAGGTGATAGCAAGGATTGAGGGGGAGCGTGCCAAGAAGGGGACTCCCACAAGAAAATCAAAGTCTCAATCTAGTAAGAAAATGCCTACAATTGGAGAAAAGAAATCGTCAGACGAAGCGATGAATGTTAAGGCGGTTTCTCACAGAGAAGGAAGCCAGGTGCGGTACATAGAGAAGTTGCCCTTGAAGAGAAAGGGGAAGACACTTCTATCAGAAATACCAAAGCAAGCGAAAAGGACTCCCAAAATATGAACCCTGCGTCAGCAAGAGGAGAAGAAAAGCAAAGAGCTGACCCACGGAGAAGACTTTGAGAAAAGAGCACCTCAGGCTACAAGGTCCTTAGTCTCAATTCTAAAGGAAGATACAGCCAAACGGGCTAGAGAGACTGAGATTAAGAGAAAATTGGAGTTTGAGAAGAAGAAACCACAATCTCAACAGACTCCTAGACTGATTGAAGAAGGAAACAAAAAGCAGAAGATTAGTCAGAGGAAGAGCACTCCTACTGCAGTTCAAAAGAAGAATACGGTTGAACGCAGTCCAGTACAGAACAATACCTCTCAACCTTTGAGAAAAGAGGATTTGAGAATCAAGGTTATTGAGAAAGTTCAACCTGTAAAGAGTAGCATTTCAATAATCATCGAAGAAACCCCAATAAGTTCAGTCAAGGCACAGTTACAACCAATCTTGGTGAATAGTAGTATGATGCATCTGTTGACTGACGATGAGATAAGTATGTATGGTTTTCTGAGGGATCAAGGAACAAAACCATACCCCACGCAGATGTCAAGGGAAAAGTATACTATTTTTCTAATCACAATGAGGACTGTGATCAAGGTTGTGCCTGACTTTCAACCAAAGCCTTACATTGTTAGCAATGATGATAAGGGGAAGAAGAAATTGTACCCTGAAGGGTTATCAAATGATTTGACAGATGATCAGATCGAAGCCGAAGTGAGGGACATAGATGAGGCATGTTATACAACTCAACAGAGAGGAACCTATGTCACCCACTACATTTCGAAAGCTCCAGGAAGCAACTGTGGTCGGCGTACCACTAAAGACTCTTCTCAGGTAGTTGGTAGAAGTATAGAAGGGCAATACAGATCTGTGAGGATTGGAAATGTCAGTTACTCAATCGAGACTCTTGTGCACCTGATTATGCATATTAGACCGCTAAGTACTGTGTCCTCAATTGGAGCTGTGCTACACCTATTTGGAAGACAAGTTCCACGTCTAACCAACCCTAATAATTTGAATCTCCCAGAGACAAACCTATTTGTCCAACCTCCTGCCCTTATAATCAGTGAAGCGCTTGTTCTATCTTCAAACGTATACAACACTACTATTGCTTGTGAAGAAGAACAGCAAAAGAATGATGATCGGCCTGGCAGAAGAAGAGAAGAGAAGAAGAGAAAAGAAGAAGAGAAGAAAAGGAAAGAAGAAGAAGACAGCAGAACAAGAAGTTTTTTTTGTTAACAATTTTTCAAGTGTATATAGTCGTATACTGTATACCATATTATGAATAATACTTTCTTTCTTACTATGATTAT
>JAOQMR010000212.1:21297117-21308178 GCA_027563865.1 Erythroxylum pelleterianum | reverse complement strand
TGTGTGTGAGAAAAACATTGTGAGTTTGTGTACTTTGTTACAATTATATAGAAGAAAATTCTCTCTACATTATTTTTCTTCTTCGCCATCATTATTTTCTTTATTTGGTTCCAACATTCTGTAGAAGTTTCCTTTATATCTTCTTGCTAAACACACACTGAAAGAAAGAGATTTTCTTCAGCTTTTGCATAGGATGCACCAGTTAGGCAATTGTAAGAATCTGGATAGCTTGTCAACTGTTGGAAGTTTGGATTTCATAGCCATCCATGTGATTGTAGAAGGTCGAGGATTAAGATGTTTATGCCACACCACTTTAGTCCATGGAACAGTGGTGATGTTACCTCTTATGAAGTTCTTGCACGAACGATTTGTGAATTTTCCAGAACTTTTTAACCTCCATATGATCTTGTCATTATCAGTACTGAGGTGAGTATGTGTGATTTCCCCCTTGATATTGCCCGGAATAGGAATATTATCGAATAGACATTTGTCAGTGAGAGCATTAGCAACTGTTCTGTCACTATGGATCAGTGGCTTCAGTATTTGCATAGAGATTTGATTTTGAAGAGGCCCTGTAGACAGCCAGTTATCATACAAAAAGTTGTTCTTACCATTACCAATGAGACTGATAATTTCTGATCTAACTTTCTCTTGTCTTCATAATTGTTTTCATCATCCAAGACATGCCAGGTGAGGGTTTGTAACTCCATATGTTGGTATCTTTAATATAATAACCGTGAATCCATCTAGACCATAAGGACTGCTTTATCTTTGCATAACCTCCACAGTATTTTAACCATCAATATGGTGTTCATGGTTCTAATAGAAATGAGATTAAGACCACCTTCAATTCTTGGGGTACAGATTTCAGTCCACTTGATCCTCGCATTGCCTGTGAGTGAATGTGTCCCTGTCCGTGGGAAATTCTTGAGCATCCTATCTAGTTGTGTGGAAACAGATATTGGTAGGGCCATGTGGTTAGCCCATAACACATTCATGGAGACAAGCACACATGAAATAAGTTATACCCTACCTGCTAGAGATAAGTTCTTGCTGTTCCAAAAAGAGATTCTTGCTTTGATTCTGTCAGTAAGGAAGGAGTATTCCTTAAAGAGTATAATCTTGAGTGAGAGATGGGAACTCCAAGGTACACCATTGACAGTTGTAATTTGAATCCTGTGGGTGTTCTGATGCTTTGCTCCATGTAAGTAGCTCTTCTTAAAAGGAAAATTTCACTCTTGGTTCAGTGACTCTAGTGAAGATTTTGAGGGCTAACACTTGAGGCTTTCATGGAAATTGCGTCTGAATTGAAGAATTGGAATTGATGGGATCATTCATCAGCTTGGAAACATTCTACAAATATCACAGTTCATTTTGAACACATTCAAAATACACTTTTTACCATTTGAAACATGTTTCTCGAGAACCTAAATATTCTTTCCAAGCATAGCCCAGATCATCCAGTTCTTGCACATGTACAACTTGGATCCCATTGAAAGCTCTTGGTTGCACATACACTACCTGGTATCTTTCAGCTTATTCGTAACATATGCTTCAGGATTTCAAAGAAATATCTTAAGCTTTATTAGTGGATTATACTAATCAGAAATCATTTTAAGTTTGCTCAAATCAGCTTCTATTCACTTATTCAGAGCATGTTCTCTTCCTCAATTCGCACTTGACCTAAGCTTGAACTCATGGTTTCAAAGTTCAAACCAACCTGTTCCAGTCTTCAGGCTACATGTAAACCAGTGACCTTTGGCGTTAAAAGATTTTGGATAGACACTCGCAAAACTGAACTTCATACCGTTGGAAATGGTAAACTAAAAATAATAAGGCTATATTAACAGTTGGCGTGAGATGTAAGTAATACAAGTCTAATATTATTTCTCTACCTCCACTTAGCGAAGTGTGATTGTTCCAACCACATTGACACAATGAATGAGCATAATTTTACTATGCACTACTGAAATTGAAAT
The DNA here is from genome assembly GCA_027563865.1 of Erythroxylum pelleterianum. NCBI lineage: Eukaryota > Viridiplantae > Streptophyta > Magnoliopsida > Malpighiales > Erythroxylaceae > Erythroxylum > Erythroxylum pelleterianum. Next base: position 21,306,199 of record JAOQMR010000212.1, on the reverse strand, counting down.
CTCCACCTCACACCATGATAAAGCATGGTGACCATTTATAAACACGGTAACATTTGGATAGCACAATCCCACGTTCTACAGTTTGCGACCAATTCCAAGCTTTCTAAATTCACTTCAAGTGCTATAGACATCTCTGAGATTTGGCCAGAAAGAACGTATTATATGTAAGAAGGTAAGCCTTTAACAAAAATTTAAAACTTCACCGTTTGTCTGAGTGTCATGGCAATATGCCAGATCAGAGAAACATCAGAAAATTGAGCATCTATAAATTTAAGGAAGAAAGTTCATAGGTAATTTAATCCAATTCTGGCTTGCTCTTGGTCCTTTTCATTTTGGCTTTAAATCTTGACTTTGCCATCAGCGTCTGAACAGTATTTAAGAAGTTCCCAACAGCCATTAATACCAAAAGGATCCCACATAGAATCACCTGCGGAAAACAGTTCTCATTTGCAGCCTCGTAGTGGTTAATTACATTTCTACTATTACGCTTCCCAAAACAACTCAAAAGCAGAACAAAAAAAAAAAGGATCTATATTATTGTGGTACCTGCCACTCAGAGACGACCCCGACAAACGCAGTCCTAAGCAACTGTAGACCAACATATGCCTCGAAGCCCTAAAATCAAATTGAGGACCAAATGGAGATCAATCAACTAAATATCATCAAATATGAAAACAAAAAAGATTGAGACAACCCTAAAAACAACATTATTCAGTTATTAAAAACCTAGTAATTAATTTAACCAACAGGGAGTTATGATCATCAAAATGTTATGCTGAAAAACAGTCCAAAACTGTAGGCTAAAACTTCTGAGGAAAGAACAGTTTGGCATCTAACAATATATATCTTCCATCTTAATATAATGAACCCAGTAATCACACAAAATTTACTATTTTTATGTTAAGCAACTTTTTTCTTCATATAAACCATGTGAATTATATTACATGCTAGCAGTGGAAAAGCTTTTGCGAATACAAAAGAGCATTTGAAATTTAGCGTATGTTACGAGTTAGTTCAAATCACCTGCAAAATGAAGAGGATGGGGCACAATAGCCACAACTGACCATGAACACCAGCTGTTTCTCCCCAGACAACATCCATTCTTTTCGCCTAAAATAACCATAGATAGGAATCATACTCATTTAAGACATTTAAAACCCTGCACATTAGCTGCAATAAAAGAATTTGCTGCAAAAGACAGGGAAGAATTCCATGAATTCAGAGTTTGTGACATAAAATCTTGCACCTAATAGAAAACCAGATGGGCGTGTCTAAGGATAAATCAAAGAGAGAGAAAGACTTGTGTGCATATAAACCAGATTCAAAATCAACCTTTCCCAATGCAATGCGAGTATAGAGTCTTTGCCGCTGATATCTGTTCTGTAGGAGCATAGCTACTCCTTGCATCATAGCCCATTGCAAAAAGAGTTGCACTCCCCTCTGTAGAGATTGAAGTGGCCTTTAAATACAATGTTTAAGATAAGTGGTCGTTGGATATAGATAAAGCAAATGAAATTAGCATATCTTAAGAAACATAACCTGCTTTTGGGTACAATTTGTTTGTCCTTTAATCTCCCATGTAAGACTAACAAGAGCCATAAGCATGGCGCAATAGTGATGGTATATCCACCTGCAAAAGGAAGCAAATAATTCCCATGAAAACTCTCTTTCTGTTGCATTTGCATGCACTTTAATGCAATCACCCTAATCCTACTGTTGCTTTGTTGAACTTGTTAAGAAGCACTTCTATATCATGCATCATAGTCAACAATTAAGAACATCCAACATATTCCTTTCAAGCAAATTCAACTTAATTTTAGGACATACTTTCCACCACTATATCCAAACTAGTGTAGTCCACATTTTGGACTGCTTCATGATAATGCAGCCTTCTAAAGATATATTGTCACCTCAAGCTCTAATTCAAGCTATTAGTTGAATTTTCTTAAATTAGATTTAAAATTAGCTCACAAAATATTAACTTGATAATATATTTGAGTTAAAGCATCTCACTAGATTTTATAATTTTGAATTAGTTGAGATCAAAACATTGAATAGTATTATAACTCCAGAAGGACGAGAAATGTGCTTAGTGATTACCATGGACGAATATCACTTCCATTAGCTCTCAATATGTTTTCTCGCAAAGCCAAACCAGTATAAAGGAACAATAGCCAAGCCTAACAAATTGACAATCAGAAATGTCAAAATATGTACATGAATCTCGCAAGAAAAGGCGTGCAACATAAGTAAGGAACGGCTGGTAAATGGACATGAACCCAGGAGCATGAACATAAGACAAGTAAAAATATGTCTAAAACACTCAAAGAAGCATCAAAATGACCTGGTACAATTGAACTGGAAATGCAGGCAAGCAACCATTACAGACCCAGGATCTAAGCACGAGCAAAGCCGATGGAAAAAGAAGAAATAAAAGTGCAGTTCCATCCTGATCCAACCACAGATCATAACCGTTAGCTACATATGAAGAGTCCTTTTAATTATAACTACCTTATATCAGCTTAATGCCAAAACCAAAGAATGGAAATGATATTATTTAGCAACTTGTATAAACCCAAGTATAAAAGTGTTGTACCCTGTAACTGTTGTACTCCTCTTTAACCTTGAGTTGGACATCTTTCCGAGAAGCACGCACATTAATTGGACCAAGAAACATTCTTAGAAACCAACCTGCAATTAGACGTACAATAATTATCAATACATTCACACAACAAACAATTAATTCTGCTTACTCATTCCTATTCAACTAAAATCAGCAATTCCACTTTAAAATAGAAAAAGGATGGAGAGAAAGCGAGAGACCTTGAGCTTTGGAAGGAAGAAAAGCAGAGACGTCTCCGTCGACGATAACACATTTGGCTCTCTGTAAATCTTCTTCCAGCTAAACATATTCACAATTGAACAAGAATAACTATAATCAACATGAACTACTATCAATAGAAGCAACTTCGTACGGAGGAAATTACTTTATCGCCCAGTTTGGAACCGAGAAGCTTGTTAGAGCGAAGAAGAGAATAAGAAAGGCGAATAGAAGAGTCAAGAGAGAGAGCGCGTTGGCGAAGAGATTGTTCTTCGTACGAGGATCTTGATATCAGAGAAGCTGCTGATTCCTGAAGCTCTCTCGCCTCCTCCACCACTCTTCCTATCTCATCTTCAATCGACTTTGAGTTGCTTGTCTCCATTTTTTTTTTTTTTTTGGGGTCTCCGATCTCTCTTTGCTATCTCCAAAGCAGATTTTTATTGAACTCCTAGTTTTGTAGCTTTTGGTTACCGTTCTTATTTAATTTTGTGAATATATTCTTCTCGTTATTATTTCTAGATATTCGCACTCAAGTTCATGCTCATCGTTATTTCCGCCATTGGGCATTCACCACGCTGCCTCTGCCTAGGCCTTTTCCCCCTTCTCTTTATAAGGCAACATTTATAAAGAGAGGTGCATTTTGGGAAACATAACCCAAAGTTATGAATACCGGATCGGGTTTGGTACCAAATTAAGTTCTAGAATGAAACTGTACCGGTATCAGTCAGCATCGGGTATCGTTTAAAGTAATTTTTAAATTTATAAAATAGTCCCTAAAATTTTTAAAATTTACAAAATAGTCCATTAGTATATTGTACAGTTGTATTGTATACTTTAGTAGTTTACTGTTTACATCAACCATGTTTTCAAAAATCTTAATAATAAATAATAATGACAATTAATATGAGATAACAATAATTTTTAAATATTTCACATATGAATAATAACCACAATTAATATAAACAAAGACAATCATCATTATACAATTATAAAATTAAAAATAATACAAAGTATTAAAAATATTACAATAATACAATTTCATCATTTTAATAAATAATATTACATCAAAAGATTCAAAACATCCAATAAAAAGAACAATAAATATCGTTAAACAATTTACAAATAGAGTTGATGACGAAGAAACAATCATGTAGAAGTTAAACCTGAAACAAAAACATTACAGTTATATTACATATATAGAATTTAACATAAACATCAAATACAATTAAAATTCAAAGAAAAGGAAAAACAAAAACCTGGAATTCAATCGTCAATGGGAGGAAACCCGCTAGAACTGCACTGACCCTAGTGACCATTTGATACAAAATCCTCATCATTGAGAGAAGCTTCATCATCATTATCATTCAAATTTAATGCACCAAATGACATGTCAATATTTTCCCATCCAAGATTATCTTCCAAATCCAAATCATTCACATCAACCAAATTGGGTTCTTCAGAAACTCAATCTGCCAAAACATCAATATTATCAATGGCAATTGGATCATTTGAATTACTTGTGCTATTAAGACTCCTAGTAAACAATTAAATTTAATTGTAAGAAATTATATTGAAATTAATAATGAAAATAACATACCTTTCCCGAAGCTTTAAATTGTAACGAACATAAACCAAGTCATTCAATCTTTTATGCTCCAATCTATTCCTTTTCTTTGAGTAGATAAATTGAAATGTGCTTCAGTTTCGTTCACACTCAGTTGCACTCACACGTTGACTTAAAATTCGAATCGTAAACCTTCTCAATTCTGGAACACTATTTCCGAATTGATTCCACCAAGAAACTGCAAGTTATAAGAAAACAAAAGTAGTGTTATAAACAAAATAAAGTGATAATTAATTTTCAACAAATAAGAAATAGGAAATAAGTAATACATGGAGAAAGTTTTCCTGTTTGTCGAATAGCAATCGGCATTCCAAAATCCCCATAAGACAACTTATAAAGCTTGATTTGTGAGCTTAAAAGATCTTGCATTGCGTCATGAGGAACGATTGCTGTAATTGTGAAAAGCATTCCTCTACTAACTTCATCTTGTTTTGCAAGATCCAGTCTAAAATACACACTAAGATTCAAAAATGCCCCAGCTGCAAACAATGGAAAAGAAAGTTGTCTTTCCCTTCTCTCATTAATGATTGAGAGATATGGTATGTATAAAAAAGGCCTATTTTTCTTATTGGTCTTGATTGCTTCCGTCGCTCTCTCTATAGCATCAAAAATATAACTCATTGTTGGCTTTTCTTCACTATCAGCCAACCGAAGCATCCTCACCAAAGGCTCACAAAATCGGATAACAAATTGACTTTGCGACCAAAATTCTCTATCTTCCAGTATATTACTACAAACCTCCATTCCAGCATTAGACCTAGCATGCTGAGATGCAACTCACTTATCACTTGTAAACATTTGCCTTAACTCCTTCTTCATCGAAACAAAAGACTGAAGTGATAAGAAATTTGTTGCAAATCTTGTCACAACAGGGCGACACAAATTCCTACCATTGGTAATTTCCATTCTCATCAAATTCAAAACCCATGCACTATTATAAATGAATTTTCTCACATTTTTAGCCTTCTGCATAGTCTCATCAATAACAGGAAAATACCTAGGATCTCCTATATTCTCTAACATTAAGTCAATGCAATGTGCAACACAAGGAGTCCAAAAAAATGAATTATAGGTATTTTGCAACCTTTTCCCTGAATCATTGCCAGTAATAAACTGAACAATGTTTTCCAGCCCTACTTCATTCACAACTTTATCAAATATCCCAAACAAAGTCTTAGCATTTCTAATAAGGCCAGATGCATCAATAGATTTAAAAACATAGAGTCATTTGAAGAATAAACCAAAAAATTTATAATAGGCTCTTGTCTCCTATTTGTCCAACCATCACATATAATTGAAAATCCATAAGTACCCCAACTCACTCTTCTTTCAGCCAAATAAGTTCTAATTTTAGAAACAGCACAACTCAAAAGTTTACCTCTTAAGTCATCAATCGATGGCCCTTTGTATCCTAGACCATAAGAGGCTATTGCATCTATCATCGGCCGATAATAATAAGACTGAGAAGCATTAAATGATGAACTTGTATCATACTACTATCTAGCTACTGCCATATCAACATCGTGAGTCGCATCTTTTGATTGCATTGCACTACGAATTGAAGGTTGGGCTCTAGGATTTGTTCGTGGTGCAAAGAAACTAGTCACCTGCCTTCCTTTCTTCCTCACATCAGATTCTTCATGATCCTGAGATGGAACACTACCAGTACCAGTACCAGTACCACTACCACTACCACTTCCACCTTCAACATTTCCATAATCACCACGAAAACCAGAAAATGAACTTCCACTACCAATTTCAAAATTCAATCTTTCCCTTCTATCTTTCTCAAATTGATGTTCATCAAGCAATGTTTTCATCTGTCACTTCACATCATGACTTACTTTTTTACACGCTTTCACATCACCTTTAACCCAAGCTAAATTCCTTTTCAATCAGGTAATTCCTTCACCTTTCAAATGCTTGTTACAAAACAAGCAAATGGTATGATTCTTTTGACCAGGAACTGTACCAGCGTGAGCCCAAGCTGGATCACTGTATCTTCCTGAACTAAGTTGATCGAGAGTATTTGAACTTCCTTCCATTTATCTGTACACAAAAAAAAATAAAACATAATTTTAGTACACAATGACAATATGCATATCCATCTTATATAATATAACTCATTCTGTATAAGTCAAAAGCTAACAATTCAAAACATTCAACATATATAATAAGTAACACAAAACATACTCCAACAATTTGTAATTTCAACAATTACAAAACAATCATAATATCATTTCCACTTCTTTCCATTTTCAACAATTTCCAATTCTAACAATCACAAAATATTCATTATTGTTTTTCCATTCCTAACAATTTCCAATTCCAAGAATCACAAAACATTCAATATTGTTTTTTCATTCCCACCAATTTCCAATTCCAACAATCACAAAACATTCAATATTGTTTTTCCATTCCTAACAATTTACAACAATTTCCAATTCCAACAATCACAAAACATTCATAATTTCATTTCCATCCCAACAATAACCAGCAATTTCCAATCCCAACAATCACAAAACAATCAAAATTCCATTTCCATTTACAACAATTTCCAATTCTAAGTTTCTAACAATCATAAAACAATCATAATTTTATTTCCATTTCATTCCATTTGCAACAATTTTCAATTTTAACAATCACAAAACATTCATAATTCCATTTTCATTCCAATAATAACCAACAATTTCCAATCACAAAACAAGCATCATTCCATTTCCATTTACAACAATTTCCAATTCTAAGTTTCTAATAATCACAAAAAAAATCATAATTTTATTTCCATTTCCTTCCATTTACAACAATTTCTAATTCCAACAATCACAAAACATTCATAATTTCATTTCCATTCCAACAATAACCAATAATTTCCAATCCCAACAATCACAATTTTATTTCCATTTACAACAGTTCTAAATTACAACAATCACAAAGTAATCATAATTCTATTTCCATTTCCTTCCATTTACAATAATTCTCAATTCCAACAATCACAAAACAATCATAATTTCATTTCCATTTCCATTCATAATTCCAATTGAATTTCCAATAATTTCAAACAATTTCCAATTCCATTTCTAGCAATTTCAATTCAAAGTTTGAAAAATGAGGATCAAGTTGAAGGGTATGATATGATTTACATAATTGGCAAATGATGCATAACATATCTTATTCAATTGTTCATACACATATATTCATAGCATGATTATCAAGTTGAAAGATTTATTCATAACATGAGATCAAGTTGAAAGATATAAATTTTTTGAAATTTTTTTCCTTATTTAAACCTTTGGTCTTATTTTCATTTCTAACAAACCATAATATTATATACACCATTTCATATTTCGTTCTTAAATAGATATGTTGCTTTTACAATTTTACATTAATAAATGTAAGTATAAATAATTAAAATCTATAAGTCTACAACATATTCACAATTTTACAACAAATATTTATTACATCACTTCCTTATACTCAAACAATTTTTTTCCTAAATGAGTAAATTCAATACCAAATATTAAAAATCAATTACCATTTCACACATATTAACAATGTATCAATTAATAATTTAAGTTTTTACAATTTTACAAAATTTATTATCAATTTTACAATTTAACATTAATTATCAATTTTACATTTGATTATTAATTTCACATTTGATTATTAAATGTTAATTATCAACTTTCAATTTTAAGTTTTAACAATCTTTGCATAATACATAATTAATTAATTACATACTAACCCTATTTTACAATTCCATTTTCAATTCCAATTCTAATTTTCATATAAGAAATTCATAACAAATTAACAAAACCCACAGTATTCTTCAATCCAACAATTTCAATTTTTCAACCTCAACAATTCCATCCCAAAATCAAATTCAAACCAATCCTCATTCCAAAACAATTCAAAAACAAAAAAACACTAATCCATTCCAAAACTGTGACAGCAACTTCTTCAACCTCTAATCCTCCACCCACCGACAACCTCCCATATTCATCAACACAATTACATAAATCCAAATCCAATACAATCCACAACACAAAAAAATTGTAATTTACGTTTACGGTTTACCAGCAATTTTTGGAAACATCAAGAAGAGAACAGATCAAAGAAACAAAATCAACAGACCCAAAAAAAAATTTAAACCGTCGAGTCTTCGCTCTTCGGGTTGGGTCTTCAGGTTTTCGGGTTGTCCAGCTGTGAGCGTCGGAGGGTTAGTGACTCAGTGGTGCGGTGGTGCGGCAACGACGTGTTGTGGATGGTGTTGCGAACTTGCGATGGTGCGATGGATCTTTGGGGACACAAACCCAGATCGCGAGTCGCGACTCCAACGATGATGAGGCGAGGAGGAGAGTGATGAGAGCAACCGGGGAAGAGAGCAAGCGTCAGTGGCGGTGAGGCGACCCAGATGGTGGCGAGAGAGAGGTGAGAGCGAGAGAGTGAGAGAGAGAGAGGGTGAGACTTGAGAGTTGAGAGAGAAGACGACAGTCGGGGTCGGAAGGGGGAAGTAGGTTTTTTTAGGTTTAAAATTTTTATATTTTTTTTTAGATAAGCAAAATTTTATTTATCCAAGTAGCAGAAAAACTGCAACACATACAAACCCCAATTACAATGTCAACAGTAAAACAAGA
>JAOQMR010000212.1:21241279-21255111 GCA_027563865.1 Erythroxylum pelleterianum | reverse complement strand
TAAGTGATTTTACTTAAGTGTTAAATGATGTTTTAGCATGACTTTAATGCCATGGTAGGTAAAATCATTTAATGAGAGTTAGAATGTATTTATGATGATTCTTGATGCATTAAATTGATGTCTTTATTGCTTGAATTAATGGTGAACCTGATTTTTCATGTTCGGTTTGAACCGAACCTAAACTCAGGTTCGATTAACCTTGTTTACAGGTTCGGTTCATGCGGTTCAGGTCTGGTTCACAGGTTTGCAGGTTTTCTTGAACACTCCTATTTACAGGGGCATAAACAATGTCTTTAAAGCTCCACACGGTTACTTTACACGACCATGTAAATCCAAGATTGCTTCAATTCTTCCATTATATGTCATGGTTTTACTTGAATTCTTCTCCTTTTAGTCTATAAAGACAATTATCATATGGGTAACACTTATTAGAAAACACAAAAGAAGAGATCAAAGAGTAAAATCCTGAAGAACATAAGTTGTAGAATTCTAGCTCAAGGTAAAGAAGAGAAGACATCCAAAAATCAACTATCTACTATTTTTTTGTATTTCCTTGTTGTTATTGAGTGTTAATGATGACTCAATTGGCATATATGGTTACATCTATGGATTGCTAAATTTCTTTTAAGAATTACTCTTGATTTATTCGTTAAACTTTACATTCTTAATTTAATGAAATATGCTTGTGATGTTTATCGCTTTATATTCAATTTGAATCAAGAGATTAGATTAAGTCATTTGTGTTATATTGCACAGTGAGAGCTAGTACCTGAATAGACTTATAAACATCAAATCAACAAGCAGTTGAAGAGAGATTTTAATTGTTTATTAGTTACTTATAGAATTGCTTCAAATCCAATTATATAGTTAGGAAGAGTTTTAATAGACTGAGATGTCACAATTCAATTTCTATATATTTTAATTGAGATTACCTGATTAAATCTCGAGAGTGAGTAATCATAATTACTGAAAATTTAGGGTCAAGCATTATTAATTCCAGAAGGTGAAGTGAAAACAAATAAGGATAGAAGTAATTCCTAATTTTCAGCATTGATCAATTAACCAATTCACTTATGCTTATTTCATTGTTTAATTATCAATTATTTGTTTTTAGTTTAACTTTTAGTGATTTATCTTATTGTTTACCTTAAACAAAGTTCACAAGAATTGTTGAGTGATTACTCCAATTCTCGGGGATGATGCTTTTTATGTTATAAGATACAATTTGTATAATTACAGTAAAAAAAAGTTCTTAATTTAAAATTTTCAACATCTATGATGCTGAATTCTTCGACTTATCTGTTTTCATAAATTCTGTCCTGATTAACCCAATCAATTCTTCTTTTCTTGGTGAAACTGGGAATTAGCTCAGATGGGTTACCATGATATGACCTCACGTCTTCACTTTATATGTGGAACTTACCTCTGAAAGTGTGTGCTAATATGAAAATTAGGGTGAATGATTGAAGCTAATTTCCGAGTCTATATGCATGAGATGGCTGTAATAAAATCAGCACTCTCAATTCACATAATAGATATCAACTACAAGAACGTCCTTTTCATTCTTTGCAGGTTGCAATCCACATTCGCTTGAGCAGCCACAACAACACAAAGTAATAGCGAATGGGCTTGCAGCTTAGCACGGTGAAAATTCTACAACTGAAACTCCATAACAACAACTCGTAATTTTCTTTTCTTTTCTTTTTTTTGTGGGCACGTCGCAATTGGAATTGGATTGTTTTTGAACACCCAATATTCCCTTGCACTTACCTAGATTCTTGGGTAATGAACTTGTATTTTACCACTATGTATGAACTTGAAAGTCAAGGGGAGAGTTTTGACTGCATTGACACATGGAATGGCAAGAATCATATCAGCAATTAATCACTTCCTGGTTTATCAACTTCACAATGTAAACAAGTTTTGGCTGAAACAAGGTACATTACAGAAGTAGAACAGCTCCCTAACTGCAATGCGGACAAGCATGCGTGTTAGTTTTGTATCTTTCTAGTAGATAGGCTCCACAAGATCCTAACCTATGCATAAATTTCAGTAACTGGACTTTCTACTACTTGTTTCTTAGCTCCTCAACGTCAGAACATCAATCACAGCAATTTCCTCAAAGAATTGAAAGCTCAAGATGTTTCAGAAGACAATCATTGATGTCTCTCAGCCATGGTTATAGGACAATGTGATGTTGATTGGTGATAATTGTTTAACAAGGGAATCCTCCCTTTAAAAGCATCAGTAGGCAAATTTGTTGAATCCATCATACTGGTGGATGTTTGATGCAAAAGCTCCAGAAGAGACAAAAATATTTCAACCCTTGTTACTTGAGTCTTTGCCTGCAAAACATGTGACCTCACTTATTATGCACAATAATAATTCATAAAGTCCACAAACAAAATTCGGTAGTGTCTTTTATACCTCAACAATGAAGCGAGCCCATATTTTATCTTCTCTCGTTTCCATAACTCCCTGCCATATGTTCAAACCAAAGTCTCTTATTGCATCTGCAATCTCAAGAAAAAGGCCCCGATCCTCACACACCATCTGCAAATTAATAAAGGAAAATATATATAGTGGAGTCAGATGTTAAGGTCCATAACAGGCACGCAGGAAAGAACTCTCAAATTCTGTATTTTATACCTCTATTAAAATTAGGCCAGCTGGACCAAGCTCTTCAACTATAACAGGGCAAGCCATGGTTTGTTCACCGATTTCCAGTGCCCACATAGCACCAGCGCTACGTTTCATCTCATTTTCCAGAACTGTAATGTTTTCCTGGCCAAACAGCTATATATATATATATATATAAAGACTATCAAATAGGATCACAAGATGTAAGCTTGTTTCCTTGAGTAGAATGAAAAACATTCAGTAGACCCACAGAGCTCCTTACCTTTGGTTGATTAGTTTGCTTCAGCTTATCTGCACATTTTGTTACACTTTGCAAGAAAAGCATGTGTTTGATGGTGCGGTCCAGTAAAGAGTCAATACTACACTGTTATATGAAAAATATGGGAATACATCAGTAATGCACCCTCAATACTCCTGATATCTCGAAGCAGCTTATTTCATAACTCCCTCTCTCAAAAGAAAAGACTTAAGATTGCATACCTTTGTGCTGTCAGGGATAATTCCTCTCAACTCTTTGATTCGATCCTGAATCTGTTGACGATCTTTTGGCCTTGGTCGATTACTTTCTCCAGGCCTAGCTCTTTTCTTCATGGCCTTTCCCTGCTCCTCAAGCTTCTTAGGTCTCTCCAAAACAGTATTATGAGTGCTGATGCTGTAGCTATCATCAATCCATAAACCAACCTGTGACTTTGGAAAGAACTCTTTCCTTGAGAGATCCTTTGTTGTGCCTAAGCTGTCAAAATTCTGCCTAGTTATATCACTAGAGCACAAAACAGAGACTGAATGAGCTTGATTATCAATGGCCATTGGAGTTCCAATTCTTCTTTTCTTGACAGTAGATACCTGATCACTAGTACTAGATTTAGAAACACAAGTAGAATTACTACCGCCATCTAGAAGCTCTTCAATTCCTAACTCCGAGAACAATCCTTTCCTTGGGCTAAGGATGGAACCAGCATCCAACTTTGGCGTGCCTTTTGAAGCGCTTGTGCTAACATCTAAAAGATTACAACCCATCACTGGCTTCAAAAAATTTTCGCAGTAACCCCCATCTTGTCCACACCAAACTTCCAGTCCTAAACCTTCTAATGGGTTATCATCACCATTAGCAATTACAGAGTTCTGATGTACATCAGGAAAAGTACTATTGGCAATGGGACTTTTCACTGAATTATCAGGATGTTTGAACAAATTGTCCAGTAAAACATCTCCAACCACATGAGATGTTGTTGAAGTAACTCTTGTTGACTGCAACACGTTCTCAATCCCCATGTTTTTCATCCCACTAATGCTTGGCGGTGGAGTAAACCACTCAGAAGGATCATCAATTGAACTGTAGTAGGATATGTCTGTTGTTAAATCACATAGTTCAAAACCTTCAGGCAGTCTCTCCAAGCTAGTTTCTCTTTGCGGAAGTTCACCAAGAGTCTCGTTTATTAAGGAAACAGAACTCTGGTCTTCAATAGATCCTCCAAATTTTTGCTGTACAGCTTTTTCCAGATTAACCAGTTCTCCAGTTTCACTAAAAGAAGCTGAAGTTGAGACCACTTGAGAGGTCCTGCAAGATAATGGAGTACTTGCACTTTTAAGAAATACATTTGGAGACTCCTGGGTTACCATTTCCAATGGCCTTTGAAACTGTGTTGAGGTCATAACAGAACAATCATCGCTACATATTTTTAACCCAGGAGTTTTCCTATCTGGCTTGTTAATAGCAAATGCAGATTGTGTAGGTAGTTGTAGGAAATGAGTACCAAAATTAACAGATCTGTGTGCTTGAGCTTCAATATAATCTGCATGCAATTGATTAGGAGTAGACAATGTGTCCGAAAAGGGGCTTATTCTTTCTTGTTGAGCATCTGGTGTGAAAGCTGAGAAATCAACAGGCCATATTGAAGACTGAGTTATTTCCTTCAGCCCATTGGAGCTGCCCCAGTTTATGGTTGCGATGTTCCCATTGCAGAAAGAAGCAAACCATTCATTTAAGTCAAAACTTTCATAGTTCAAGGATAAAGGAGTTAAAACTGGTAAAGTAACTCCACTGTTGTGTTCCATCTCCATGAGTGATGCTTTTATTTGCTCCAAAAGCTTTTGTCTCTGAGATCTACAACAATAATAGGTTAGAAGTAACATCATTTTTATCATCACATAGATGGATATTATGCTCTCATATCAAGAACAGTAACAACAATAGAGGGTTAGGATCAACATGTTAGCATTTTAGTCTCAAAAAGCAGATCCCAATGTCAAAAAACAGTAGTCATGCCATTAGAACAGTTGAAAATTAAAAACAATAGTTACATTCAGCCGCATCACACCAATTAGTGAAGGATACAACTTTAAGTCCTCAAATTAGAGCTTGTCCTAATCAGAAAGAGTTCAATAATTTGTTGTAATATTGGCACCAAAACCTGTGTCAATGCATGTGAAATGACGGATTTATTCAATCATGCTGATTATGATAATTTCTTAAATCTTATGAGCAAGTATCACGCTGATAAGGTAAAAGAAGAAAAAAGGTAATTTCTCTTCAATGTTAATTTGAGGAATTTTCTTCTTCCCTCAAAAAATTAGAGTTAACGTCAATCGCTACTCTGAAACAAATGCCACTTTAGTAAAAGGTCGGCCTCACCATCCATTACAACCAACTAGATTAATCCATAGTTAACGGGAACTTTCAGGCCACATGATCGTTTATTAAAATTGCAACAAAGAAAAGTTTAAGCCAAGGTCATCAAATTCCCAAGCCAACACAAAAAGTAAAACGTTTTGACAAAATAAGAATTCAACGAAGTCTGAACCATTCCTTTCATTGATAAGAAAAGGCATATGTAAAGAATTCTCAGGTAGAAAATAGGAAAGGAATGAGAAGGAACTCACATGAAATTTCTCTTAGGACTCCACGACCTTGAGACCACCTACTACTTAAGAAAGACGCTTAAGCGTCTCCTTTTACCTGCATTTACTTACCATCAATTTGGCTGGCCGAAGAAACTTAAACAGAGCAAAGAGAGCAGCGGAGTGGGTGTTGCAGAGATTTAGTAGAAGGAAAGGAAATGATCTCTCTCTTTTCTGTGTATAATGGACATAACATAAACATATATATAAGAAACAAGGGTCGTTTTCGGCTTCTCTATCTGTTTATGTCTTTTGAGAACAAAGCATGAAAGAGTAAAGGGCGAGATGCTTGAGCATTGACTGTGCTTAATATCTTTGTCTTAATATTTCCCGGCTACCGGTCCCACATGGATCTGATCACCCTTCTTTTGTCCTTTTACTGTCTTATACCTATAAAGTAAAAGTAAAAAGTTCTGTTTTCTTTTCCTATTCAAAAGGTTAACTGGTGCCTAAATTCTTTGTCTTCAAACAATCCAATGTAATATATAGAATCTAACATCAATTTATTCGCATATTCTACCACAAATTTTTAAAAAAAAAACCCTTAGAATAAGCCAAAATATATGGTTTTATGTTTGTCCAAAGTGCTTGTTGGTACATTCTATTGTTTTTGTTTTGAGTTTATCTGTTAAATTGTTTAACTTCAGTTAACACTGAAATAGAATCGAGAAGAGAAATGCTCTTATCTCTCTTAAAAAAAATCCTTTCATTAGAAAATCACCTAAACATTTATCCATTTTAAACCAATTTTCTTGCCTGAAAAGTCTCAAACTACTCCATGTCTTATAGGTACGGAGTAAGTCTGAACCGATGTCTCAGTCAATAAGAACCCTAATTCCCCAACTTCCACTTTGGCCAACGTCTCTGTACCCATTCTAGCCTCGAATATTGTTAGAAATTAACCATGATTGAATCACGAGAGCAATAGAAAAAAAAATTAAAAATGTTCATTCAGATTTTGATAATTAAAAAACTTGAATAAAAATACAAATATGAATCGTATAATAAGAATTCATACCTGATTCGCGTTTCCTGTTGAAATCCTTTAAAAGTCTTTCTAATTTGTCAACCACGAGCTGTTCACTTGTTTAGTCTCTAATCCACAGAACAACTTCTTAACATTTGAGTGAAAATAAGCAAGAGTGCTAGCTTCTTGATACTTACTCTTATTTATAGAAAAAAGGCATTAGGGTTTTAAAATTTTTATTAAAATTAAATTCCTTAATTATAATTAAAATCGTACTCTAATTATAATTAATTTAATTTTAATAAAATCAAATATCTCATATTTGATCCCTAAAGTTTCTAAAACTTTATAATGAAGTCCAAATTAACTAAATTTTATTTTTCCTTCACAAGTTGTTGTTTAATGAGTGATCGACAATGATTATAAATTATAATTATAATTCACAATTAGAATCAAATAAATTAAAACTCCTTTTAATTTATCTTTAATTCTCCAATTAAACAATTTATAATCATAGATCAAGATTGATATCCTGCAACATGTTATGACCACCTAAATATCAGAAATTTTTAAGTGGTTTGACTTAACCTGTCTATGCATGGTTTTGATGTATAATTTAATATTTTCGTCATCCAATGTTCCAATTGGACTGAGTATAGATACGTTGTCTATGCTTTTCATCCAATCATGTTCGTTCTTGATAATTAGTAATTAATTTATATTTAATATTTAAAAATATTTTTTAAAATGTCAATTCAATTGTTTAGAGAATTCCATAAATTACAACTAATCAAGAATAGTATAACATTCTTTCTAATTACTTTAGAGTGACAAACTTACTCAATTATTTCGATATGATTTATACTCTATCTAAGTACTACCGATTGAATTATCATAGGACAGTTCATAAGTAGCATCAAACATAGTAATTCCTACACGAGATACCTTGGTAATCTTAAGTATAATGATCAATTATACAACCATCATTATGAGGAAATCCACAAACACATAAGTAATATTTCATTTGGGATTCTCAAAGTCGGGTCAGTTCAATGATTTATTCTCTAATAATCATCTATACATTAGTTTTGGTATCTCCATACTTTAATTTATGAGATCAATTACTTTCTTCATAAGAAAGAAATATAACGTGTGCTAGCTTTACCGTTTCAACAATATTACATCTTAATGAAACTACAACTAGGAACATTTAGGAACAATACGTAAATGTAAATTGAATCTCACCGTTATGATATCATTATAATTTCAATTACACAGTAATTATTCAAAAGATTTTATCTTTAGTATTAAAACATCAAATGTAATTAATTTAATATACAAAGATAAAGAATGCCTGGTCATTAATTAAATAATAATGTCATACATCAAATTGCAACTAACCGATTAGCTGCAAGGGCATAAACTAACAATTATCACCCACAAGCTCAACTCACCTCCCTTCTATGTAAACATTGAATCTGGCATTCTTTCTCTCCCTACCACTAACTCTCTCTACTCTCCTGTAAATCAGGCTTCAATAGTTTTCTCCTTCTCTTATTTCACCCTTCGATTTCAACTCTCTTTGTCAAAGGATTAAAAATGACATTCTTCCCTTTACACTTTCTCTTTCCTTTCCCACCTCCAGAACTCTCCTTAGCTTGTTAAAATTTCAATCTCCTAATAGCAATTCCATTATAACTATCTCCTAGTAACAAGTGATAGCAACCTCTCTTAGTTCTCTCCCGGGCCTTTAAAATTCTAGAAATAAGTAACAAATGATAATGAGATAAAAGTCAAACTAATTCAAATTTCACTCACAATAGAATCCCGATTTATCTCTCCCCTTTTGGAAATATTGCAAGTTGGAGTAACAAAATGAAGGACCATACTATAGTGGGGTTATTTCTAGATAAAAGGTCCTCCTACCCAACAATCAAAGCTTGGATTGAGACCATACGGACTAAGTTTGGATTGGAACAAATCTTCATATAATAAGAGGAGTATTTTCTATTCAAATTCAGCGATTTTAAAGGATTGAGATAGATGATGGAACTAGGTCCATGGAACTGGTTGGTAAGCCTATGTTTATTAGGAAATGGACCCCGACATGGCTCTAAACAAAGAAGCTCCAAAGACTATACTATTGTGGATTTGCTTCCCAATATACCACTAGAATATTAGATAATCATGGTTTTGAGCTACCTAACAAATGTAATAGGGAAGCCACTAAGCTTAGATGAATAGACAACTAGAATGAAAAGAATATGATTTGCGAATATATGTGTGGAAGTTGAAAGGAAAGCTAAACCTCTTAACTTATTATTTATCCACAGATTAGGGGAAGATGAAAAACTTCTAGCAACAAGGGACTTAAATTTCCCTTAAAAATTAGTAAGACATGAAGGACTTTTTGAAGGTCAAAAATCCATTTCTAATAGGCTTGCTTAACCAAGATCAGTGAATCAGTTTTTAAAGAAAATGCTAAAGTTCCTAGGAAATCAATGAAGCACTCTAACAAATCATGCACACCATAGACTAGGAAAAATTAAACTTGCCTATGATCCTAAGGTAGTGAAAATCCTTAATTCCTAGTAATTTGACCAATACATACATGTAGAAATATTCTTTACATTCTTGTACAAGAAATCCATATCACCTATATACATGCATATAATCATGCATTCCAACAGACATTTTATATAGAGATATTGTAAGTGTGGGGAAGAATATTAAGGAACTATAGATTGTCTTAGGAGACTTCAACTATATATTAAACTCCTTCTAGCCAGAAGGACTAAGAGGTAAGGCAAGGAAAATAGACAAAAAAACTTAAGGATTACCTAAATTGATCTAGAATGATAGACTTTAGTTATAGGGATATCTTATTTACCTGATCTAACAAGCAATAGGGGTAATATCAAGTTAGGAAGAAACTAAACAGAGTGCTAGTCAACTCAAAGTGGATGGAAAAGTTCCCTAATTGCTCAAGTTGGTTCAACAACCCAAGTATTTCAAACCATTCTTCACTGGAAATTAGAATGGAGCAACATATAAGGAAATTAAGACTCAATTCAGGTTCTTTAACTTCATGTAGAGGTTAAAGGCTATAAAGTAATAATCAAGAAAGTGTTGAATGCTATAGTTGAAGAAAGCTATATAAGGGACACTTCGAAAACAATATAAGTAAAGCAGTATCAGAAAATATAATTGAGCTAAATACAATCCAATCTCAATACTATAAGGACCCATGAAGCAAAGAACTAAGGAAATGTGAGAGAAACAAGCTAAACATCTACTTATCAGCACTAGAGGCTTATAACTACCTCTTAAGAAAAAAAAACAAGAGTTAGTTGGTTAAAAGAGGGTGACATATATTCAACCTTCTTTTACAAAAGCATTCAATACATACAAAATGCAAACAAAAATTTAAGAATCTTGAATACTTCCAAAAACCCCTACTTGGTCTAAGAAAACCTGAAAGATTTGGTCTTCTCATATTTTAAAGGCCTTATAGGCTCATCATCCCCCTTTACTATCTCTCCAACTCAACTATCTCAATTTATCTCTCATCCCCTAATCCAAAATCAACAAGAAAGCCTAACCTTCCCAAAAACCAATCTCGAGATTAAAAATGTCATTTTCATCATCAATCCTAGCAAGTCCACATGATCGGGCGCCTTTAATGCACTTTTCTTTAAAAAATATTAGAACTTTTTAAAACCTCATATTTGCAACCTTGTCTAAGAATTCTTTGATTTCGATACCCTCCTTAAAGAATTGATTAAAACCCTCCTCCACTTAATCTGTAAAGTCCCTAACCCTACTTCATTCCAAGACTATAAACCTATTTCTTATTGTAATCTCCTCTATAAAATCATATCCATATCTAATCTTGACGACTATTGAGGTTCTTGCTAGGCATATTTCTTACCAAATTTAGGGATGGCAATGGGTAGGCCCATAGGTCAGCCCTGCCAAGTTTTTTCTTTAATCGGGTCCTAGTTTGGGTTAACTCGAGGCCTAACTCTTCTAAGCTTGAGACGACTTGGGTTTGGGGCTAGGCCTGGCCCATGGGCCGCCCATTGTCATCCCTAACCAAATTGTCTAAGGTAGTCATTTTTTCTACCATTACAAATTTTGAATATCAAAGATTTTCACTATAGAATTCACATAAGATTTGCTCCTACTTTGTGGAGTAGATAAAAACTCACTTAAACTATTATTGGATATCCTAAACCAATTTGAGAAATGGTCTGGTTTGATAGTAAATATAAGGAAAAGTCATACTTTCATCTCCTTTACCCCCTCTCTCCTAGAATAATCCCTCACAAAAAAAGTGGGTTTACAACTTTCCAAAACCCTAATAAAATACCTTAAGCTTCCTATTTCAACAATAAAGATCTCCTATTAGGATTATAAACCAATATTTGGTACAATTTTAGTGGGAAAAAAGCTAGATAACAAAACATTTATCTTATGCAGAACTACAAAACTGATTAAATTCACATTAATTGGGATGTACATCTACTGGAGTTCACATGTTGCACTACTAGCCAAAATAACTAAAGAGATTAAAAGGGCCTAAGAAATTTTTTGTAGGGTGGAGTTGGATTGAATAAAGGAGTTCCTAAAATCAAATAGAGGAACATCTACCTCCCAAAAGCACAAGACGACTTAAAAATTAGATTTTAATAAAGCTTTAAATTTGGACCTTATACAATAGCAAAGCAAGACTAGGGGTCATATGGATACAAGAAGAACACATTAAGGATAACAACTTTTAGGTGATGGAACCAATTTTAAACTTCTCATCTATCACTAAATTTATCCTAAGCTTAAGGGGAGTAATAGGGTAAGAGATTAATTATCTAATAGGGGATAGATAAAAAACAATTTTAATTTGATAACTGGATAAAATCAAAGCCACTTTGCCTCCAACCTATTTACAACTTTTAATAACATATTCTTCCCATAAATTCCAAGGTCTGCAAAGTCATAGAAGATAATCAATGGTGGGTACCCTTTTGAGGAGTAGTTAATCTCTCCTACCTTCCTACAAACTATATCAAAGTAAAGAAGACATTGTGGAGAAACGATGCATTTCAGATATGGACAATAGTGCAAAACTGTAGTTTCCCATTTAAGGTTTTAATACAATATTTAATTTACAAAAAAAGAACATTAAGGAGATTTCAACAAAAAAAAAAGTAAATATCAAAGTTGTTGTGTGTTAAGTCATAATTAAAAATATAATTTTAATCAACTTAAAATAGTAACTTAAAATTTAAATTGTAATAATTTATAACAATTTTGTAATTTTGAATTATCTAGAATTAGAATTTTCTTACTCTAATCCTCTAATTTAAATTTTATTCAAGATGTAAATTCCATAAAATTATAAGCAAATTATAATGTCATTAATCTTATCATCAATCAAATAATAATTTGAGAAGTAACAATTACCATTAATCAAATATTAATAGTCATATAACTCTTGGAAAGAATGACTATCTAAGTAATGTTTGAAACCAATTTTCAGAAATATGTGTTTATCAATCATAATATTTCTAATAAAAATTGCACCTAAACTCATCAAAAAGTCATTTGATTATTAAAAAAAAAATGCTTGAAGGTCCTACCCTAAGCACAAAAATATTAAATTTTGTGATAAGTTCCCAAGATTATGCTAATAAATGTGGAGTTTGAGTCTTACTCTTTTGTCTAAGTTTAGCATTTCTCGCAATATGCCCAAAGTAAGTATGAGTAGCATGAGTTTACCAAATGTAGTTGACCGCACCTAGCTTGTAGGTTATTAGTTATTACTTTCAATTACCATCATACGAAAGAACCAAAGGGACTTAATTGCTTATTGTTTTTAGTAGTTGAAGAAATGTCTAGCGAAGTACGTAATCTATTAACAATTAATGTTACAGCTACAATCACGTATTTGATTGAGATGCAATTTGTATTTAGTAGGATATGGATCAATTAATTAATTTGCGTTTGATTATATATCTTGTGGTTTTAAGCATATATATTAATGAAGATTTGAGCAATTAAATTGAATCAATGTGGTCGCTACCAATATATTGATCAAATAACATTAATAAATAGGTAGGCAAACATATAAAATTGGCGTCATAATTGATTTCTGCCTTATCATGAATTCATGATATTTTGATTTCAATGAAAAAGTATCTGCTAATGGATTAATGCTTATTCTCTCCTGAAAATAGAAACGCAATTTTAATGGCTTGTACTCAAAATAGTGTGAATAGTAACAAAGAAAAATCTATGTCTCGACGGGTTTGGCGAAACCACATTTAAACATAATCCAATAAGTAGAGGACAATATTGTTTTACATTTAAACCTTAAAACTAAATTTAATATTCATTATTGTATCATTCGCCATGTTTCATTCGTGGAAAGTAAATTAATTTAATGATCTATTTCAATTTTTAAAAAGTTTAAATAACGCAACTCAAGAATGTAAAAAATTATTAAAGTAATAAGGTAAATATTAGGGAATCTTAAAAATTTTTAATTAAAAAGTATCATAATTAATTATTAAAAATATGATTATATGTAAGAACAAGAATTACTAGTTTTTATCGGTACATATGACAATAATAATTAAATTCATGATATTTGATTCTTAATTTAAAGTACCATTCTTAAGGATACCTTAAGTTAAATCTAAAGGGCAAATTTGGTATTATGAAAAGTTGTTCCTGATTTTAGTCCTGCACTGTCCCCATCTCTCCTTAAACTCTGAACCTACAACACTACTATGCCTTCCACACTCAGCATAACATACCGTAAACAGTGCATCCAAGCTGATTTTTTCCCTTTACCCCCAAAGTTTGGCTCCCTATATTCCTCAAGAAATCATCCCCATCTTGCAAACAAATAACTAGATGAAAAATTGTTAAACACAGGGCAACAATCTTCCCCCAAAATTAGAACCACTTGGACACAAGTGTTGGGAGATTTAAAAACATATTCAAGGTCGTTCTACTCTTCGCCATCCTTCACTCAGGAGCAACATGTGGTAGCCCCTCCTACTAAAGTTTTAAAAGAAGGTGTTAATAGATGGTCATCCACGCTGATTGATTTCTTCTTGGATAAGAGGGTTTCATTTACCACTATAAAGGTATGGATAACTATAAATTAGAGGACTTATAGGCCTATAGAAATATGTTAAGATAAAATGCCCTCGGATCGGAATACCGGTAGAATTTAATAGCCCGAATAATAGTAACGAAAATAAAGAGAGACAAAAATAAATGGGACAGGACACAAAGATTTACGTGGTTCGGTCAATGT
>JAOQMR010000212.1:21192637-21203361 GCA_027563865.1 Erythroxylum pelleterianum | reverse complement strand
ACGTGCCTTCTTTGTTTTGCAGGAGCTCCACGTCGCAGGTCTTACGCGAGACAACCGATTCATGGATCCGAATGGCAACGTACAGTTCAGCCAGAATCCGGCAGAACCAGAGAACAATTTCTCGACATCTTCCATGCTTGAGAAGGAGAGGGGCACCTTGTGTCAAATACTTAACAATACTTATCCAACCATCAACTAAATTTGAGAACTGAGAAGAGAAGACGGTAAAGTGTAAAGATTCTGGCTTTGCAATTCCTATGCTTAGCTTTTAGTAAAGCGAGAATAGTCGAGTGGTTTTGGTTTATGAAATTATATAGAACCGACCGATTCTGACTGTTCATTACTAAAACGTGTGATTCACTAATAAATCATGTTATTTTTATATAAATAGGTTATAAAATAAAATTAATCGAACAATTATTCGATTTATATTGATTTTGGTTAAACCGATCGGTTCGATAAGATTTTTTAAAGCTTGAATATTATTGAACTATACTTGAATTTTGATATAAATTCTCTATAATAATTAATAATAAACTACAATAAAAAAATAAACATATATATTTTATAAAATTATGGTTAATATATTGGATAAATTTTACAATTTATGAGATAAATGTTTGAGATTAATATTGCGTTGAATTTTTAGTTATTTAAAATTGTTTTTATTTAAACAGAAATTCCATTCGATCGAAATGTCATTCGACTAATTTACTATTCTAATTCAAAATATTCATTAATTTTTTTTCCTACTAATAGCGAATAATTAAAAAATCAATTCTAGTTATTTCATTACGATTTGGATAGTTAAGATTGTCATACAATGCGACTTTGTGTCTGACAATCATTTGCAACCGATTGTCAAGTATCTTGTATAATACTTCGTTCGAAGATTCCTTTTCCAGAAAGAGATGGAAATTTACACTCCATTGAAGCCAGTGAATTTTAGGCTGCATATGTAGCCAGGGCTAAAAACGTCAGTGCATAAACTATGGCCATTGGATTTCCCAACTCTCTCTATCTCACATCAGCACTCAAGTCGTTTGATTTTCGGTCTTTCGGATTTAGATAACGATGGAGAATTAGCAATCAGCTCTGGGTTTTTTACAAACTTCTGTTTGGGCTGGTGTTTGCTCCCCCGTTTCTAAGACAAGGGCCTTTTCAAGGTGAGACCTTTTCCTCTTTTTGTTCTTATTCAATAATAAGCATTGCCCTTGGATGTGGTTCGCTTTTTCATAGATTTCAATTTTTTGTTCATTTATTGATTGATTCCCTTATTGAACTTTGTCCTTGTATGTATTTGTTATGTTCAGTTGAGATGCATTCATTCCCTGTTGAAGAGCCTATAAATGCTTGGAAATACTGTGCCCAATCCGTTTTGGTATTAAAGAGAACAGAAAAAGTAGAATCAAGGGTATCTGAGCTTAGATATTGTCTGATTTGAAGTAGACTTTTTAGAAATGGAGAAGACTGAAGCTAACAGTTCTTTGAAGGTCTTTTTTCTGGGTTCCCTATTGATGAATTTCTTTTATTTTCTTAGAGCTTATAGGTTGCTTACCCTGGTTATGATCGGCTAACTTAAAATGCAAAATCTGCCTCTCTACTAACAATGTTTCGTCAGTTTTCTTGCAACCAGTGATTGATAATTTGTAGATTGCTGTATAGAAATTCTCTCTTCTGCCAAAGATTTAACAAAAGCTTTAAATTTGATACTTCAGATGGTTTTCGAATATTTTTATTTCTGGAGCATTATCTGTCTTTTGTTGTTGCTTGCATAGCTTCTACATTGCATTGTTATGCTCCTTTTTGCCCCCTAGTTATTAGTGTAAATTTGAAAAGGAAAACAAATACCACAATAGTTAACAAATTAATGCCTTTCGTTGCAGCCATTGATATTTTTCAGCCCATGGGCTGAGGCTCTATGTCCAAACAGTGTGTCTCCAGGTCTGTAGCTTTTAGAAGCTTAAGACTTAAAATTTATACTTTTCTTTTCAGCCTTTGGAAATTAGGATTAACTTTTACGAAGAGTCATGCTGTTACCAGTTGGAAGATGGCATTAGTTTATTTTACTGTCACGTATTGTGACTTTGTAGTTCTAAACATTTTTTTTCTTTTTGAGATAAAGAAGGGGAAAGGCAAATCTCTTACCTGTCCAATCATATTATTAGTTAGGCTTTATCTGTGTTGACTGCTGATGAGGTATTCTGCTTACTGTTAGGCTTTATCTGTGTTGTGATATGCTTGAGGCCTTATTATTAGGCATTTGGCCTTGCTATTGTATTAAATTGTTTCATACACATAGGTTTTGCTTGTTTCATACACATAGGTTTTGCATATCTGGACCTTGGTGAGCAAGATTTGTTGCAAATAGTTTGACAGAAAAGTATAGAATGTTTCTTTTAGTAATGGCATTAAGGTATTGATGATCTGACATCTTATTGTCTTTTATTATCCCTGTCTATGAGGCATGCATCTACATTCTTAAGCACAACCTTAAAACTTCCTCTTTTTATTGTTTATATATCATCTTTCATCAACACTAAGGAATAAACGAGTATTGCCTTCAAATGTCATGCTTTGTTCTCGTATTGTTTAAATACTTTGTTGAACAATTGAAATATGTCCTGCTTTTTTGCTGTAAATCATGTGGTTGAGACTTGGCATCTATGAACAAGGATATATATTTCTTCCTCAATCAGGTATTGATGATAGCTATTCTTTAAGTGGCATGAAGCATGAACTTTGTGCCCGTTCCCATTATCCATGGAAAAAACTGAAGTAGGAAAGTTTTACAGACTTGGAGACCGGCGGACTAGCGATATAACTGTATGCTTGAAAAGTTGTGAAGGAAGGCATGAACTTTTATTCTCCCATACTTCTGTTCTGGTAAGTAAGAGCAAGTTCTTTTCAGATAGGCTCTCCAGTCCAGATGCTGGTATGTATGTAGAGATTCCTTGCTCTGAGTTGAACTATGAGCATCATGTTAACCTATTGAGGTTATTATACTTGCCTGAGGACTTGCTTTTGGATACATTGAAGTCTGTCAAATCTGCTGTGGGCATTCTGGAGGTATCAGTGGCTTTTGGCTGTGAAGAGATCACTAAGAGTTGCATCCAGTACTTGGAGGCTGTTCCTTGGGAGGAGAAGGAAGAGGAACAAATCCTAAAAGCAGTCTCAAAGCTAGGTCCAATAGCCATGCCTATAATAGACCGGATCCAACCAGTTGATTTAGGAGCTACAAAAAGTGTTTTCCTCTCGGCAATTCGGTACGCCACTACCATTGGTGGCTCGTGCCCTCCATTTGGTGATGAGCTTAAAATTTCTGCTCAAGAGCAGGTAGATTACATGTTGTGTGAAGATGAGGACATACCATTGGTTACATCTGATGATGAAGTAAAATCAACAGTGAGAGAAGGCCTTTCCAAAGTTTTCTCTTTATTTGAAAAGCACTTATCTTGTCTGCTTTCAGACTCTGATCTCGTTACTGAGACAGAGGCCAAGATATTGGAGATTATATCTGATATTGAGTGGATGTGCAACATTGTTCCCAAGATGGATTTACTGAAGGAGTTTGTTTTAAGCTGGGTTGAAATATCTGGCAACATTCTGGGAATAATTGAACATAAGAAACTTGACGCTCTCATGTGGGGGATGAAAAAAAAGGTGATAGAACTGACTGGGAAGGTATTGGAAGCTGTTGGCTATGGAAATGTGATTCTCCCGGCTCCATACCGAGTGCAGTTGTTAAAGACATGGTTGCCTTACATAAGGAAGATGAAACCCCTTTTGGACCTGAAAGGTAAGGAGGACCTGGGTTTTTCGTACAAGATGGATGAAGACTTGTGCCAAAGCATTGAGGGTGCAATTGTCTCCCTGGTGCTAGCATTGCCATCTAATGACCAGGCTGACATTCTTGCTGAATGGATGGAAGCTGACCAGATTAAGTACCCAGACCTAAGTGAAGCTTTTGAAGTTTGGTGTTACAGAACAAAATCAGCAAAGAGAAGAATAGTGGAAGGACTAGATCGGTCCGAGAACACGACGGTAAGCCTTTAATTTGTCAAACATCATGTTGTTATAACATTAAGGGGTGCTTGGTTAAGGAGTATGGGAATAAATCAATGGGAAAGGAATGAATGGAAATTGTTGGTTATTTATTATGATTGATTGAATAGTTTTTTCATACCCGAATTTTAGATAATAATCTATATCCTCCATGTGCGGGAGGAATGGTTTTGATTCCTACAAATACTAATATTTTTTTTAATTTTTAATTAAATTAATTAAGATGAAATCTAATTTATTAAAATAATTAATCAAGATAAATTTTAATTAATTAATTGAAATATAATTAAGATGTAATTAATTAATTATAATGTAATTAAATAAAATATTATTCATTAATTATTTAAAGTATAGCATTATTTGCATTATCAGAGGAATGTAAATTGTATTAAATTATGTTACTTGATTTTACTGTAGCAATGGAATGGTGGATATTATGGTTGTGTCAATGAATTACACAATATTTTGGGTGATTAAATTATATTTTGAGGATATTACGTAATTAATGATATATTGATATAAGAAAATATTAGAGTATTTTTTCTTCAAAAACTATTGGAAAGGAAAAACCATAATATGCTTTATTTTAAACATTATGTCATTATAAATAGAGTGTATAAATTAAAAATAATCAATTAAAATATATTTAAATTTTGATATAAAATAAAATTTTAACAAATTTTTATCTCTCAATATTTTTAATAAACCAAACAGTATCAGTAGCAATGATAATTATTTTATCATCTTAACTAACCATCATACTTATAATGATTATATTCATTTTTATTTTTTACTATATTAATTCTTATTCTTCTTTTTCTCTGTGAACCAAGCGCTCCTTAAGTTTTGGTTGGAATGGCCGTCCAAATTCATATGTTTATATCAAACCTTTTTGTCTAGTTGCACTTAGTTTCCACCTCCCAGGCGGCTCACCAACAGTGGGAAGGGAACTATAATGCAAATACTTGAATCATGGTCGTCACTTACAATATATATTATTCGGAATTTAGATACTTTGTTTAATATTACTCTGTCTTATTTTGTCTCATAAAATCTTAGATATTTATTTTGCGAGACTCATACGGACTCACATAAATAAATAGTTGAGATTTATTAAATACAATAAGAAATCATAATATTGGACAAAAGATCTGGACTTTATTGTCTACGCTTATATGGAGTTTGGTGTACCGCATCAACGGACCAGCGTAAATAGAAAACAACGCATCTCTGCTTCCTAGTCGGTGATGCTACCTGCTTTCAAAGTCAAAGATCTAGTGCCTGCTGATAATAATTGCTTTCAACAACCATGGTTTAGGACATGCATCAATTGAAAACTCTCATATTATGCTGGATATAAACGAGAAGCCAACGAAAGAAAGGTTCCACACCAACGACTTGTGTAAACTATTATTCAACTACTTATTTTTATTTATTTAAAATAAGTAGTTAAGCAAAGTCCAAATCAGCGGGATCCAAGTATACACACCTCACCACCAGTTCCAGTCATGAATTGCCACTCCACGGATTTCCCTAGTTGAAGCCAGCCCAAGTACCCAACCCAACTCAATCTAAAACAACCCTTTTTGAACGCACCTTCCCTTGGTAAATTTTTGTTCTGGAACGTTTATTGACTTGGTCACCAATTCCATTGTTGAAGAAGATCAAGATAGTAAATTTTCTTCAATCCCTTTTCAAAGCTTAACTCTTTATACATTCGACGGTCAATTTGTTAGTTATTGATAGTGGAGTAGAAAAGATGTACGTGAGAGCAGTGCCACCGATTGATTTGAATAGGAATACGGAGTGGTTCACGTATCCAGGTGTATGGACAACGTACATCATCATACTCTTCACGTATTGGCTAATTGTTCTTTCCCTTTTCGGGTGCTCTTCTGGCATGGCCTGGACTGTTGTTAACCTCTCCCATTTCTGTGTAAGTTTGTCTATCTTTTTAATGTTTTGTTTCATTGCTTTATTGGTTTGAATTTATGGGTTTGATTTGGATCTGTTTTTTTCCCTTATGGGTGTTTATGCTTAACATTTGGGTTTCATTTGTTTTCCCTTTTCTCTTCGTTTGCCCTTTCAAGTTTGTTGTTTTTGTTACCTTTGGTGTGGTTGGCAGAGGATGGCGCGATTGATTCAAGAACATCTTCAATATGTCATTTTGCCCATGGAGTTGATTCATGTTATTCGGCGTCATTTTGTTCTTGGAGCATTTTTTGAATTTTTCTCTTCAACCTGCCCATAAGTTCTTGCTTTAGTACTAAAACTTCTTGAAAGCTGCCAGTTACCTCATTCCAAAGTTTTGTTCTATCTCTACTGGGTAGAAGTTTTTATGTCGTCTATGCACGTCTGAAAATTGTTTGGATTTAAATTGAAATCATGTATCTCTCTTTAAAACATACTAGTTTCATATGACAATGGTACCTAGCCATATATTGATCATGTTTCATATTCATGTCTAGACATCATTTTACTATTACGTTGGTAGCATGATACCGCGCATTAAAAATGTGGATAATTGCATCTTGCTTCTATCAAAAATGAGGAAATTTCTCTTGAGCATTATCCTAATAGAAGAAGAGACAGTTTAGTTGTAAGGGCATGAACAACTCGTTGTTGTACTAGGGCCATGAACTGCAATTAGCTAATAGTTAACAACTATATCATAGAGAGTCCACGCTCCGGATCTAGCAGCTAAGTGTTGACCTGAGAAATTCAAAACGTTACCCACGTTTTCTTTTTTCCTCCTTTGGAACTGGTGGGACGAGAGATGGCCATGTTGTTTTATCCTTAGTTTCTCGGATGAACTTTGTGCAGAATTCTCTTTGACGTTAGGTTCCTTATATTTATTTTAGATCTTGGGTCTGTGGAAGATGCATATTCCACATAAGGGAATCAATGAGCTGTATTAACAAATTCTTGTTTTTCTGTGCTCTATCCTCATGATTTCACTTTTATGTTTGCACCACTTTGAACGATGCTTTCAGCTGTGCAATTCTGTATCAATGAAAAGTACATGTATAATAACAATGGCATCGTGTATCTGCTTTATTTTTCAGAGCATTTATTTTATCAACTTAAGCTACTGGCATTGTGCTTTCATGGGTAATAATAGGGCAATGCTAAGTTTGCCTTTTTTTCTTGAGTACGATGAGTAATCATGGGAAAATGCAAATCCATCATTCCATCTGGCACTCATCTAACCTCATTGCTCTTGTTTCCATCACTTATTCTTGTTAGTTCTTGCATCTTGGTACAGGTTACCTATCAGTTCTTTCACTGGAAGAAAGGAACTCCATTTGGTGAAGACCAGGGTATCTACAGCAGGCTGACGTGGTGGGAGCAAATAGAAAATGGAAAACAACTCACTCGCAATAGGAAATTTTTGACTGTCGTGCCTGTAGTCCTGTAAGCCCTTAGCTCCTTATCGTGCACTCTTAATTGACATTGAATTTATTATATTGTGAAAAGAATTTGAGCATTTCTATATGTATGTCTACTTGGCGTGGGATTTTTGAAAGTCCTTAGAATGTCATTGGGAAACTGTAGATTATTTTATATTTTTGTTATGCTTCTTAATTTTGCTGAGATTTTATACTAGGTTTCTTCCTCATCAAGTTCTTTTCTCAATTTATGTATATTTTCGTTAAGCATGCCTGAATGTGGCAAGCTGAGTCCATCAACCTGTCTCTCCTGCACTGCATATTGAATTTAAGGTGGGAAATTGCTAGTGAGTGTAAAACTGGTGTCATTATCTCTTCACAAGTTTTTTTGCTTCTGGAGTTGAGAATGTCTTAAGTTCAACCCAGCAAACACAAACTGAAATCACTTGTCAAAAACAGTCCATATGGTTTTATTGTTTATTCAATCTTCTTCAGACGAATGGATATTTTGGTTGGAGAAAGAAAGAAAGAAAGTGTATTTGTTTGGCCTCTCTTCTGTACTATCTAACCCAGTCGGTAATGTTTGTATGTAGGTTGCACACCTCACTTAATTTAATCTAAAGTTGATTCCTATATCTTTGTTGATCCGTAAGGTTGAACAACTTTCTACGAGATAAACATAGGCAGTCGTGAGCCTAGGTTTCATTCCTAAAAAGAGAAGTTAAGAATATAGATTGTTCCGTAGGTGGAATGATGAGGGACAATTCAGTTGCAATATACTATGCTTATTTTGGGCCTATTCCAAGATGCTGTGCATGGTTATTTTTGGTGGTAAAATCCTGTTTTGATATTAAGACCAGATTGACTTGTGAACTGTGGAATCACACGCATGATTATTTGAAGAGGTGGTATAGCTTTGTAATTGACAGCTTCTTATGATAAAATGGTCCCCTTGGGTTTTTAGCGAAAGTCTATTGCATCAATAAACCTTGAACGTAGTTTTCTAATGTTTTAGATTTAAATGCTTAAATGTTATATATAACAATAAAGAGACTAAAAGTGAAGTATTTAGATAATGCTTGGCTTATTCTTTTGTTCTTCAAAATGTTTTATGGGCTTGGAGGATTACTGACGATGCGTAAATACAACAATAGGACATGTGTTGTTAATATCACACTGCTACTAACTACATGTGGCAGGTACTTGGTAGCCTCGCACGCAACAGATTATGAGCACCCGATGCTTTTCTTCAACACATTGGCAGTGTTTGTGTTGGTGGTGGCAAAGTTCCCTCACATGCACAAAGTTCGGATATTTGGAATCAACTCTGATCATTAACCTATTCCTAGTTAGTAATGGGATTCCAGTGATCTTGATTATGTATTGTATGTATACATCATTACATGCATGTAAAAAGGATTAAAGCTGATATATGTTTTAGACATTTTCGTTTCTATATATAAATATTTTTATTAACAATATTAGTTTTAAACCTCATGCTTCGATAAACATGTCCGATGAAACAGCTTACGTAGACTAGAGCCATTTCTACGCAATTATTCCCTTGGCCCAAGAAAAGAAAAGCTTTTTTTTTTTTTGTTGTGAGAAGGAAATAAGACAAAAGGCCTAATGCCTTAAAAAAGCCACAAAAGAAGCATCATTTGCCAGGAGTTGACGTAGTCTTGGATTAGGGAATTTCCAAATGGACCAACGATGAGGATGAGAGGCACCATTTTTTGTTAAAAAATCGGCACACTGGTTACTCTCCCGAAGGTTATGAACAATAGAACATTTCAAATCTCGCTTCGTCAAAGTCCTAATATCCTCAATGACGTTCAAAGGATGATATCGAGTACATGAGCCCAAGACTAGATTAATGGCTTCTCCTGACTCCAATTCAACAACTATTCTTCTATAGCTACGCTTCCAAGCCAATTCCAGTCCACGATGAATCACTAGAAGCTCAGCTTGGAAGCATGAGTAACCGACTGGCCAATCCCCTTTATCATCTCTGAACAAGCCACCAAAGCCTGCAGCACCTGGGTTACTTGTCAAGTTGCCATCCACATTGATTTTAACATACCCGAAGGACGGGGCCTTCCATGCTACCCATTTGCTCGACTTTGTAGCTTGAAGCGCATCGAACGGAAAAGCATGTTTGCACTCATCAAAGAGCCTCAAGAACCATTGAACTTGTCTAATTGAGGATATTATCTCGTGCTGGACTGCCTCTTTGTTTTTAGCCCACCAAATAATCCAAGCCACGACGATGAATTTTAGCACGTGTTGAAAAGGTCGTGAAGAGTCGAGAACATAAGAATATATCCATTCGTCAAGATTAAGATTGAAGAAAGAATCCTCAACCTGCCCAAGCATAGAGACCCATATCTTCTTCGCCCAAATGCAATCCCTCAAGGCATGGATATGGTTTTCCCATCAGATACCACACCTGTGACAACGGGGAGAAGGAGATGAAGTCATTCCCTGTTTGTAATGCAGCTCGTTCATAGTTAAGCGGCGCCATCGAATTTGCCAAATAAAGAAGCGGAACTTCTGGGGAATATGAAGTTTCCAAATCTGCGTCCAACACATGCTGGGAGCTGGAGGATAAGGCAAACGAGTAATAAACTCATAGCAGGAGTTCACCGTATAATGCCCAGCTGTCGTCTCCCCCCGTATTAACGAATTCGGAACCACCCTTGAGCAAGAGAAGGGAACAACAATGATAGAATTACGCACTCTTGACCCCAAGGGTGTGTGTAGATGAGAAATATCCCACATGCACTGATCATTAAGAATGTCTCCCACCAGTAAATGATGGTTCTGACTGTTGATTTGGGATATCTGTCAACGTAAAGGACAGTCGTCGACCCATCGATCATTCCAAAGTGAAATGTCAGCCCCATTCCCAACTCTCCAGAGGAAGCTATCACGCAAGTAGGGGATAGTTTTGCATATTGCTTTCCATCTCAGAGAGGCAGTAGGAGAGGTCGTACACGTAAGGAGAGGAGCAGGCCTTAAATATTTACTCTGCAACATAGCAATCCAAAGTTTCCCAGTGTCTTGAGAAAGGTCCCAGAGGAGCTTGCCGAGCATGACTATGTTATTGACACGAGCCATACCCCTTCCTTTCAGTTGATTTCCATAAAAAATCGTGACAACATTTATCAAGAATGTCGCATACCCCTTCAAGGAACCAGCATGTTTGCATTGTATACAAAGGGATTGTGGCTAGCATGGACGACCCCTGGGGGGGGGGGGGGGGGGGGG
>JAOQMR010000212.1:21168614-21182643 GCA_027563865.1 Erythroxylum pelleterianum | reverse complement strand
TCATTTAAAAGCAATAAATGAAGTAATTGAAATCATTTAGTCATTTGATTCAAAAACTAACGTTTATTTCTTGATTTTGAAAAAAAAGAAAGCTTAGTGGCTCATTACTCAATCATAAACATGAAAACCACCTAATTTCCTTGCTCAATATTTGTTCAAAATGCATCCCCTCTTGCTCCTCTTGCCTCTCTTAATTTCCTTTATCAATGTCAAAAATCCCTAATCAATAGGAATTCAAATTGGACAACCCATAACACTTAATCACAACATTAAGCTTATAAAACTTAAGCCCATACATTTCTTAAGCTATCTAAACTAAAACCCTTTCAAAATCCAACAAATCAAAATTTCTCTCACCTTGATCCTTCACCAAATGAAGAGTTTCTTGGCTTGAATGGAAGCTCTCATCTTTTTCCATCTTTTTCCTTCTTGAATCAACTCAAAATCCATCTTGAAAACCAAGAAAAATCAAGACCTAACCTTTTTCTTCTTTCTTCTTCCTTTACTCTCTCCACCGAAACTCTCCCTCTCTTCTCTCTTTTCTTTCATTTTTTCTAAATTTCGTTGCTTCTCTCCTTTAAAAGCCAAACAATCCTTCTTATTACAAGACCACACCATTTATTTAAAATTATGCCATTAATGAATGAGCAACGACCAATTTACCCTCTCATGTAAGCCTTGTAACTTAAATGGCTTAAGTGACCTTCCAATTTTGCCCCTCATGCATTCTTAACACCTTAACACTATAATTCAATCAACTTATGTCATAAAAATCTTACTCACATTAACATACTAATTAACTCCACAAAATAATATAATATAACAAAGCCTCAAAATTCATTTAGTTATGCTTAACTTCTTCTAAAAACAAGACCTTTTTCTAATCATCAAATTGAAAGAATTTGTTAACACTTCCTTCTAGAGAAATGTTCCTCATTATCTCAATTTTCCAATGACACCAAAATCAATCAATTTGGTTTAATAGTCCAAAAGTTATACCCCAAATATTTTCGGACTGTTACTAAACCGAGACTGCACCCTAAACCCAAATTCACTCCAGAAATTGAAGGTCTTAAGGACTGAATTGAAATTTGATTCTTTCAGATAACTTGTAGCTCTATGTCTCTAGTTTACTTTGAAACAAGAATCAACTCAATTAGAGCTCTACAGATCGAGATATCACCAAAATACTGAAGCATGTTCATAAAAATATCCAACTCATACTCTTTTAATCAATCATCTCACTTTGATTCAATAAATCTTTTTCAAATTATTCTAAAAAATTAAAAAAAATTTATAGAGAGATAGAGAAATGTCTTAGGAATCCAACAATTCAAAAATCGGGTCAATCGGAGGTCGGATGAAAAAGTTATGGCCAAAATAGTAGAGAGAGGTCGGATTAGGGGAGGATCGGCCAAAAATCGGCCGCGCGCACACACCGCGTCTCGTGCTCGCCCTCGCGAGGGCGCCTGCCTCTGCGAATTTTCCTCTCCGACAACCTAACTTCCAAAATTCATATCTTTTGACCCATAACTCCAAATTTTACAAACTTGGTATCAATGGAAAGCTAAAAGAAAGCTCTACAACTTCCATGAAGGACTTAAAAACAATTTCGGTCTCTGAAAGGGTCAAAAGTCCACGACAAAGTGACTTTTCGACAATCTCATCCTAAACAGCATCAGAATTTCTAAAAATCATAGAATTTTAATATTTCATATAATTTTAAGAAGTTTGTATATCTTGATAATCATGAATATGTTAGTATTTACTATGAATTTTTCTATTAAGTAGCCATACAATTATAGATAAAATGATAATGATTGATATATTTAAAAAAATTAAATAGTAATTTTTTACGCTCCTATGTTTCATATAATTAAACTACACTACGAATTTTTATGTAAGGAATTATAAAATGAATTATTCTAATAAAAATTTAAATTGGGAAAGACTAGTCAAATAAAAATACTATTACATATTTAATTCTATCATATTCGATTACAAGAAAGAATTAGGCATTAAAATGATAAATTTTAAGATAAATAGTCAAATAAAATTTTCAAGTTTAATACAAAGCTCAACTAGTTTCTTAAAAAATTTGAAGTATGCGATTAAAATATAAATACTTAGTTAAGTTAAAATTTAAATTTATTTTAATAAAATCTTAACTTGCGTACAAAAGTTTAAATAAATGTTTAAAAAAGTGATGTATATAAAGTATTAGAAAATTAATTTAATGAAATTGCAATTAGAATATAAATTATGTTAACCTAATTGCTTGATGAATTTATTAAAATATTTGAATTTTATAACTTTATGATTCTAAGTAAAGTCATATGATTTTTAAATTATTTGAAATGAACTTTCAATCTTTTATGCTAGGTAAGTTTAATAATTTATATATTTTTATAAATTAATTGGTAATGAGAGAAATAAAAAGTCAATATTGTGTAAATATAAACTAATTGACCAAATTTAAATCTTGAACAGAAGCAAAAGTAGAAAATTATTTAAAATTTAAAAATATTAGAAATTAAATTATGTAAATATGTAGACTTATTTGACCGAGAATACCGTAGGGTACTTGAATTCCCTTGCGAGTTTAACAGTTGCTCGGACTTGACAATTAAACGATCTTGATGGCCAAGTCTTTGCTATCATGACCTTCATTCATCATCAAGAAATTAAGGGAACATGTCCATTAATATGTCATCAACAAATTACCCAATCATGTCCGACTACATATGGCCCATCTACTAGCCAATATTACTCTGACATGAACATCTGTATAACTCTTGCTTGTCCCATACCACCAAACTCTGCCGTGCACTGTCCTTCAATTAATCCAACACTGTTATATATGGGTGGCACATGATAATTGAATGACACAACAAAAAGCGATTTTTACTTCTTTTTTTAGTAGTGGTTTTTTTATTTCAATTTTTTTGATAAGATATCAAACTTTTGATGTGATTCATCAATTTTATTAGAATTTTTTGTACGTTAAAAATGTTATGAAAATTCTTTTTTAATAAAAAGTTTAGAATCAATTTATCTATTAACTTATATTTTATTGATATACAAAATATTTTTTGGACATGTTAAAGGAAGTTCAATGTTTAATTAGCCAAGGTGAAAGTTAACAACCTATCAAAAAGAAACTAGATGACACTTTTGGCCTATGAGGTGGTAGGTGTGTATCCATGTTATTGTTGTTGGGACACTTTCATATAAGGTCCTTAACCAATTTGTCAATTCTTTTCGTGACTTCTTTGGGTAGTGCAAGGTGGGAACACTAGTATATATGGAGGTGCTTAAGGACAGAGATGGCAAGCTAAAGTCCCCCTTTTTAGGACAAGAAGTAGTTACACCATAAGTGTAACTTCCTTTCAAAGGAGTTTATTGGAGGACTACAATTAGTTGTAGTCAGCTTCCTAGATGATTAGAGGACTACAAACCACACTTATGAGAATAAGGAGATATTGGGATGCTTGTCATTGCTTTCCTTAATCTAAGGAATGTCTTAAGACAACATATTCACCTTAGTTTGGGGCTGAGGTATTTGTTGAGGCTCTGATTTAGGAGAAGATTGCTCATCCTAAACATATGTTTAGTTTTTACATCTCTACACTCTAACTAATCCGTCCTACATTAGCTTCCATAGGTAGGATGGTTTGATAATGTCTTCCACCAGTTCCCTTTTCCCAATATTATATCTCTTAACTTTTAAATGGTCAGAAAAAATTTTATCTAGATCAACTTTTACACACACATGCACAAAGGCAATCCTTTTGACATTAGTTATGTTTTCATCTAGTGCAATAGGGGATTCCTAGAGAATTAGCAAGGTAACTCAGTTTTTCAGAGAATTAATATTCTAGTACTGGAACTCGGTGTACATACGCCCATAAATGGATGGTTTTCAAGGCATCTTTGTCCATTATAACACTAGGTTCCTGCTTTTTGATAAATGAAGGCTTGTCTTAGATATGCCGAGCGCCAAGATCCCTGACCTTTTGTGCTAGGTCTACCGAGCTAAACCTGAATATGTAGAAGCTGTCTTCGTTTACCAAAGATCTGATCAGTCTTAACTTTTTTCTAGTTAGCTTTAGCCCACTAGTTCTTAAGGGGGAAAGATAATTTCTTATCAAGGAACCATCCAACCAAGGCATATTTTCATTTCAATGTGCCCTGCTAAAGCATATGAGTTAGAAGAGCAATAGGAGTTCCATTCTCATTTGAGGGATCATACCTCAGTTTGCCAAATTTATCAAGGTCCCGAGTACTTCATTCCACACAACCTTTAAAATTAGAGATGAAGGATGAGCAGAAGGAGCATCTGGAGGGTTAGGGGAGTTGCAGGGGTAGGTGGAGAGTGGAGAGAAGCAAGAATCAAGTAGTTTTTTAGGTGAGGTCACCGCTGAGGGAGGCATGGTTTTTTCCTTGTCTATAGACAATATTTTACTAATAATGGTGAACTATTAGTCAAGCCAGACTGAAATGGGGAGAATATAGGTAGTAGGAAATTCTAGAGAGAAAGAAAAGGAAACTCTCACTCTAGCCCATTACATCACATATAACTTCTGTATTGATATAATATTTTTAAAGAATATGACATTTTATGTAAATATCCACGTCATAAAAAAGTAAAATAAAAATTACCAAACCATATAAATACTTCATACTAAGTATATTATTTTTATCACATGATTGCAATCTTTTATTTATGAAATTAAAGATATTAATTTTAATGTTATAGTGTTAATTCGAAGTAATATATTAGTTTTTTATTTATGTTATAATGATGATTTGCGTTAAATATATTTATTTTTATTTTGTAATTAAAATTTCTTGTTTATGAAATTAATGATAATTTATGTCAAATATAGTAATTTTCTATTATATAATTACATTCTCTTATGTACAAAAGCATAAATTAGTCTTATATTTAAAAGCATATTTTGAACTTATTGGATGATAATTTAAGCACCACATTATCGTCAATCTTGTTTTTTTATTCATACTTTTCAAAAAATTATTGTCTTTCATTCTCATTCTAAGTAGCTTAAATTGAATATCATTTTATTCATGATAAGTTCACTAAAAAAGAACTTTGAATTTCATTTTATTCACAATAAGGTCGCTAAAAAAACTTTAAATTCGTTGTTTGTGTACTAAAGGCTAGTTGACAAAATTTTCACCAAATTTCTCGTTACATCATAAAACTTTTCTTGAATTAGCCTTCCATTAAAGAAACTTAATGCACTTCCTAGCTCTGACCTCTCTCTAAGTATCTCTTTGCTTGGTCGTGCACCATGGCTCTTCGTGTATCTCTTTAACTTTGCATGGCTTTGCATAGTGGCTCTTCTTTCATCTTTTGTCTGCAAGTCTTCTCTTCTCTAGTTCCTATTGTTGTGTTCTCACCTTGA
Source organism: Erythroxylum pelleterianum (assembly GCA_027563865.1). NCBI lineage: Eukaryota > Viridiplantae > Streptophyta > Magnoliopsida > Malpighiales > Erythroxylaceae > Erythroxylum > Erythroxylum pelleterianum. The sequence continues at coordinate 21,177,214 of JAOQMR010000212.1, read as the reverse complement.
TATCCTTTTCCTCTTTGTCTTTCCTCTTTAGATACTAGTCCTTACGTTGACCTAGGTGGTCCCCCCACTCAGATTTGCCTTTGATCCTTTCTCGACTGCTCTTGCACTTCCTCTTCCTTATTCCTATTATGTTCTAGTTTCTCTAGTGTATATTTTTTTTCTCACCTGCCTTTCCTTTTTGCACATGTTTCCCTCTTTACTATTTTTGGTATCATGGTTACTCCTAACCTAGCTCAAAAAACATTCCACCTCTAAGTTTTCCCTCCCTAATTTTATCTTCTTTTCTATCCCCTAACTTATCTCTATAAGTTCATGTCATGTTTCTTACCAATCCATTCTCAAAAGAAGGACTCATCCCTCAATCCTCTCTAAGGAATCGAGCTATCCATACCTTCTTCCTAAGGCACCTCCACCCCTCTACCTAATAAACTATTTAGGAAAACTCAGTCTTAAATTTTAGAGACCTTTTTTACAGTTTTGTCACCCTATTTTGTATAATGGTAAGTAGTTAGTGACTCCCCCACCTCAAGTGCTTAAAGAAGGTGCATAAAAGTGGAATGCTACCCTAATTGGTTTTTTTCCTAAACAAGAGGCCATCTTATTTAGTTATCAATAACTCATCTCATTCTTAGTGGAAAATTTATAGTTTAAGGGAGCTTTTAGTTAAGGAAGGAAACCTATTCTTATTCAAGTTTAACTCTCAATCCTAAACACATAAACTTATCGAGGCTGGTCTATGGTATTACTTCTTCCCTATTTTTTTTTTGCAAAAATGGGGACCTAGAATTCATATGGAAAACTTGAAACAAAAGCATATCCCTATTTTAGATCAACATTCATAAAATTGCTTTAGAATATTGGATTACACAAGGGCTACGTTATCTCTTTAGTTATATGGGGAAGCCTCTTTGCTTAGATGAGGCTAACGTGTCCATGTCAAAAGTAAATTAAGCATTATATATGGGGAAGCCTCATTGACATTGATTGGAAACCACTTGAAGTAATACCCATAACATCTTATCAACTTAACGAGGGAAGGAAATTATATAAACCAAGGTAGCTCATATGATAATCTGGATGGAAACTCTAATTTCAAGAAGGTCTCCAAAAGAAAATAAGGTAGGAGGAAAAAGGCCTTAACCTCCTTCAAATATTGTCTTTAATTACTTAGAATATTAGGGAGCTCAACAGCCCCACAAAACAAAAAGCTCTTCTTGATTACCTTAACACTATTAAGCCATACATAGTAAGACTATTAGAGACTAAGATGGTTGAGAATAAATGTAATAATCTATATTTTTTGAAGAAAGATTAGAAGATCATATCTGACCATTAGGATCAACTTTACAGGAGGATTTTAGTAGTTTTTGACTCTAACAAAGTCAGCATAATACAAATTTCTATCTCAGATCAACACATTCATACACTAGTCAAGCTAAAATAAGAAGGTTTGATTTTCATGCGACTTTTATTCATGCTTCAAACTTTTCTTTTCAAAGAACATCACTGTGGAATACCTTAAGAACCTGATATCTACTATTAATTCATTTTGGTTAATTGTAAGGAAATTCAATAATATAGTACACCCTTTAGAGGCAGAAAGGAATTCAAAACTCAATTACTATAATGAGGATCTAAGGAATTGCATAGTTTAATGGTTGCTTCATTACCTAGTTAAATAATCAATACAGTAGATGGAATTTAAGGAAGAAATTGGGTAGAACACTATCATTTTTATATGCTTACATGGTTCCAAAATGTTTATATGGTCATTGAGATGTGCTTAATCGATTATACATTTACTCCATTACACTTAGTTATTAATTATATGAAATTTCTTAAGATACTTACTTTAGTTCATATATAATTTGAGGTACAATTCGGAAACAAAAGAGCTAAAGTGGCACTACATTTGAGCCGTTTTTTGAAGATTCACAATCCTTTGTATTTACAGAGCAAGAAGAAGGGGATTAAAAGACAAGAAGAAGACAAGAAAACGAAAAACACAAAGAAGATGAACTAAGCTATGTTGCTCACGACCAAAGATGGAAATAAAATGCACAGCCTGAACAATCAATCATGGTAGTGCATAGATTTACATGACCACCACTTGTACATTGAATGATAATCTAGTATTTTATTATAAGAGAAGTGTGGTGAGTAATGGTTGGATGATGGATGGTGGAAGGCTGCACTTCGATTAGGGAAAGATAATTTGAAAAGGATTAAGAATCACTCATGACCATATTAATTTGGCATGGCTGTGAGCATTAACTCATAGCCATGTCAAATTATTGCACAGTCTTGAGTTTCAACTCATGGCTGTGTAATATACATGTATGGGCATGAGTCACTGTCATGCCCATGTAATGTTAAGTCACGGGTGTGACATATAATCACACTCATGACAGCCCCATACATAACCGTAAGAGGGACACCTCAACCCATTTAACCCTACATCTATAATATAAATCGAGACATATGACAATGAAGGTTTTTATGAAAGATTAGAGGTTTTTCAGCTGGGAGAAAAATAGAGAGGGAGCTTTAGGAGAGATGAGAAAATGGGCAAATCCCTTAATCGTGAGAAACCCATAAAAGGGTAGCTTCTCGATGCCAGTTCAGAGGTGACATCGATGTCGACAACCTGGTTAAGTGTATTTCAACTTGTATTTATTGTTTTGTTTCTCCCTTTTGAAATTGATTATGTTATCCTATGTTTATGGATTTAGGTATTGTGAAAAGATAATTTGAATATGTTCATTGGATCGTTTTATTATAAACTCATTGCTAGAATATTCAATGTAATATGTAATTATTATGTTGAATTTCATTTGTAGCGATTAATGGTTCTTAATCATTAAAGATAACAAAACCTAAGTTAAATAATCCGATCTTATGTGATTATCACTAAGATTGGTCTGTTTTTCTCACATGTAAGGTGGCTATTCGATTAAATCTAGAGAGCATCTCCTAGGTTATCTGATAGCTAGGGTTAATTAACGAGCTCTTCATAATTAACTTTGACCTAAGGAAAATTGGGATTAATAGAGCTTGTTGTTAATCTAGTTCAAATAGAGATGTAAAGACAACAATGTAATGAAATATGTTTAATTAGATGTAAGTCGAGATTGAACCAAAGAACCAGGTCCCTAACGAATTCACCACTTTCATCATTTTTACATGTTTTCTTTAATTTGCTTTTGTTTTATTTTCTTGTTTCAAACCAAACAAACCCTCCAAAACCTAAACACCAATTATTTTCATTTCATAAGCTTCACACACACTTTCTATGGGTTAGACTTAGGCTCACCACTGCTACAGTAGTAGGTCTAGTTTATTTTACGTAGTGTTAAGACACGCTATCAATTTTGACACCGTTGTTAGGGACTGTGATGCTTAGTTTTTGGTTTTTGATTTTAATTGGTGTTTTGTACATATTCGTTTGCAATTAGTTTCTATTCAATTATTTCTCTATCTTTTCACTTTTTGTTTAGTGTTTGTTATGTTAAAAAAATTATTTTGACATAGACGGAAGTAATTTCTTTTATAACTCTTATTCTCAATCATATAACCAAGGTTGGACTAATCAAACTAAATTTAGTTATGGATGAGATAATTAATAGAATTACTTCCTTGATGATATGCAAGACACGCAATAATTCTCATATAGACTAGAAGCTTCTTATCATGACTTAGTTATATCTCTAGAATATTTACTTAAGATTATGACTGCTAACAATATTCAACTTCAATAGAGTGTATAGGAGTTCCAGCAGGATGTAAGAGAATTTTTGCAAGACTCAGGGTCAAGCATCAAATATTTGGAAAACCATCAAAACTTAGGTACTTCTCTGGAGGAATTAGTTACTGTTTACGTTGCAATTACTTTGCGATTACAATAAGCAGAGATGCAATTCCAACAAGAAACAAGTTCTAGGATCTAGAAATTGGCAAGTCAGACAGGTTAGTTAAAGGAAGCTCTTGACCGTCTAGCATCACAAAGCGAAGAAACATAACTATCTCAACCCGAGTTGTACTCAAGGGAAGTTTTTGTAGAGAGCTTACAGACTGAAGAGAGCTTGAAAATCTTGAGATCATTTCTCAAGGAATTGCTTGTGTGGAAGAATTGAAAAGGAGCTGGAAACCGAAAAAGGGATACATCTTTTAGCTCAAAGGTAAATAATGAGTTCCAATTTGTTGTTTAGAATGACTCTTTACTTTTATCTAGTAGGTTAGAGGAATTGAATGAAAAGGGAAAAAGGTGAAGAGACTTTCGAGATCTTTCAAAAGTATATGGACTCAGTAGAGATTGGAAGTTTGAAGATAGGGCATATGCTAAATATGAAGGATTATCAACCAAAGCCCTGTCCTAAACAACCTCATGTGGAGATAGCTCAAACTGTGATACCTGAAGATCATAATTTCGGGACGTGAGGAGAATATAGAGTCAAGTCAGTGACCCTAAACCAAGGCACTTCTTGGGAGGCAACCTTAGGCAAGTAAATTTCTTTTCTTTAAATTTTCGCATTTGTTTCTTATATGCATGTGTGTTTTTATGATGTTTTTTTAAAGTTTTAAATTAAAATGAGAGAGAGAATAAAACATTTACTCTTTTTCTACTGCTTCTAGGATTATATAGTCATGATTAGAGAATGAATTGACTAGAAAATTTCATGGAAACTTGAGCATGTACTTTTACTTTTTTGATTGGTCGATGTGCATTATCTTTAGAAGAATAGTGACTAGTGGTAGACAAATCTAGTGAGATTTTGAGCCTTATTAGACTGACATATCTATATTAGTTTGATTGTCTTTTGATAATATGTGACCTTCATGACACGTACATCTTGATTTTTCCTTGAATTTCTATTCGAGACCAAATTTTTATCACGTGCATTAATAAGGAAATAATTAGGCATTCTTTGCTTTTTCAAACTATATTAGCTAAATAACCTACCCTATTGATATGATTTTCCCTTATTAAGCCCCTTTGAGCTTTATTTGCCTTTTCTTTGCGCATTAGCCACTTAACATGCTTTAAACCTAACCAAATGTCCTTCCCAAGCCTTAAATCTAGTGAAACATTTGTTGATTGTTGAGTTTGAGGATGCATAAAAGTATAAGTGTGGGGATGTACACATTTGTGGGTTGGTTATAATGTTGGGATGGTATTTTATGACTTATCATTGAAATTCCCATGTTGATGTAGTTCCTTTTAATTTTCATAAGATAAAAAGAAAAGAGAAAAGCAAAAGTAAAGAAAAGAAAAAGAAAGAAAAAATGTTTAAATAAATGTAGTAAGGAGGAAGTGCATATGTGTTGAAAATTTGTTTATGATTAGTCTTTCCTCCTAAAGTTGTATTGAATAAGTTACTTAAGTATGTTGAATATGAGGTGGATGTTTCTTTCAATGGTCACTTGCTATAGTTACCAAATTTTATTTATGATCAATTTTTGTGAGTGATAAATGCTTCATATGGTTTGTGTGTGAGAGTTTGATTTTGAGTGATGAAACATCATTTTTGCATTCATTATAGTTGATGTACACAATTGTGAGGGAATGTTGGTTTTTGCACTTGATGTTGAAGTAAATCACTTGTTAATATATAAATTATGTGAAATATATAAAATACACAAAAGGGGGGTTAAATTGTGTAAAATCTTCAAAGATATTATTCTTTAAAAATTTCTTAAATTTCTTTGCAAATTCAGATGATGACAAAACAATTCTCTTAAGTCGATGAGTAATGCAATTGCAAAAAATATTATCTATTCTTCTAACAATAAGAAAATTAAAAGATAAGGGTTAGAGAATAGATATCGCGATTTTATACTAGTTCACCCTTAACCTTGGGCTACGTCTAGTCCTCAGAGTTTGTCTGAGATTTCACTGTACTCTTCAACGTTACAAGTATTCTTTCTACATTTACAGAGTCTCTTCAGGTCTCTCTCACAAAGAATTCTTTATCTGCTTTCTTAGCCTCTTTAGGCTCTAGCCGTTCTTTCTCTTGGAAAGATATTATTTGAGCTTCACGTTACAGATGTGTTTGCTCTCTTTCTTTCGCACTTGAATACAGAGTTTCTCTCTAAGTATTGTACAATTAGATTTTTTCTCTTGCATTGTATGTAGTTATCTCTATGTACGTATATTTTTGTCTACGACTATACCTACTATTTATAGCTTAAGACTTTAACTGTCTTCTTGAGAAATTGCTTCTTGAATCTTCTAGAAACCATTATTAGTTGAGTCCTGTAACTAACTCTAACTAAGTAACTGACTGACGTTCTAGAATCTTTTTCATTTGCATCGTCTGGTACTATGCTTCTTCTGTTGTTGCGCTTCATCTGGTGTCGTTGCGCTTTCGTCTCGAGTTGACCTTCTGTATCTTCTTATATTGACCTTCTGTATCTTCTTATGTTGACCTTCTGTATCTTCTTATGTTGACTGTCTTGATCTTCTTGTGTTGACCGTCTTATGTTAACTATTTGTAGTTTAAAGTATCGTCTAGGTTTGACCATGTATCTTCTGGGGTTGACTATGTATCGTCTTAAGTTGACGATTTGTGTCACTTACATTTTTCTGCGCACTTAACAAACTTATCAAAACTATTCACACACTTCTATGATTATTATTATTTGATTGTCATCAAAATTAATAGTGAAGTGAAGTCTTCTTGACTTAACAATCTCCTCTTTTTTGATGATAACAAATAATCATAATATTAGAAGATAAAATAATATTCAGACAAAAAATAATATTCAGACGAATAAACCGATAATTTACAATATTCTCCACTTTTCTTTCTCCTCTTCTCCTCCTCCTATTTGTTATTAATCAAAAAGATAATTCATTTTGGACGCTTCAAAAATTCAGAATACATATGATGAATATCAGTACGGATCGTCTTGAGGTCTTGTTCAATAGAAACACGTAGAAGTGCTATGTCATCGTGAAGATCACCCACTGAATCACCCAGTTCATCAACCTTAGTATAAATTTCCTCAATATCTTTTGATAAAGCTTCTTAAACTTCCTTCTAATTGTGACCAGCTTCAGTCCAATTGATGAAATGCTTTAAGAACTTCGAATTAACAATAGGATCTTGTTGTATTTCACTAAGTGGATGAAGGTGTTCAACAACAGATGGTTGTCTAGGTGAATCGTATAACTCTATGATTTTGATTGAGGATAATTTGAAGGTTTGTTTTTCTCCTAGGAGATCAAGATCATCAGGTCTGGGTAGTTTATAAATTGGTTTCCCAAGAAGGTGTAACACATTTTTGACTGAAGGTATGAAACCTAAGGGTCTAAAATGAATGATTAAATGCATAAAGGTTTCTAAATTGAAATCGATACTTTCTATTGTGATATTCCTATACCTTCCTTCTATCACTGTGCCAACTACCTTGAAACTTTCATCTTTGGTAGAAACTCCAAATTGACTCCCTGATGGCCTTGATATGTGATACGATACATAGACACTTACAGGTTGAGCTGCATAACATGCATCATTGATGTTTTCACAGCCATTTGAATCTGTTATGCAGTGAGATCATATTCATGCCCTTTAGGAAACATCTTCTTCTTCCCTTTTTCATCGTTTATTACAGGGGTTGGACATCTTGGTTGTACATCTGGCGCAATATTTATTGTTGTTCTACTTGTTATCGAATAGATAGTATAACGATCTTTTGAAATCTTCATTAGATATGGTTCTGACTTTTCATCTCGTAGAATACCATATAGTCTTTATTCTTCATGACTAAGAGGATGTATTATCTAATTGTTTACTGGTATAGGCTCGATTTGTACCTTGACTATCTGGTTAGAAGGTTCTTTGATAATAATTGAACTTCTGTTTCGATCAGGTACTGATTCTTCTATAACCTTCATTTTCAAATCCTTTTTCTTGATTGGTTTATAAGGATTGTAAGGTACTAACTGGTGTTCAACTGTCTGTGCCTTTTGTGGAACATCAGATGAAGAAACCTTTTTTTAAGTAAGCTTCATCTTCTTTTGTTCTTCTACTGGTTTGGAAGAGAGTTATTGTTGAGGCTTCTTCTTCTCAAATACTGACTTCCTTTTTATCCTTGTCTCTCTAGATGATTTTGTTGATTGACTTTGTAGGATAGAGACAATTGATTTGGTAGGTTGTTGTCATTGCTCTTGCTTCTCAGAATCTCCACCAAGAATCAGAACTTTCTTCTCCTTTCTTTCTTGTTGTTGTAAGGTCAATAATCTTGGTGAACTTCTTGACTGTTTAGGCTTTTTTGATTGGAGCGTCTCAGCCTTCCTCTCCAAAGACACTTGATGAGTTGATTGTTGAACCTTGCTTTCCTCCCTCTATAGAATCGTCTTGACTTGTATTGGCATATCAGACGATTGCTCAGCCTTTCCTTCTGCTGATATTCTTCCTGTCAATCAAGGTTTTGTTTGTATTTCAGACGGACCATATTCACTCTTGCTTTGTCTTACTATAAGCTCCCCCTTAGACTTTGCTTTCGGTGTAGAACTTATATCTGTAGGAAAATCCCGGGACGAACATCACATGTTCAGGCAGCGGAAAACAAAAATTTTTGTTCCCGAGACTTTCCCG
>JAOQMR010000212.1:21132624-21146604 GCA_027563865.1 Erythroxylum pelleterianum | reverse complement strand
TTAGCACCGAACCTCTATAAAAACAGCGTTTGATCTTCTTCCTTATACTCTTTATTTACATTTGATTAAATTGTTTTTATGTGTATTAATTCCGTGAATTTTTGTAAAACTCTGCGAAAAAGATTAAAGATCTATTCAACCCCTCTTCTAGATCGTTTACACGTAGAAGGAAGACTTCGACATCTACAACTTTTAAGAAGACCAAAAAATGAGATTCGGCCTCTAAAAGTGCCAAAAATCACCATTTCCTTAAGCTATCCAGTGGATGCCCGTTAAACGGACATCCATGTCCGTTAACAGACATACATCAGGTTTAAGAGTCCAAAATGACCAGAGAAGGTCCGTTTTTACACCCGAGTAAACGGACATTGGGGTTCCCCAAAGTCCTCCAATGCCTCTTCAAAGCTTCCAACATCCAACCTAACACCATATACACTTATACTCTTCCCAAATTCACTTATTCTAGTGCCTAAACACTTCATAACAACTCAAGCAACAAGTTCATCTCAAAAAAATTCTCAAATCTCCACTCATTTGGTTCATCAAAACCCCAATTTCCTATCAATCACCATAGCTGTCACAACCACAAATCATAAGCAGCATCCTAATGTGTAAAAATCATATCTTCCCCTTCCGTCATCCAAAAATCACAAACTTCATATCGTTGGAAAGATTAAAAAATTTTCTACGACTTTCAAGAAGACAAATTTTATCAATTGTACATAGAAAATTCCAAAATTTCACTTGAATTCAGAATACATTCCTACCCTTATGAAAATTTGAAAATAGCCATGCAAAAATTTGAAAATCCATAAACAACCATAATTCATATTTATTTCATTTGCATCAAAATAAGTGTTTTACAACGCTTTAGTGGGCATTTCAAGCCACTTTACAAAATAATCCAAATTACAAACTTTGCAAAACAATAATTTATCAAAATGCATCTAAAGCATTGTTTTACAAATTCCAACTTCCAAAAGAACAAAAGAACAAAAGTGCAAAATAGAGTGATGCCTTGGCGCTCATTTCGATAAGTCGCTAACATGCTCATCACCTGTGGTGGGAAGGAGCGAAGGGTGAGCTTAACGCTCCTGGGTAACACTTTTATAATCGGTGATAAGCAAAAACCATTTAGACCTTGATGATCATAGAAATTTCTCATAAAAATCCATAAAACTTATATTTCTCAACTTTCTCAAACCAAATCACAATTCACATAAGTTAAGCATTCCTCAAACTTGTCAACACATGTAAACACATAAGCACATCACAAATGGTTTGGGCAAGTCCATAAACATGACGAACTACACAATTCCATATAATGGTCTTGTCTAGTCGTAAACTTAAGGGAGTCCATAAAGGAGCTCCGTGCCACTAGCGGGTAGGCGGGAGAAGCCTTGACTTGGTCAATGTGCACGTGACAATTCTTGGATGGACTACACCAAACCCACATAACATGTAATTCATGAACTGAAAAATATTTTGCCCAAATGGCATATTCTTGAAAACTTGTTTTTCATGAACATGACATATTTCACAATTCAACAACCAAAATCCCATAACAATCCTAAAAGCCATTTTTCAACTTAATCAAAAGCAACAAATACAATAATTGCAAAGAAACTACATTTCATTCCTATCCCATAACAACATATGGCAAATTCTTAATCATTTAAAGAACAATAAATGCTCATTTATGAGGCAGTTGGAAAAATCATTAATTTCATTTATTTGAAGAACATTTATAGCCTATTATCTCAAGTATAAAAATATAACCCACCTTAGTTTCCTTACTTGAAAGGTTGCTCAAATGTGCCTCTCCTCTTGCCTCTCTTGGTTTTCTTCAACTTTGATACAAAAATCTCAAATCAATAGGAATCCAAATTAGAAAACCTAAAGAGCCCAAAGCATGAAATTGATCATAAAATACCTAAACCCATCTATTTCCTAGGCTCCTTGAACCACAAACACTCCAAAAATCCAAAACATTAAAAATCACTTACCTTGAATCTTCACCCAACAAAGGATTTTCTTGGCTCTAATGGAAGCTTGAACCTTCCTCTAGCTTTTTCCTTCTTGAATTAACCCCAAAAACCCTCTTAAACACCAAGAAAATGAAAACCCTAACTTTTCTTCTTTTTCTCTCCTTTCCTCTCCACCAACGACACTCTCCCTCTTCTCTCCTTTCAATTTTCGTTTTTCCCTCTCTTCCTATGCAAGACAAGCCTTATTTCTTCCCTTTTATACCATTAATATGCTAAAAAGTCCAACTTACCCTTACTTATTAGCCTAGGTTCTTACATCCTTAAGTGACATGCCCAAAATGCCCTTAATGCAATACACTCCTAACACTTTAATTTAATTTCTTGTCACACAACCTCATTAACACTAATATGCTAATTAGCTTCAACATACATTAATCTAACAAAACCCCAAAAATTAATCTAATCATGCTTAATCAAATAAAAAAATCAGGGGCCAACAGTTCTCCCTCCGTTAAAGAATTTCATCTTCGAAATTCTTACCTGATTCATTGAAGAGGTGTGGATACTTCTCCTTCATGGCTTCCAAGGGCTCCCACGTGGCCTCTTCAACAGAATAATTTCTCCACAGGACTTTGACTAACTGAACTGTCTTGTCCCTTAGGACCTTTTCCTTGGTGTCCAAAATCTTCACTAGAATTTCCTCATAACTCAGATCATCGCTCAATTGAACCTCAGTGGTTTGAATGATGTGGGATGGATCCGACCTGTACCTCCTCAACATGGACACATGAAAAACGTCATGTATCTTTGACAATTCTGGTGGCAACGCCAAACTATAGGCTAGCGGTCCGATCCTCTCTATAATCTCATATGGACCCACATATGTCGGACTCAACTTGCCCTTCTTGCCAAACTTCGTGACTCCTTTCTAGGGAGATGTCTTAAGGAATACTTTCTCACCGACTTCATATTCCATCTCCTTTCGATATGCATCATTGTAGCTTTTCATTCTATCCTAAGCTTCCTTAAGCCGTTGCTTAACCAGATTAACCTTATCAATCTTCATCTGCAATAATTTTGGTCTTATGAGTTTCCTTTCTCCTTCTTTATCCCAACATATGGGAGTTCTACACCTCCTTCCATCCAGTGCTTCATAAGGAGCCATCTGAATGCTCGAATGGTATGAATTATTATAAGCAAATGCGACCAATGGAAAATGTTCATCCCAAGCTCCTTTAAAGTCCATCACACATGTCCTGAGCATTCCCTCAAGTGTTCGAATGGTTCTCTCCGATTGACCGTCCGTCTGGGGATGAAAAGTCGTGCTAAAATTCAACTTGGACCCGAGAGCCTCTTGCAAGCTTCTCCAAAATCTCGAAGTAAATCGAGGATCCCTGTCAGAAACTATGGAATCTGGAATCCCATATAATCTTACTATCTCATCAATATACTTCTTTGCTAGCACATGCAGAGAATTAGTCTGTTTAATTGCCAGAAAATGGGCTAACTTCATTAGCCGATCAATAATGACCCATATGGCGTCATGCTTCCTACTAGTCTTGGGCAATTTTATTAGAAAATCTATAGTTACCCGTTGCCACTTCCACTCAGGAATGGACAATGGCCTTAACTTGCCAGATGGTGCTTGGTGCTCAGCCTTGACTTGCTAACACACTAGACACTTGCTCACATAATCTGCTACATCTCTCTTCATGCCTTTCGACGAAAAATGCTCTCTCAAATCCCTGTATATCCTGGTACTACCTAGGTGCGTGGCATAAAGCGCATTGTGTGCCTCACCCAGTATTTCATCCTTAACTTCCCTGACATTCAGAATACAAAGTATGTTTCTGACAACCATAAGTCCATCATCCCTCACTACCACTTCAGATTTCTTGCCATTTTGAATTTCTTCTCGAAGCTTACTCAATTCTGCATCCTGTGCTTCTAACTCCTTAACTTTCTCCCTGAGTATCGGCCTCACTCTGAAATTTGCAATCACACAATCTGGTTTCTCCTATTTTAAACTTATTCTAAGCTTCGTCATTTCTTCCAATAATGGCAAAAACACTGTTTGTACATGAGCAATAGAAGATTTCCTACTCAAGGCATCCGTAACCACATTCGCCTTCCTAGGTGGTATTCAATCATCAGGTCACAATCCTTGAGCAACTCTAACCATCTTCTCTGTCTCAAATTCAGCTCTTTCTGACTTAACAAATACTTGAGACTCTTGTGATCAGTAAAGATCTTCGAATGCACCCCATACAAATAGTGTCTCCAAATCTTCAAGGCAAAAATTACTGCTGCCAATTCTAGATCATGGGTTGGGTAATTCAGTTCATAAGGCTTTAGCTACCGCGAGGCATAAGCTATTACCTTGTCTCCTTGCATCAATACACAACCCAAACCCTTCCTAGAAGCATCACTGTATACTGTATAACCCTCCTCTCCTGCGGGCAAGGTCAGAATTGGAGCACTTGTCAATCTGTGCTTAAGCTCCTCAAAGCTCTTCTGACATTCATCACTCTAAATAAACTTCTGATTCTTCCTCAACAACTTGGTCATAGGAGTAGCTATCATCGAGAATCCTTCAACAAATCTTCTATAATACCTTACTAGACCTAGAAAACTTCTTACCTCTGCCACTGTCGTAGGTACATGCCAATTCACAACTGCTTCATTTTTTCTTGGATCAACATGTACCTCATCTTTAGAAATCACATGCCCAAGGAAACTCACACTTGCTGAATTTGGCATAAAGCTCCTTCTCCCTTAATCTCTGCAACATTATCCTGAGATGTTTGTCATGTTCCCTTTCACTCTTGGAATAAACTAGAATGTCATCAATAAACACTATGACAAACTGATCCAAAAACTCCTTGAAGATCCTATTCATAAGATCCATAAATGCTGCCAGAGCATTGGTCAATTCAAATGGCATGACCAGGAGCTCGTAATGCCCATAATGATACCTAAAGGCTGTCTTGCTTACATCAGACTCCTTGATTCTGAGCTAATAATAGCCTGACCTAAGATCAATCTTGGAAAAGACCCTTGCTCCCTATAACTGGTCAAACAGATCATTAATCCTAGGCAGAGGATACTTGTTCTTAACAGTCACCTTGTTGAGTCTCCGGTAATCGATACACATGCGCCATGTCCCATCCTTCTTCCTAACAAACAGAACTGACGCTCCCTATGGCGACAAACTCGGCCGTATAAACCCCTTCTCTAATAGTTCCTCCAACTGTTCGTTAAGCTCCTTCAGTTCTGCTGGAGCCATTCTATATGGTAGTATAGAAATGGGTGCTGTTTCGGGAATTAAGTCGATGACAAACTCAATTTCCCTCACCGGCAGCAAACCAGGTAAGTCCTCTGGGAACACATCTGGAAACTCCCTCACAACTGGAAAATCCTCTAACTTCCCTTCATTCACCTCGGTGTCCACAGCATGCGCCAAGAAGGCTTCACACCCCTTTTCCATCATTCTGTCAGCTAACAAAGCTGAAATAATTCTTGGCGATGGCATTCTCCTGTCTCCTCTGAAAATTACCTTCTTACCATTTCTCAGATCAAATTCTACCACCTTAAGGCTACAATCCAACTTCGCATGATGCTTCTCCATGGTATCCATACCAAGTATGACATCTAGACCCTTCAGTTCTAGGGGCAACAGGTCTACTACCAGTCTAACACCCTCAATAACCAGCTCACAATCTCTATACACTCGACTGATTACCACATTCCTCCCTAGAGGTGTACTAACAAGCAAAGGACTATTCAAAGGCATTGAATTCACAGCATGCAAAATCATACTTGCAGAAACAAATGAATGTGTAAAGCCAGTATCAATCAACACAAAACTGCATAATTGAATAACTGAGCCATACCCGTGACAACTTCAGGAGCAGCTGCAGCTTCCTCTCTGGTCATGGCAAATACCCTGGCTTGTGCCTGACCTCTTGGACTCTCTGGAGGATTAGCCTTCCTCACAGCTCCAGAACTGCTCATCTCTGTGATTGGCCTAGGTCCCACTATTTCTGCTCTTCTTAGGGCTTGCGACTGCGACCCCTCTTGCCTTACTACCTGGGGATAGTCCCTGATCATGTGCCCCTTCTCACCGCATCAAAAGCAAGCTCCAAGTAGCTTGAAACACTCTCCTTTATGAAGTTTCCCGCAATGCTCACATTAGGGGTTCGTGTATCTGCTTCTTCCCATCCTTCCTGTGCCTCCCACACTTGAGGCTTGCACTGAAACTGCCCTTGTCTACTTATTCTTGGCAGGACCACTACTTCCTACTTCACTTTGCGTATGATAAGTCCTTGTACTCCTATCAGGCATTGGAGCACTCATTCCCTCCCTTGAAGACTGCTCTCGGTTCTTCCTCTTCTTGTTCACTTCAGACGATATTCTCCACATTTCAGCCTGGAGTGCGGCATATACCAGCTGCTGGTAGTGACAAAAATTGTGGATCAGCACCTTCTTCTTGATCCCAAAGTGAAGCCCCCCCTCAAATTTACGGCACTTGTCCTCTTCATTTGCCACAATGTTAGCTGCATATTGGGACAGTTGGGTGAACTTCAGCTCGTACTCACTCACACTCATTTTCCTCTGTGTGAGATTCAGAAATTCTCTGGCCTTCTCTTGGATATAGATCCTCGAGAAGTACTTCCTCCGAAAAGCTTCCAGAAATTTCCTCCATGTCAAAATCGACGGGATGTCCTGACTGTGAGGCACTGACTCCCACCATTGAAGTGCATCTCCCTACAGCAAGCTGACTTCATAATCCAGCTTCTCTTCGTCGGAGCACTTCATCTGTACCAGGACTCTCTCGATCCTCTTCAACCATGCTTCAGCCTCTTCGAGGTTTGTAGTCCCATTAAAGTCAACAGCCTCATCCTTACGGAGCTTATCATACTGTCCACTTCGATCCACTGGAGCTGGCACTGGCACTGGCACTCGTGACCCTTGGCCCATAGCATAGGTGAAAGCCCGGGCAAAGGCTTAAAAGAACTGAGTATCCATTTGAGGCATCGGGGGAGGCAGTGGAGGCACCTGACGCTGCACACTAGGTGCCTCAGAATCTGGAGCAGAATGTGTCTTTGCATCTTGTGGGACATACGATTCATCCGTGCTCCCTTGGCGAGAGCCAGATCGAGTTAGAGCTCCTCGAGTTCTTTTTCGAGGTGGCATTTCACTCCTTCAATTTAAAACCATTGAAAATATTTAGTTCATGCAAAACAGTTTCAAAACAAGTAAAACAATTCAAAACAATGCAAGTTGTTCATTTAAAACAATGCATGTGGTTCATGTAAAATAATGCATACTCACTTCATACTTGAAAACTACCCACCTAGTTGCCTAGGAGATTACTAAACCTAGTAGCTCTGATACCACAACTATTGGACCCCGTTTCTGGAGTCCAACATTCGGAGTTAGGAACCTTGAGCTTATTTTCCTGAAGGGTCATTTGCCATCAGTCCACAATGGCAGTTTGTCCACACCAGTCAAATATCAAAATCACAACTTGGCTTCTTCAAATAAATTTTAATTCTAAGTCTCTAATTTGTTTTGAAGTAAGAACCACCTCAATCCAAGTTCTACAACTCAAGATATAATTAAAAAGCCTAAGTGTGCTCATACCCCAAACATGCTCTCCTAACCGACCTCTCACTTGCTTTAATGCAAACTTTCTCAAATCAACTCCAAATGATACAAGCTTTTTATGGAGAGAAAGATACATGTGTTAGGAATCTATTGGTCCAAGAATCACTTCAATTGGAGGTCGGATGAAGGAGTTATGCCCAAAAGAATAGACCATGTTTA
Organism: Erythroxylum pelleterianum; assembly: GCA_027563865.1. Taxonomy (NCBI): domain Eukaryota; kingdom Viridiplantae; phylum Streptophyta; class Magnoliopsida; order Malpighiales; family Erythroxylaceae; genus Erythroxylum; species Erythroxylum pelleterianum. The sequence goes on along the minus strand of JAOQMR010000212.1, from coordinate 21,138,787 downwards.
TACCCTTAATTGATGTGAACCTACCTTGGCGCGATTGACATATCTTTCAATCTAGATGTCAGGTTGAGTTCGTTTTTAGACCAGTAGAAAGAAGACTTCGAGATCTACAACTTCTATGAAGACACAAAATGAAATTCGGCCTCTAAAAGTGTCAAAAATTGCCATTTGCTTAAGGTGTCCAGTGGATGTCCGTTAAACGGACATCCATGTCCATTTAACGGACATACATTAGGTTTAAGAGTCCAAAATGACCCGAGAAGGTCCGTCTAATGGACATCCATGTTCGTTAAATGGACATAGACTAGCCAAGGGGTGTTTTTACACCCGAAAAGGTTCGTTTAACGGACACTAGGGTTCCCTAAAGTCCTCCAATGCCTTTTCAAAGCTTCCAACATCCAACCTAGCACCATATACACTTATACTCTTCCCAAATTCACTTATTCTAGTGCCTAAACACTTCATAACAACTCAAACACCAAGTTCATCTCACAAAATTCTCAAATCTCAACTCATTTGGTTCATCAAAACCCCAATTTCCTATCAATCACCATAGCTGTCACAACCACAAATCATAAGCAACATCCTAACTTGTAACAATCATATCTTCCCCTTCCAACATCCACAAATCACAAACTTCATATCGTTGGAAAGATTAAAATATTTTCTACGACTTCCAAGAAGATAAATTTTATCAATTCTACCTAAAAAATTCCATAATTTCACTTGAATTCAGAACACATTCCTACCCTTATGAAAATTTGAAAATAGCCATGCAAAGATTTGAAAATCCATAAACAACCATAATTCATATTTATTTCATTTGCATCAAAATAAGTGTTTTACAACGCTTTAGTGGGCATTTCAAGCCACTTTACAACATAATCCAAATTACAAACTTTGCAAAACAATAATTTCTCAAAATGCATCTAAAGCATTGTTTTACAAATTCCAACTTCCAAAAGAACAAAAGAACAAAATAGAGTGATGCCTTGGCGCTCATCTCGATCAGTTGCTAACATGCTCATCACCTGTGGTGGGAAGGAGCGGAGGGTGAGCTTAACGCTCGTGGGTAACACTTTTATAATCAATGATAAGCAAAAACCATTTAGACATTCATGATCATAGAAATTTCTCATAAAAATCCATAAAACTTATATTTCTCAACTTTCTCAAACCAAATCACAATTCACATAAGTTAAGCATTCTTCAAACTTGTCAACACATGTAAACACATAAGTACATCACAAATGGTTTGGGCAAGTCCATAAATATGACGAACTACACAATTCCATATAATGGTCTTGTGTAGTCGTAAACTTGAGGGAGCCCATAAAGGAGCTCCGTACCATTAGCGGGCAGGCAGGAGAAGCCTTGACTTGGTCAACGTGCACGTGACAATTCTTGGATGGACTACACTAAACCCACATAACATGTAATTCATGAACTGAAAATATTTTGCCTAAATGACACATTCTTGAAAACTTGTTTTTCATGAACATGACATATTTCACAATTCAACAACCAAAATCCCACAACAATCATAAAAGCCATTTTTCAACTCAATCAAAAGCAACAAATACAATAATTGCAAAGAAATTACAATTCATTCCTAAAATTGACACACAACAACAACATATGGCAAATCCTTAATCATTTAAAGAACAATAAATGCTCATTTATGAGGTAGTTGGAAAAATCATTAATTTCATTTATTTGAAGAACATTTATAGCCTATTATCTCAAGTATAAAAATGTAACCCACCTTAGTTTTCTTGCTTGAAAGGTTGCTCAAATGTGCCTCTCCTCTTGCTCCTCTTGCCTCTCTTGGTTTTCTTCAACTTTGACACAAAAATCCCAAATCAATAGGAATCCAAATTAGAAAACCTTAAGAACCCAAAGCATGAAATTGATCCTAAAATACCTAAACCCATCCATTTCCTAGGCTCCTTGAACCACAAACACTCCAAATATCCAAAACATTAAAAAATCACTTACCTTGAATCTTCACCCAACAAAGGATTTTCTTGGCTCAAATGGAAGCTTGAACCTTCCTCTAGCTTTTTCCTTCTTGAATTAACCCTAAAACCCCTCTTGAACACCAAGAAAATGAAAACCCTAACTTTTCTTCTTTTTCTCTCCTTTCCTCTCCTCCAACGACACTCTCGCTCTTCTCTCCTTTCAATTTTCGTTTTTCCCTCTCTTCCTATGCAAGACAAGCTTTATTTCTTCCCTTTTATACCATTAATGATGCTAAAAAGTCCAACTTACCCTTACTTATTAGCCTAGGTTCTTACATCCTTAAGTGACATGCCCAAAATGCCCTTAATGCAATACACTCCAAACACTTCAATTTAATATCTTATGTCACACAACCTCATTAACACTAACATGCTAATTAGCTCCAACATACATTAATCTAATAAAACCCTAAAAATTAATCTAATCATGCTTAATCAAATAAAAAAAATTCAGGGCCCAACAGAGTCATTTGTAACAACTAATGGTTTCAGATCATTAGGGTTACAACATGTAATTGTTTTATTTCCAATTGGTTCGAATCATTAGGGATAACATAACCTATGTTAAATGATTCGAGCTTATATGGTTATTGCCTTGATTAATCTGTTTTCTAATTCATAATGTGGCTATCCAATTCAATATGTAGATCTTATCCTAGGTTTAATTAATAAGAGTCTCTTAATTAAACACAACCTAAAAGAAAATTAGGGTTAACAAAGCTTGTTAACCTACGATTAATAGTTGTTAGGAGAGGTATAAGGAGAACAACTCAATGAAGTATGTTTAATTGTGTCTAGGTCCAGATTGAACTAATGATTAGGTCCTTAGTGAATCCTTCTGTTTTCATCACTTGTGAATGTTTTCTTGAATTTTTTTCATTAGTTTAGTTTCATTTTTATTTTCTTTTTTGAAATCAAACAAACCCCCTCCCACCTATAACCTAAACACTGATTATTTTCATAATAAAATCTTTACACACTCTCTCTGTGGGATTGACCTAAATCCCCATTGTTATAGTTGTATGTCTAATTATTTTAAGTTATGTTACAACGTGTTATGTCAATTTTAGCACCGTTGTTAGGAAGTACGATGTGTTAGTTTTTGTTCTTGATTTTAATTGTTGTTTTGTACATATTTGTTTATAATTAGTTTCTTTCAATTATTTCTTAATCTTTTCACTTTTTGTTTAGTGTTTTTGTGTTAAAAGAAAAAAATAAATGGAAGGAAGTAGTTTCTTTTATAACTCATATTCCCAATCCTATAGATTGGAATGATCATATTAACTTTAGTTATGGATGGGATAGCCAGCAAAATTATTTTTATGATAGTTTGCAGGACACAACAATTCTCATATAGACCATAAGCTTTTTATTACAACTCAGGTCTATCGCTGGAAGAATTACTTAATGTTATGGCTTCTAACAATATTCAAATTCAACATAATAATCTACAATTCCAGTAAGATGAAGAGCAATTTTGGCAAGATACAAAGGCTAGAGTCTAAGATTTGGAGAGCCAACCAAACTCAAGTACACCCTTAGAAGAATTAGTTAATGTTTGTGTTACTAATACCTTGTGATTTCATCAGGAAGAGATGCAATTCCAGCATGAAGCAAGTTCTAGAATCCAAAACTTGGCAAGCTCAGCTGGCGGAAGCTATTAATCGCTTAGCATCATAAAGTGCAGAAATGCAACCATCTCAACTCGAGGTGTACCCAAAGGAGGTTAGTGTAGAGACCTTACAAAGTGGGAAGGATCTTGAGAATCTTGAGATAAATACTCAAGGAATTTTATGTGAAGGAGAAGTTGAGGAGGAGCTCGAGGTAGAAAATGAAACATCATTTAGCTCAGAGGTAAATGTTGAGTCCCTTAATGTTGTTAATATTAACTCTTCACCTTTACATAGCAGATTGGAGAAATTAAACGAGAAGAAAAAAGGTGAAGATACATTCGAGATATTCCAAGAGTGTGGGGACTTAGTAAAGATTAAGATTCTGAAGATAGGGAACATGCTAAAAATTAGAGGTCATCAACTAAGGCCCTATCTTGAACAACCTCAAGTGGAGAGAGTGTAGACTATGACACCAGAAGATCATATTTTGTCATATGAGAAAAACGAGGAGTCGCGCCAGCGACACTAAACAAAATTTCGCTCTCTTTTTTATATGCATGTGTGTTTTTAAGTTCATTTATATTTACTTGTTTTTAAGTTTTCAACAAAATGAGAGAGAATAAAACAAATAAATAAACATTTTCTCTTTTTCTATTACTTCTAAGATTATATAGTCATTATTAGAGTGTGAATTGACTAGAAGAATCCATGGAAACTTTAGCATGTACTTTTGCTTTTGTGATTGGTCAATATGCATTATCTTTAGAAGAGTAGTGACTAGTGGTAAACACAAGCCAGTGAGATATTGAGCCTGTATAGACTAACACATCCATATCAGTCCCATGTTTTTTTGTTTGTTTGTGACATTCATGACATGTACATCTTGACTTTGCTTTGATTTGCTATTCAAGATCACATTTTTATCATATGCGTTAATATGGAAATGATATAAACATTCTTTCTTTTTATAAACTACATTAGCCAAATAGCTTACCCCTTGATATGAATTTTCCCTTTGTTAAGCCCCCTTGAGATTTATTAGTCTTTCTTTTTATGCTAACCACATTATAGGCTTTAAACCTAACCAAATGCCCTACCTAAGCCTTAAAGCTAGCGGAGCATTTGTTGATTGTTAATGATTGTGGATGTATAAGAGTATAAGTGTAGGGTTGTGCATATTGTGGAATAGTTATAATTATTAGGATGTTATTTTATGTCTTATCAATAAAATTCCAATGTTGATATAGCTTCTTTCAAATTTTAAATTAAAATAAAAGAAAGCAATAGAGAAAAGCAAAAGAAAAGAAAAAGAAAAAGGAAAGGAAATGGAAAGTAAAGAAAGTAAAGAAAATAAATGTTTGAATAAAAGTATCAGGAAGCAAATGCAATTGTTTTAAAAATTTATTCATGATTAATTTCTCCTTCTAAACTTGTAAAGAAAAAGGAAAGGAAAAGGAAAACAAAGAAAGTAAAGAAAATAAATCTTTAGATAAAAGTATCAAGGAGCAAATGCAATTGTTTTGAAAATTTATTCATGATTAATTTCTCCTTCTAAACTTGTAAAGAAAAAGGAAAGGAAAAGGAAATAAAGAAAGTAAAGAAAATAAATGTTTGAATAAAAGTATCAAGGAGCAAATGCAATTGTTTTAAAATTTTATTCATGATTAATTTCTCCTTCTAAACTTGTTTTGAATGGATGATTTGAATATGTTGCATATAAGGTAGATGTTGTTTTGGAACTATCACTCCTTATAGTTTAACTGTATTTTTATCATCAATTTTTATGAGTGATCCCTTCAACTGGTTATACTTCATGTTGGATCCCGAACTTTTCTTGGAAGTTAGAATGGTTACGTGAGAAATTGTTGATGATTATTCATGTGTAAAGAAAAGGAAAATTCTTGAATTTGAAACGAAATGGCAAAGAGGGTTTAGATACAAGATGGATTATATGTGAAATATTGGAAGTTAAAAGCTGGAAAATGTAATTGAAACATGTTCATTGAGCATGCTCTAGTGTTTTAGCCATAACTTGACTTCTAGTTATCCAAATGAGATGATTCTTGATTTGGATTAAACTAGAGAGATAAGGTTACAAATTGTCTGATGAAATCAAGTTCTAATTCAGTCTCTAAGAATTTAAATTTTCAGATGGAAGTTGTGCACAGAATGTTATTTTAGTATAAGAATAGTCTGAAATTGTTTTGGGTATAACTTTTGGAATATGGAACCAAATTGAATGATTTTGATGTCATTAGAAAATTAAGACAATAAGGGACATTTTTGTAGAAGGAAGTGTTAGCGAATTCCTTCAATTGCATGATTAGAAAAAGGTGTTGATTTTTGGAAGGAGTTAGGCATGATTTAAATGAATTATGAGGTCTTAATAGAGTATTTTTGTAGCGACCCCTTACCGTAGCATACGCACCGAGACGCCAAGAGGTCATTTCGGTATATATCCTACGATAAAGGCGCACTACGGACAATTACTATACTAACTCCACATGGCATCATAACAATATGTGCTTATAA
>JAOQMR010000212.1:21078118-21089991 GCA_027563865.1 Erythroxylum pelleterianum | reverse complement strand
TTGATAATATAAATTCCTTGAGATAAGGATAAAATAAAAGCTAGCTAGTAATCTCCTCAAGCGGACGTGGTTAAGCTTTCCCTTGTCAATGATCATTGAATCCATGGACTCTTTCTCTTATTTTAGCAATTATTTTTCAACAATTCAGCTTTCTTTTAAACGTATTGATATTTTATCCATTTTAAAAAAAAGGGTGTGTGGATATTGAAGGATCAGATAAGATCGTTAATTACTCACAAGCTGACGGATAATTTTTAAAGATAAGAATTAACGAATTAAATGGAAAATAATGACCAGTATATCCACATATGGGAAACAGAATTTATCTTTTAGATCTCAATAGACCGCAACACGAACAAATATAGCGGGGAGTTTCATCTTTTTAATCAGACAAGATAGTATATATGTTCACCTCATCTCTATTTAGCGTACTGATCGAGATATCTATAACCCCATATCATATCTTACGAAGATTTTTTGCTCAATTAGTTCAGATAATCGAATATTGTTTTAAGAAGATCACGAAGACATCACAGATTCAACACATATTTACATCAGGTAGTTAAGTAGCTTAGTATAAATAGGTGGAAACAATCCTAAATGTATCATCACCAAAGTTTATTCCCTTTCTTGAGAAATTCTAGCCATGGCAAAGACTTTCCTTAGTTCACTTGCTTTCCTTTATTTCTTTGCTACTTTACTGCTGGTGAGTGGTAGACATAATCCTGAGCATGGGTTTAGAGCTTTAGTAGAACTGGAAAAAAATAACTCAACTGGCCAAACCTTCACCCACATTTGTCATCCTAAGAGATATGAACTCTTGGGATTGAAAATGTCAGATTTTCTCTTCTGTGACCAGTCCCTTCCTTATCATGTGAGAGCAAAAGAGTTAGTTAACCACATGACATTAACTGAGAAGGCGTTGCAGATGGGAAACCATGCCAAGGGTGTTAATAGATTGGGACTACCAAAATATGACTGGTGGTCCGAGGCTCTCCATGGTGTAGCTAACACAGGTCCAGGTACCTTCTTTGATAGCGTTGTACCTGGTGCAACTAGCTTTCCAAATGTAATACTCACGGCGGCTTCATTCAACGAGTCACTATGGAGAAGGCTTGGCGAGGTATAATATTTGTTGGTTTAAGAGGAATAGATAACTATAATTTGATAATGTGTACGTGATTGGCTTGTAGGTTGTGTCAACGGAAGGAAGGGCTATGTACAACCTAGGAAAAGCTGGGCTAACATATTGGAGTCCAAACGTGAACGTTGTGAGGGATCCCAGATGGGGAAGAACATTGGAGACTCCTGGTGAAGATCCATTTGTTGTTTCAAGATATGCTGTGAATTACGTTAGAGGCCTTCAGGACGTTGAAGGAACCGAGGGCTGTCAGGATTTGAACTCCAGGCCTCTCAAAGTTTCTTCATGCTGCAAACACTTTTTTGCTTATGACTTGGACAAATGGAAATTACACACACGATGGACTTATGATGCTGTGGTAAATTTGGTCTAGATCCATGAATTTTGCTTTGTTTCTAGTCTATAAAATCTAAATTTGTTACTGGTGTTATTAAAGGTGACGGAACAAGATATGGTTGAAAGCTTTATGCGACCCTTTGAAGCTTGTGTTAGAGAGGGTGATGTCAGCAGTGTTATGTGTTCATATATCAAAGTTAACGGAATACCGTCTTGTGCTGATCCAAAACTCCTGAATCAGACTTTCAGAAATGAATGGGGTCTTAATGGGTAATTAATTTGCTAACCTTCACAAAAAATATATTCCGATTCTGATCGTAGGAATTAATTCTTTTGTTGTTCTTTTTATTCCTTAACAGATATATAGTTTCTGATTGTGACTCAATTGAAGTACTTGTTAACGACCACAAATATTTGGCTGATACACCTGAGGATGGAGTTGCACAGACTCTCAAAGCAGGCAAAATTATTGATCATCTTCTTTTTTTTAAAAAAAAAAGTTCGTTCGTGAATTTTGTGAGAGAATAATGCATCTATATTCTCTGTCCTTGTTGAAAATAGGTTTGGATCTGGACTGCGGAGCATTTTATCCAAAATCAGCTGAAGCTGCAGTGAGGATGGGGAAAGTCAGGGAAGAGGACGTAGACAGGTCATTGACATTCCTTTACGTGGTGCTCATGAGGTTGGGTTACTTTGACGGAAATCCAAAATTCGACTCTCTGGGAAAGGACGACGTTTGCAGCAAAGAGAATATAGAATTAGCCGCAGAAGCAGCCAGACAAGGAATGGTGCTTTTGAAAAATGTGGATGGAACTCTTCCCTTGAAGCCTGATAGCTGCAAAACATTAGCAGCTGTTGGACCACATGCCAATGCTACAGACGTAATGATTGGTAACTATGCAGGAATTCCATGTGGATACACCACTCCTCTTGATGGTCTTAAACAATATGCGGATGTGCTTTATGAAATGGGATGTGGCGATGTTTTATGCAAAAACGAAAGCTTGGTATTTCCTGCTGTGAGAATTGCTGCCAAAGCTGACGCCACTATTATAATAGCTGGACTTGGTTTAATTGTGGAACGTGAAGAACAGGACAGAGAGGATCTTTACCTACCTGGTTACCAAAATCAACTCATTAAACAAGTAGCTGATGCTGCTAAAGGACCAGTCATTCTGGTTATTATGTCTGCAGGAGGGGTGGATATTCAATTTGCAAAGGATCATCCGAATATCAAAGCTATTCTGTGGGCTGGATATCCTGGAGAGGAAGGTGGTCGCGCAATAGCTGATGTTATTTTTGGCAAATATAATCCAGGTATAAAGGAAAAAAATAGTTCAATTATAATTGTAACCTAACCTCTAGTTGAAACTGAAACATTGGTCTTTCTACTTCTTTTCTTAGGAGGGAGACTTCCAGTCACCTGGTATCCTGCCAGTTACGCGGACAGTATACCCATGACATCCATGAAATTCAGGCCTATTCAGCAGTTGGGGTATCCAGGTCGCACGTACAAATTTTATAATGGAACACAAGTTTTTCCTTTTGGTTATGGACTGAGCTACACCAAGTTCGACCACAAACTATCATCTGCCCAAAGATCACTCCAGATCAACTTGACTAGATTTCAAGCCTGCTATGATTTGCAATATTTAGAGGACACTTTCAGGCCTGATTGTCCTGCAATCAAGATTGACGAGAACCTCGACTGTGAACAAACTTTCAGTTTCCAGCTTGACGTCACAAATTCTGGCTCTTTAGATGGAGATCACGTTCTTATCGTCTACTCCAAGCCCCCAGAAGGAATTGACAATACTCATATTAAGCAAGTTATAGGCTTCAAGAGAATTTTTGTAGTTGCTGGACAAACGGTTAAAGTAGACTTTGAGTTCAATGTTTGCAAAAGTTTGCAAATCATAGACTACAATGCTTACCGTATTTTGCCCTCAGGTGGCCACACGATAGTGGTTGGAGAAGATGATGCGTCGTTCCCACTTCAAGTTAAATTCTCCTTTTGTGAATAATAAATTAGCTAGGTTTATTCCAGCTAGCTTATCTCAGGGGTAGGGAAGTGCTGTTTTATTTTCTATCTCATTTGTATTTCCAATAAAAAGTAGTCTTCTTACTTCTTTCTATAATTAGTACCGCACATTTTAATAGTGCTAGCTATTATTTGTTTTTTTCTGCAAAAAAAACTTGTTTATTAATTTATGTCACATTAAAAAATTATTGCTGACGAAAAAAAAATCAATTGTCTATTTTTCATGAATAAAAATTAAATTCATGTCATTATTGAAATTGAAGTTTTTTATCCTTATCAATAATGATAAAATCTCACTCTTTAATAAGATACTTAATTTTATGAATAAAAATTCTTAAGTTATACTATTTTTAAATATATTTTTTCAATAATATCATTAAAGTATGCATAGGATTGCTAACAATATTTCTCTTTACCAAATATTAAATGGCATATCATTACCAATTGACATTAATTAACCATCTAAAGGGTCTAAAGTTGCATTTTAACGACCAAGTACTGACCTTAGTCGAAGCCATCCTACCTTGATTTGAAGATGAAACATATATCCATGTAGTACTCCAGGCTGAACTCCAAATTTACATAACTGAGCATGTCCATATGACCTTACACCCTTAATCTTTTCTGTTCGGTTCCCAAATAAATTATAAAAGGGAAACTATACATGACACTACTTCATATAATAGAACTAGACTTGCCTTAGTACTGGCTGGATACTATTAACAAGATGAAGAAAGCCAGTTGAACAGAAAGAATAGAGACAGCATCTCCAGTTTCCCTCACTGTCAGTAAACAAGGCTGCAAATTGCTAACCGAAGGCTAAAACACTAAGGCCAGAAGAATAATCCAACGCATGTTGAGGTACTAAGGATGATTTCGATGGAAAACTTTGCAACTTTTGCGTATCCCTTCCTCAGTTCATTCATGCATAATATAACATAAACGACGTTATTGTTAGAAAAGAACAAAAGTCAGACTATGCAATTTTAGCACTACAAACTTCACTTCTGGAACTTGCAAGTTATAAGATAGGATAACAAAGGCTTAATAATGAATTGTTCACACTTTTCAGGGACCAATAGTAATCAATTAAGCATCCTCAACCTTTTTCCTCATTTCATCATGTCTAACAATACCAATTGACGGCAACATCCCTAAATGGACACAACGAACTGCTAGTGATATTCAACGTTTCCATAAACTTTTATCTGTCACCTATACACATACAGAGAAAGAACAAAAACAAAACGAAATCATTAAACAGCACCCAACACCATCTATGTCAACACCAAACTCGAGATAGAAACTCAGGAAATGATCTTGGTATATTCCTATACTGTTCTCTTCCGGTAGTGTTCCATGAGCTTCCACTTGTATATGACCTACGCGAGTGTGTGTTTTTCCTTTCACTTCTAGAATTCCACTCAATCCCACCTATTAATGCGCTATTGAGCAATGCCTTTGATTTTCAACAATGAACTTCTTGATTACCTTATTGTCATACCCGTACTTTAATAGACCCACTTTACTTGAACTCGTAGACCACAATATTGTCGTCGTTTTCAGCAGTTGCCACCATTCTTACCACTATCTCTCTTTCGATCTAACGCCTAGTTTATCTGCACAAAACATTGACAACCTTAGAAACTATGAGATATCTCTTGGTTTATGTCCTATAATCGATTAACTGGTTGTATATTTGTGATATAATTAATTAAAAGACATTTTTATCTATCTTGAATACGTTTATTTCGAAAACTAATGTATAAGATGAATTTTAAGAGAAATTTATTTTATAAATAAAATTATTATGATATCATAATTATAAAATTTATATTTTATCTCTAAATTATTCTTAATTGCAGTTCTATTAAAATTGGACATCAATATAACAGAAAAACTAGCATGATTTATATTTCCTCTTGATCATGGAATTAATCAACTTGAAAGACTAAAATATGGAGATACTTAAATAAATGCGTATGTTTATTAAAGAACAAATTCACTTAACTGACTTGATATGGGAATTTTATATGAAAATTTATTTGTAAGTCTTTGAAAGTTTTTCTTATGATGATTATATGAGTGTATATTTTAATATTACTTATGACTTATAATAGTCAAAGGCAAGTCACTTTAGAATATGACCTAAACTATATATAGGTTGTTAAGTGATCAATATATGATCGACACTCTAAAGTAATGACCTAAACTATATATAGGTTGTTAAGTGATTAATATTAATAGGGAAATATATAGGTTATTAAGTGATTAATATTAATAGATTCCCTATTAATATTAATTTAATAAATCTAGTGAAATAACATATAAAAATAATTTTCAAATGAAATAAAAAGAATTAATTATTACTAATGGATAACTAATATGATTGGACTTACATGTCTTAGACATTAATTCTAATATCTAATTGGAATATTGTACATTGAAAAGCTTGAATTATATGAAAAATTATCTACAAAAAGGTCATTCAAAACTACTTCGGATTTCATTATATTTGAGTAGTTACGATTTGTTGCTATACCCAAATCTTGATGAATAGAAATAATTTATTTAATTATAAAATTAAACTAGTTTAATTTATCTAATACTATTAGGGTTATAATTTATAAAAATTATCGATAATAATGGATTATATACAGATAATAGTTAAAGAGATAGAGGGCAATTTCATCAAGTTGAACATAATTGAAAAGCTTGAGAAACTTGAAGGTAAAATATAAGATATTTTATAAATAAGAATCAATATTAGATATAGGATTTTATTTGGACTTATTTGATATTTAATTAGAATCAAATTTAATTTTAAGGTTTAATTGAAATTATTATTATAATCTAATTAAATTATTGAAAGGTATAGACCTTATTATAAATATGTTTAGGTTCTAAAGGAGTTAGCATTTTTTGCTTACCCTTCGCTACAACTACTTGTAGATTTCTCTCAACTTGTTTGCGTGAAAAATGTTAGAAGTTTGGCACCTATCTGGCTATAGTGGTTGCAATTATTCTATTTCAAACATTAGTCTAAGGAAAACTACAAGAAAAGGAGATTAAGCTTCATAATAAGGTATGATTTATGTTTTTTGCTTTATTATATTCATACATCACTTAAGTTATAGATGAAAGTGATCTTCATATTCAATAAATTATAGAAAATATTATTTTTCTTTTATTCCCTTAAGTTTTAATAATGATATAAGAGCAATTTTTAATTATGTAACTTAATTTCTATTTAATTGTTATTGAATAATTTTATGATTGGTTTTGTAAAATTTAAAAACCCCAACCATAATCTAAATATGAAATGTTCATATTAATTGTTTATCTTCCTAATCAGATTAGATTTTGTTATGAATTTGAAATTTTCATATTGTTAGGATATCGAGTTTATAATTAAACCCCATAAACCCACTAACCAACATTATGCTTTTACTAGTTTACTGATAAATGAAAAGTTCATCCATTTTCTTCAAATTTAGTCAAGTTAGAATTAGTTTTGTTAATCATTTTCTTTTAGGTTGTTCAAATTCTTATGTTATTGAATATAGGATCTAGAAATCCACAAGAATAAACCCCCTTTTGATTCCATGGTTGTTGCTGATAGTGTAGACACAACAAATGGAATGTGAGGAAATTTAAAAAAAAGCGTGATGGTTATGTCTTATCGTTCTTTTGATATCGACTCACTATGTATTAGATGTGAAAAAGGAGACATATGAGAGCTAGTGGCATATTGTTAAAGAAGATGATGTAAGTGTGGTCTGTAAATTGGAAATGTCTCGCTAGTGATAAAAGAGTTCATCACTAGAGAGAGGTTAGTGGCAACGACTGTAGTGGCAATTGAAACACAGTGACTGGGGTTTCAACAATTTCTAGGGTTTTTAATATAGAAGACAATATTGTTTATAAACTAGTATAAGATATCTTAAGTTTGGATTAAAACTATTTAGAAATATGATTGTCTAAACATAAGAGTTTAGATAAGAAGTTATTTGGAAACTAGGTTATCATGACCTAATTTTGTATTTAGTATAGTCCAAATTAGAATAAATTGTTTTTATTCAAGAAAAAGTTATGCCGTAGGTTAGCTTTCAAACAATGGTCTTCACTTTTGTCCCCTAGTGGAGAAGGATGGTTTGCTTATTGTTTCCCTATCATTGGAAATTATAAAGGAAGGAGCTATAGTCTTTGACAGTGGTTGGTTTTTTTCGAGAAAGTGCTCAAGTTTTCAAGTTATTAAGCACTGGGAAACTAAACAATGGAAAATAAAGGGTTCCTCTTTAAGTTTGCTACAAAGGCTAAAGTTCAAGAAGTTTTAGAGGTTGGACCTTAACACTATAATAGTTTATCTCTCTTACTAAAATTATATAAACCTAGCATTAAGCTTGAGGATATTAAAAAAAACAAGTCTCTATCTAGATCAATTTTTGTAAAATCCCCCTTGAATATTGGTCAGCCAAAGGCTTAAACAGATGAGTGAGTTTTATAGGAAGACCTATTTGTATGGATAAGGTTACTTCATCTCATAGAAGTGTAGGGTATGGTAGAATTTGTGTTAGTATGGTTTGAAATAAGAGCTCCTAGAGGTAATTGCTCTACTAAGGTTAGAAGACAATGACTCTCTAATTAGAGACTTTATTCAAGTCTCCTATTAATGGAGACCTACTTTGTATCAATAATAAAAAAGTTTGGAAGCCAACTGGAAGTAAGTTCTTAAAAGGAGACTTCAGTGAGCTAATGGGTACAAATAATCAGGACTATCTAGAAGCTACCTCTCGTACTTCTCTTCTTAAGTGTCCATTCAGGTATAGTAAAAGCCTAATATTCAAATCATTCTTTACTCATAGAGTACTATATGATAGGTCTCAAGTCTCAACCTTAATTATAAATGAGGATCTTCCTTCTTCTAAGGATCCAATCATGGCAACTAAGGAGCCTCAGTTTGTCTATTCCAAAAAAAAACTTGTCTTTTTAAGAGAAACATTCTAATATTCTATGAAAAGGGATGGGAGAAATGCAAAGAAATGAAGGAACCAGAGGAGAAGACAAAGATGCAAGGCTCTCCCAACAAGGCCTTATAGGGCTTTCAAACTATGGAAAAGAGGAGGATAAGCTATAAAATTAAATATAATGCCTTTAAATCTTGTTTTTAATCCTATCTGCAGTTGTGTGGAGCACCAGGGGTCTCAATAACCCTATAAAGTAACAAATGATCTCATACTATATTAGTTTAATAAAGTTGATGATATTTGGTCTTTTAAAGACCAAATTAAAAGTTGATAAATGTGTAAGTCTATGAATTTTTATGAAGAATCAGAATCTGATTACCAATCCTAATGCTTATCGTCTAAACAAACTTGTTATAGCTTATGATCCTAATATAACTAAGTTTCTGTGGTACTCTACTTCTATTTAGTGCATATTTTTGATATTAGATCTTTTGGGTATTATGAAAACTTAAATCACCTTTATAAGCCTCTAAATTTCCCTTTTAAAAATCTACCTTATGGAATGAATTAAGGTCTTCAAGAGGTCAATTAAGTCTTTTTGGCTTATTTTGAGGGATATTATTAGCATCACCCTAGCTTTAGAAAGCTGAAGGATCCAAATGTTCATGTAGACCATAAAAAAAGCTTAGGACCTGCCTTTTGAACATATAGGCAACTGAACTAAATTATTTTTACAAAAACCAAAAGTTTTAATGTCGTTTGATGAATAAAAAGACTTATGTGATGAAGTGATATAAAATGTTTATGTATGGTAAGCCTTTTAGAGCATCAAAATTACTACATAGCATTACAATTAATATTACAAACTAAAGAATGACCTTGATGTTCCTTGTTCTTTTTTCGTTCTTGAATTTGTCTTCACTTTGTAAGTTACATACTTCATCTATTCTTTTATCAACTTCATTATCCATTTTATAAGTTTATCACTACATCTTGTTCTTATATTGCTTCTTATCAAAATAATAAACTTGTTAATAATATTTATGATTTATTTCCATTAAAAGATCGATTGTGATCTCCCTTGGTTCATCAATATGAAATGTTTCACCCTAAAATCAGGAAGGTCATATAGATCTTCTTTGAGCATGTTGTTCAATTTCCCTACCTAAACTATGATCTAGTTACAAGCAAACTCTCTTAAATCATCCATAGGTGCATTAAAATTAGATTTACATACTAATATGAATAAGTAAGAATTGAGACAAATAAAGATAGCTCTAATAAGGTCGTGTCTCCAAGCTTTAAATGTTATTATTATGCAATCTACCCTAATTCGGGAGCTAAGATAAGACTTGAAAATTAAATATAAGCGGCATCAACTTCCAAATCCTATAAAAAAGCCATTAAAACATAATAAAATGCTCTTAAAATCTTACTAAACAAATATTTTCATTAGTACTTATTAGCCACTGTGAGACTTTGATGGTTGCAGATAGGCATTGAAAACTCTATTAATGAGCTAAGGATTGTTTTATCTTAAGGATGTTAGGTTACTTAGTCAATTCCAAAGTTACTTTTTAATTTTGAAGTTATTTTATGCATAAACAACATTGATGTAGGAGAGGCTTTTAGAGTGATGGTCCAAGACACTAAGGAGTTTATTGGTCAAAGGAGACCATGTTTAAAATGGTTAGTTTGGTAGGACTCCAAGAAAATCTAGGTTGTTTAGTTAGCTAGTTATGAAAAAGGAAATTGCATACATAAAATAGGTCTTAAATTTTTTATCTTAGTCTATAAGAGGGTAATGATATTTTAGATTGTTTAATTGTATAATATTTTGGACCCCTTGTTATTTTAAGTGATCATTAAGCTATAGTGTGAAAATTGAAATTTTTCTTGCACTTTTGCTATTGTTTTTCCCTTTGAAAATTTTTCTTCTTTCCAATACTTAACCAAAATTTCCTGAAATTCACCTTTAACAAGCTGTTGGTGTGCTTACTTAATGTGCTAGAAAGTTTCTAGAAAAGATCAAAGTAATTTGTGTTATAAGGTGATAAATGCTTAATAGACCATATTTTTAGACCCATGTTTAATGCATTTGGCTTTTTTTTTCTTTTGATACTAATTCATTTCTATTGTGTTTTTAGGTTCTAATTTACCCATTCAAAACAAAAGAAACAAATTGGGATAAGTTTAGGGTGATTTGGAGCTACTTTGACAAAAATAAGATGGTTACATAGTTCCAAAGAGTTACACAATTCCTAGACAAACTTGTTTCCCATGCTTGTGTGTATATTTTGAGCCTATGTTTGTTCCAAATTTGAGCATTTTGTGACTTCTAATCAACAAGGTCACCATTCATGCTTGTGTTGGTAACTGTATACCATCCATAATCCTAATTTTGAACTATAAAAAAATTAAGAGAAAAAAGTAAAAGGGAGACTTGAGAATTAAATTGACGACCTTATATGATATAAATAATGAAAAAAAAAGAAAGGAAACATATTCGAAGTGAATTTCCATCGATCTAAATTGGATTTCATAAAGATTAAAAGGGAATATTTCATCATGTTTCTTTTGATTTTTCTAGTTTTATTTTGGTTTTGATATTATGTCTTCTATGATTAGGAACTAAACCATTTTTGGTATTTGTATTAGATGAACCTCGTGATAGATATTATAGTGATTTTATTTTAATTTAATTCATCCTTTAGTTTCATTAATGCTCAATTATATGTTCTTAATTACTCCCGAATTAATATTGCTAGCCTACAAATTCATATGTGATTTTACGCAATTGAAATTAAAAAATCCTAGACATAAATCTTTCAGATTAGGGTCCAACCAAATAGTGAAATTCGTAAATTAACTAAAGTAATGTTGGGGGTTTCAACTAGAAAGAAATTCTAGTTAACCAACCTGCGATTAAATGTTAATAGTCTTAAGAAAGATTATAATAATTGAGGAATTTTCATAGTCTACTGAACTATAAATTAAATTGATTAGTTAAATCATGATTTCATGAAAAGTCTTAGGGGATTTGAACTCTAAGTACCACTTTCTTCTATTATTTTTTCTTAGTTTAAACTTTGTTCTAGTTAGCCAATTGAGTTGATTTATTTCAGTTCATTGTTTCAACTTTGAATTTGATTAATCATAAGCTCCATAATTTGTTAGAATATATTGTTGGAGTTATGTAAATATAGTGCCCTGAAAAGCAAGTGTATTTACATGTAACTTTTTTTTCTTCAGTTACAGTTTTGTAATGAAAATATTTATTATTAATAAAACAAAAGAGTTTGGTTTTATTTGTATGAGCATTATATATCTGGTCAAAAAGGTACCAAGATTCTTTTGTAAATAATATACATATACATAGAGATGTATG
>JAOQMR010000212.1:21031769-21047872 GCA_027563865.1 Erythroxylum pelleterianum | reverse complement strand
TCATCAATTAGGAGTCAACGAGTGCATAAACAGTTCAGAAAATGAGGCCAATTTATAGTGTAAACTTGGCTCAATCACTCTACTTGAGATCCAATGGCTTCTTTGTTTAGCCTGGTCAATGTAGAAATGTATTTTGCATTCCTCCTAGCTTTGATGGTATTGTGGAAGAATTTTGTACTTTATTACCTTCTACGTTCCATTTCAATCTTTCCATTTGCGTGAGTTAGGAATCAATAACGGATAGTGCCATTATGTAATCATGCATTACTATTCTCTCATTCTTCTTGACTTGATCATTAAAAGGGACCATGTATAAAGAGTTTTGACTTTGAATTAGGTGGGATTTAGTGCTTTTAACTATATCACTTATATGTTATAACCTCATTCCATTTAATCTCTTCATTTCATTTTTGATGAGTTCTAATTTTTAACTAATTAGTAATGCTTGCTACCACTAATCTCCTTTAGAATATAGTTATAGATGGCTTCACGAAATCCTTCTTCTTTTGTGAAAAAGTTGTTGCCTCTAAATGGACAAATTGTATTCATTCCCCTTCCCACATGTTGAATGATTATTGCTGAGTGATCAAAAATCTTTTTGCCATCAAAAGTGCTCTCTTGGAACTTCTCTAACTAGGCTTCATTCACCATTGCTTGATCCAATATTTATTGAGAATGTTGGTTGCTACACCAACTTAAAAATTCCATCTTCATATATTCAACCTCATTCTATTTTACACAATCACTAAGATCACTATTGTAAAATTGTGATCCAACATTCCTTTCATCTTCATTCCTAGATAAGACATGGTTAAAGTACCCTAAGAAAAGCCAGGGACCTATTAAGTAGGAGTGGATAAAAATTATTCTATTCAATAATACTTTCCTTTGAAAATTAAAATTTGCACCATACACCATTACAACCTTATAATATAATTGTTTATGAGTTTCCTTAACTTTAAGGTGAAACATTTTATCATTGGAATCATTTAGTTTTACAATAGCTCTCTCAGTATCATAGCCAACTCTTATCCTTTCATAATGGTGCTGAACATGATTGGATATGAAGGACCATTTACTACTAATAGCTTAAAGCATGGACATCTTTGTTTCCTTTATTTTATTCTTTAGTAAACCAAAAGGGATAGAATCTATTTCCTTGATACAATCCTTAATCGAACTAATTTTATTATGGATATTCATTCCCATTACAATCCAAACTACTATGAACATCAGAATTTAGTGGTTTTTGTACCTTTAGCTTGTTTTTCCTAGCTAACGTGCTTCTCCTGCTATTTTGTACTTTTACAAAAATAGTGACATTCTCTTTATAAAGATAGGCTTTTTGCCTCATTGGTTCTTTTCTATGTTGTTGGTTTTTTTCTTGTTCGGTATAAAAGTGGGAGGGAGTTAATCAGTGAATTCGCTCTTCTTTTCTTATACTACTATGTCAATTTTATTTGCACCTTTCTCCTTTTTGTTAATGGTCTCTATAAAGTGGATTTCTTATTAGTTATCTTTACCATTGTTCATTAGCTCTTTGATATCTTCCTTCATAAACTTCCTCCCTATAGGAATCCACCTCTTCCATTATTGTTTTAGTGAAGGGCTTCATGTGTATGATACTTGCACATTGTCCTCCACTATCTCTCCCTCTTTGCACCATCTTTGGCAATTGCCTTTTCAAGTCGATGCTGATGTATATTCTTGCAAATCCAATCCTTTTTTTCATGGCTATGTTCTCATCCATGTAGAGAGGCTTACTAAAGTAGCAGTCAAGGAACATAAGCTCTTTATGAACTAGTATTATAAAGGAATACTATAAAAATTAACCTATAAGGGGACATTCTCGTATCTGATTCTATCTAAGTTTAATCATTGCCTTTAAGTTGTAAGAATAGGTGGGTGTTGTATATATGCTAGAGGCTTTCTTCCAACATTGATTTGGCTTCCAACATGCTTTAAAATTTGAATAGTACGTTATTATCCTCAGAAATAAGTACTTCTTGCATTCATTTGTGTTTTCAAGCTCTTATCGCACAACTATGGATAGTTTAGAAAAAGGGCACGTGCTTCCAGAAGAAGCCTACTATAGTTGTGTTCCACGTTTTTGCTCCATCCTATAAGATCTCAATATTTAGTGTAACAATATTGTAATGTTTTATTGAAGTCCCTGGTGGAGTATAACGTAAGGTTGACTCTTAAAGTTTCATCTATAACCATCTTTCATGTTCTTAGAAGAGGGTTTTTTTTTGGCTACTAGTTAGGGTTTAAGATGGAGGTGATAGACTATGAGGGAAGGATAGAGCTAGGTATAGGTGAGGGTATGTTTGTCAAACCAGGTTACTTTTCCAATTTCAAGGTCTATTTAAGATTTGGGGGTAAAATTTAGCTTTTCAAAAAATTTTTTTGAAAGTTAGTTACTTGGTATAGAAAGTATGGAGGCAAGAAGGTTGCAATAACCAAATGGTCCTTGGTTGGGTAACAAAAGTGGAGATTTTGTGTGATTGAATCTGAGACGAGGTGAGTGAGAAGGCTAATAAACTAGGAAATGAGGAAGAAGAAAGGGAATAAAAAGATTGAGAAGGGATAATGTTGGTGTTATGGGTAAAGGATTCTATGCTTGTTAGCTAAAACTTCCATATTAGTGGAAGCTTCAACCAAAGAGAAAACCTCCTTTAGTTGGCCAACAAAAACTTGATTGCAAGAGTTTGGCCACAATTTAATTCACTCCAAAATGACCCTAACTTCCCTAGAATGGTTTCTTAAGATTGACTCCATCCTTATCTTAGGTATACATTTTCTTGTCATTTGGTTTGTATAAATCTTAATAAAAGGCCTCCCATATATAGTCCTTTAACTTAGAAAATAATATCTTTATTTTTTACTAATGAGAGAAATTCTAAGGAAGAGTTTAATTAGCTAGATAGTTAGAAAAATCAATAAACAATTGACAAAAGTTATTTGGTTTCTCAAAATGAAATCTTGTCTTAAAGAAGGCTTCTTTTTATATATTCTTTGATTTTCTCCTCTATACTTGGATTCTTAAAATGAGATAAATAATCTATAATTAGGTTTTAGCTCCTTTTTTATCTTTGATCTTCAAATCAATCTTCTATAATAGTAAAACCTACCTAAATAATCTAGGTTTATCTTATTTTTTAAACAAGGCACCCCAATGTTGAGTAAATTTTATAAACAATGACTTTTGAAAAAATAATGTAAAAGCATGCTACAACACACTAATTAGTGGTGAAGTCACTAAGTTAATTAAAGGACTAAGGGGAATTAGATAGGGAGACCCTCTATCTCCTTACTTATTCAACATTTGTGTTAAAGTTCTATTAAGAATCATCATACAACTTTAATAACTTGAACATGTTATAATTTGCAACTATGGTGCTTATAAATGATATTAAATTATTTTATGGTGTTGATCCCTTCTCCTTAGAATGCCTCACCAATTACATTGAGCTTTTCTATAAGCTATCTAGCATCAATATCAGTAGGGACAAAAGTTTCATCATGGTATCAAAAGATTGTTTCTAGCATCAATATCAGTAGGGAAAAAAGTTTCATTATGGTATCAAAGGATTGTTCCTATTATGCTCGCTCATTTGTAAATCTAGGTATCCTTAACCTAAAAAAGCCTCCATTAACCTACCTTGCTATCATAATAACTACTACTAACCTCCATTAACCTACTTTGCTATCACAATAACTACTACTAAAGTCTCCCACAATGATTGTCAAGTCCTTATAAATAGAATAGGTATAGAGTGGGCACTTGATAAATAAGTCTCTATTTCTTGCGGGTAGAGCTCAATTAGCATCCTTAGTCCTAAGCATCCTATACATTGGTCTGCTCACTCCATACTACCTAGGAGGATTTATAAAGATATTAGCATGTTTCTAAGGAAATGTTTTGAACGGCATATATACAAGAAGGCCTATGCAAAAGCTAGTTGGTTATTAATCCGTTTACCAAAAAAGGAAGATGGTTTAGGATTACATTCCATTATAATAGTTAACAAAACTATGCTAGCTAAAGGAATTTAGAGGCTCCTATAGGACAAGCATTCCCTATAAGTGAAGTGGGTGTATGAGTCCTACATTAAAAGGAAACATTTTTGGAACTTCAAATGTATAGCAGAAATTTCCTATATTATGAATTTAATTCTCAAACAAAGAACTTGGAAGCAAATATAAATTAAGCACCATATTAGAAATGGAAACTCTACCTAGCTATGGTTTGATAATTTATGAGCTTGTAGACCACTCCACTTAGATCCTTGTTGTGAAAATATTAAGAATATGTTACTTAAGAATGCAAAAGTAAGCTTTTTTTTAATCTATGAAGGCTCTTAGTAACGTCCAAACATAAGTAGTAATTATCCCTTAATGATTTTTTTCTAACTGCAAGCCTAATGCTGCTTTTAAGGATAAAATAAAATAGATAAATCACCCATCGAGATCCTTTATGAATGATTCTTGCAAGAGTTTTCTCAAAACTCACACTCCGCTAGTTACTTGACGCCACCTAGTATTGTGTAACTTTATCTCCCAAAGGCTCTCTTGTATTGTTTCTTTCCTTCCTAATGTAGTAGATTGTAGCTTCAAGGCAACTTCTAAATAGCTTGATATCTACCTTTTTTGTTTTAGTTTGGTGGGCTAGTGAACTATCTCATTCCATCCATTTTAGTGCAATTTACTCCATAGTGTGCAAGCATTTTGTTTTAGATCTATTGTGAGAAGTCACAACAAAAAAAGATGTGATTGAGGCTCTCATTGGTACTCCTACTTGGTTCATAATTGATGTTAGAGATATTGAATTTAAAAGAATCCTTGGTTGTTATTCTACTTGTAATTGCTAACCATAAGGTGAATGAGTGTGCAAGTAAGATGTTCATATCCCAAACCAATTATGCCAAGGCTTAATTGTGGGATTTTTGGCTTTTAGTAGTTTCCTCCTACAAGATTAGAGACTAAAGCACATTGATTTATTTGTTGTCCATAGAATGGTATTAGGCATGGAGGAGTTTAATGCAAATGTAGGCATACTATTAAGGATGTCTCTAGTTCCTCTGTAGGAGTGAAATGGCTAGGTCCAGGAGTTTTCTTTGATCAGCTCAAGAACCTTTTTTCTTTATAGGATGAGTGACTTTAAGGAATCGTAGGAATGAAGTTTTTATAAAGGGCATAGTGTATGCCATTAATTGAACTAGAAAAAGTGTCTTGTTTATTACCAATTTTGTGTCTGATTAAAGTTTTTATCCGCACCTTTATTTGTAAGTTTTTCTATAATGTCTAAGACATCTTATGATTGATGGAAATAGTCTAGATACTCTCCTCTTTACGCATTACGTCAAAGATTTAAGCATAAGGTTAAATATAAAGTTGTGTGGAAGGAAAATTTTAGCAAAAGAGTAAATTGAATCAATTAAGCAATCAAATTATGAAGAAAATAAAAAGGGGAAATATACATTCAATTCAAGAAAATTTTTAAGAAAATTTTGGTAAAATATACCATGAACAAGAAATGTTGAAGCCTTTCCATATATAATAATCATTGCAATCTTACTAATCCTATCTTGATCATTTCAATAAATTAGGGGCTCAATCATTATTTGATCATTTACATCTATGACATAATGAAAAGATCCTTTCATAATAAAAAGGGTACTTATTTTGAACTTTAAAGAAATTGGTCCTTAAAGAAAATTTGGAGAACTTTTGAAATGGTTTTAAATCAAGTTTGTACCAAACTGGTATGTTTTGTCTTTGAAAAGACGGGAATTTAAGTTTTCAAATTGTTCTCCAAATGGGTTTAATTATCTGAAGGGTTTTGGTCGCTTTACCAAATATAAGAACAAAAAGTTTCAAAATGGATCCATTTTCCATTAGTTAGCAAATGAGCCAACTAATGGAGACTAGCTAAAAAGTTATGATTGGCTACTTTGATGGTTGGAACAATTCAACATACGATTGTGGATTTTGTTTTACAAGGGTGTTCGTTAGTTGATATCCCTTCCAAAAGATTCAGCTAGTTGATCTAGCCAATCTTATCCGTAAACTAGTTATTTTAATAACTATTTTGTATGCCTAACAACTATTTAAGTTAATTAGGAATATAAATAGATCATAATTAAGCTGCAAGAAGAACATTTCACATACTAGATAGTTGTTAAAAGCCTTGAGAGACTAAGATTGTATGTGTGCATTGTATAACATATATTAGGCCATAGTTTATCAATGTGACTAAGAAAGAGTGATCTTGAGCTCTATATGGTTATGGAATTATTGCATTTAGAAAATTGACAAGATAAACATTATGATGTTTCCTCTTAAACTTGAAAAAAAATTCAGAATTTCGATTTGCTGGTGACAAAGCAAAAAGATTATAAAAGTTTCTCTTTACTAGTACCAAAGCAAGATGATCATAAGTATTTCCCTTTGTCATGACAACTTTTACATAGATTTCTTCTTCTTTTTTTTCACTTATTGTTGAAGGAAGAGAATAATGAATTCTTAAAGGAGTTTTAGAAGTAAACATAAGTTAAAGATTATTTTGAACATAAGTTAAAGATTATTTTGATGAACATCTATGAATTAATTTTTGTTTCTCTTTTCTTACTCTCTTTTATTATAAACAATTTATTTCTAAGAATTATAAATATGTCAAAAAAATAAACACATATAATTTGCTCCAAGGATCATCCAGTATTAACATTATATATTTATAAACTTACCTCCACAAAGTTATAATGTGGATGATTCATTAAAATGATATGTACAAATTCAAATATCCTTATCTTGGAATTTTGTATATACTATTTATTTAGAGAATACTATTTATTAATAATTATATTGAATATATATATATATATATAATATTTCAAAATTTAAATAAAATGATTAAAATAACAAGTAAGATTAAGTGAAAATTTTAGTTATATAATTAATTGATTAATATTTAAAAAGTTATTTTATTATTTATGACAACCAAACACACAAGTAGAAAACTTTTTTTGAAACAACTTATCAAAGTATACTATTTCACCAAAACTAGCAATATGATATAAACACTTTTAAAACTTAGGGGTGGTTGGAAAAAGAATGATAATGAATAAAGTGAAGAATGAGAATGAATATAATTATTATAATTATGATTGTTGATTAAGACGAATGAATGTTTACTATTACTGTTACTAGTTGTTGGTTTGTTTAAAATCTTCAGAAATATATTCTAATTAATTATATTTAATATTAATATATTCTAATTAATTATATTGTTTTACTAAAAAGAAAAATAAAAATTTATTATAATTTTATTTTAATATATTCTAAATAATGATATTTAATTAATTATATTGCTTTGCTTAGAAAGAAAAAATAAAAATTAGTAAAATTTTTATTTCAAATTTTTATTTATTCTAATTAATTATATTTAATATATTCTAATTAATTATATTTAGAATATATTTAATTATATTATTTTACAAAAAAAGGGAATTTATTCTTCACTTATTTAAAGGGTACGGACTAATTCCCAAAAACTCAGACATCAAAATCTTCCAAACCTATGAACCTTATTCATAAAACTTTGTAAGTTGGCAATGCTACCTCTCTCACCATCATTAACATCAACTCCAATGATTAAGTATGGTATTATTGTTGCAAGTTAAAATTTCATTATCATTTTACTTACATATACGAAGATTAATAAATAAATATATAGGCGGTAGAAAATTAAAATATGACAGTTTTTGAAAAAATGGGAAAAGCAACAAACCAATTGCGAGAAAATAATTTTTAAAAAATATGTTTCTCATTTACAGATCCTCAGTCACCGACTGCTACTTATAGCTGTCGCTCCTTTTCGGGTCTAGGATGACTACATCTCTTTACCTGTCTTCTCTTTCGTCATTTTAGCTTCACATTGAGCGAGTGCCCAGATCGATCACTGCAGAGCCCAAATGGAGATCTTCTACTTTCTTGTCTTCGGGGGCTTGTCGGCAGTCGTCGCCGTGCTCGAATTCACCAAAACTAGCAGAGATCGCATCAATACTTCATCGGCTTTCAACGCTCTCAAAAACAATTACCTTGTTGTCTACTCTCTCATGATGGGTGCGCTTCAGATCTGCCTGTTTTGTCATTCTCTGTTCTGGGTTTTGGTTATTTCTCATTATATTCGTGGCAATGTGATTCTCTATTTCCATTTCCAACATGGTTTTGTTTCAGTTTGCGATGTTTAAGATTGTTCCTTGACGATTTTGTCATTCTCTCTTCTGGGTTTTGGTTATTTCTCATCATATTCGTGGCAATGTGTTTCTCTATTTCCATTTCCAACATGGTTTTGTTTCAGTTTGCGATGTTTAAGATTGTTCCTTGACGATTTATGGTCTCATTATGCTTGGATCTGTGATTTTTGTCCTATTTTCTTTGCTTTACTATTACTGTCACTCGCTTTGTTTGGTCGTTAGATACCAACTGTAATGGAAATTAAGTCTATAACTTGATTACACAAAGTGGCACGCGGATCCATTAACTGATAATGAATCTTAGAGTAAACGTGCTTTTCTGCTTCAATTAATGGGACTCACTGATCTTAATTGTGGAAACAGCTGGGGATTGGTTGCAGGGTCCGTACGTGTACTATTTGTATAGTCAATATGGATATGGTAAAGGAGAGATCGGTCAACTCTTCATTGCTGGATTTGGATCCTCTATGTTGTTTGGAACTATTGTTGGGTCTCTCGCTGATAAACAGTAAGATTCTACCTTTTTGTTATTATTTTTGGCTCATGTATTACATATTTCTGTTGGAATTTAGGACTGACTTAAGAGTGCTACAATCAGGGGCCGGAAGAGAGCATGTATTACTTACTGCATAACTTACATACTGAGCTGCATCACCAAACATTCTCCTCAGTATAAAGTTTTGATGTTGGGCCGTGTACTGGGAGGCATTGCCACTTCTCTGCTCTTTTCAGCCTTCGAATCTTGGCTTGTGGCAGAGCACTTTAAGGTGGGTTATTTACTGAAATTCTGTAAACTGATGTTCGAAGTAGGATTTGATGCTCCCTTTTCTTCTTTGAATGTTTTTCAGTAGAATGTTTATCTTTACACATGTGCAAAACATTACTTGATATGCAAACTTAACAGGCAAAAGCTATGACTTCCTGAATCCTAGTTTTGCTATTCATATTGACTGTGATATTGTGATAAACACTTTGGACATACATCCAATCATACTTGTTTTCCATCTCAGTTAATTTGTTTGCCTGATCTAAATAACTACAATCATACCTGTAAATCTTTTAAATTTAATTGAGGTAATATGTGTATTTCACTTAAAAAAGGCTTTTGTAATATTCCATGTGTCATCTTATTGCCATCTACTTTTGCAGAGGGGTTTTGATCCTCAATGGTTATCAGTAACATTTTCTAAGGCAATATTTCTTGGAAATGGTTTAGTTGCCATTATATCTGGTTTGTTCGGTAATGTACTAGTAGATACTTTGGCACTTGGACCTGTTGCTCCATTTGATGCTGCCGCCTGCTTTCTTGCAATTGGCATGGCAATCATAATGTCCACATGGGGTGAAAATTATGGAGACCCTTCAGAGAACAAGGACTTACTCACACAATTCAAGGGTGCTGCTGTTGCAATTGCTTCAGGTGAATTCCTTATCTTGCATTTTATTCTAGCTACGAACCCAGCAACGAGATTCTTATGTGAAGAAACTGTTATATTTTGTGAGTTATCTATTCTAATTACCATGCTGTCAATATGATTTACTGATGTAAAGAAAAGATAAATACAATTGCTTTTCTTTGTATTCCATCTTCTATCTGCTGGCATTATATGGGTCATTTTATCTTTTTAGTAAATTGTTCCTTAAATTCCAATGTGTAGTGTTGTGAATAGAGTCACTATCATCTTGGTGCTTGTTGTCTATATTCTCTATGTTATTCATTTCACTGATTCGGTTATCTTTAATTGATGTCATGTTCCATGTGGAAACAGATGAAAAGATTGCTTTACTGGGAGCCATACAGTCTCTGTTTGAAGGATCGATGTATACCTTTGTGTTCCTCTGGACTCCTGCTCTTAGCCCCAATGGTGAGGAACTACCTCATGGTTTTATTTTTGCAACATTCATGTTGGCTTCGATGTTGGGAAGCTCAATTGCCTCTCGACTTATGGCTCGAGCATCCCTGAGAGTTGAGAGCTATATGCAGATTGTGTTTCTAGTTTCTGCGGCTTCTCTTCTGCTTCCTGTCATAACAAATGTATGTAATAAAACCTGAATTCTTTGATTCATCCTCTTGTTTTACATAAAGGACGGTGATTAAAAATATAAACTGGTCTTTTCAACAGTTTTTCGTGGCATCTACTGGATTGAAAGGTGGTAGCATATCCTTTTCTGGATGTATTCAGCTTGGTGGCTTCTGTGCCTTTGAGAGCTGTGTTGGTATATTCTGGCCATCTATCATGAAGATGAGGTCCCAATACATTCCTGAGGAAGCTAGAAGCACCATCATGAATTTCTTCCGTGTTCCTCTAAACATTTTTGTGTGTGTTGTTTTGTACAACGTAAGCTTCTAAATAAATAGCATTCTTCTCATCACTCTCAGATTAATATCCATGATTTTGAGTAGTGTTTCAATATAACAGGTTTGTAGAATACTTTTATGGTGCTCCTCTCTCCATGGATATATTATCTTAGTTCCTATTCAAATTGCTGAACTGGACCTTTCTTTTTGAAGGTTGATGCATTTCCCATGGTTGTCATGTTTGGGATGTGCTCTATTTTCCTATTTGTGGCTTTTCTGCTGCAGAGAAGGCTCATGATTATAGCCGAGACACAAAGATCAAGTAAGTTATTGTTTATTGCTTGAACTTGTGAGATTTTAACAGACTCATGTCAATATGGTTATGGCATATATGACATTTTTTAAGATTGGAGAGTCTGTATGTACAGCTTTTTCTTGGATTGTTTCTGAAGCTTGTGCTTGCGGATATGTTTTTGAGTTGTATATGTTTTCAACTTTTTCCATTGCTTATTTTAATTTTATTGGCTATTGCAGAATCACAAGACTGGATGGCAATGAAAGAGAGGGAGGTAGAAGCAGAGCCATTGACTGTCTGATTTGACAGGGTGAAGCCTCTATATATATTTTGGGATTGGCGACAACACAATTCTCCTTATTACTTCTTTGCAAAGCTGTCTCTTGTGGAGTCAATAAGAAAGTGAGGTCAATTCATGGTACTTGGATGTATTGGGGCTTGAAGGCGCTGGTGGTTATAGAGTCAGTTGACAGTTAAAATTGACTTCTTGTTACACAGAATGATGGAAGTCACTATTATTGGTTTTCTTTATCTGGAAGCTAAATACAGTAAACTGGTCTGCAGCCGGTGCTGGGTGTATCTATTCCTTAGTAGTCAACTCTAGGAGATATCTGGTCACTTTTAGTAGTCAATATAAAGGATATTTGGTATATGATATCTGGGAAAGATGGTTTATTCGCTCAATTTTTAAAAATCTCACAATGTACAATTGGCAGCATTCCTTTAAGTACATTAACTACTAGAGATTCTATTATCTATGTTTTATTTTCTTCATGACCATTGAATGGAAAAATTAGTGTATTATAGTGCAGGTGTGGGAGCAGGAGCCTCGAGGTATAATTTGAAACTGGAAAGTAAATTTGCATAATCATAACAGCTAGCAGTTATTACTGTGGACTCATGATCACTATCTACATGTTTTATAAGGTGGTGAGTACGGTCTAGGAAATGAAAGGCAAACAATAGGCAATCGAATGAAAAGAGTAGGGGCTCTTAACTGCTACCTCACTTCTCATCCAAATCACTTTCTATTTGTGCATGCTTTACATCAGTTTTAAAACCAAAAGCTATATTATTATGATGGAAAAAACACAAAAGAAGCTAATTTTGTAACAAAATAATTAAATTAAAATTTCCAAATACTGACCAGGACAAAGCAATCAATTATAGTTTTCACGCAAATAAAAGATAAAATCACACCACAACAATCAACAATTAATTTTTAATGTGAAAAACTAGTCGAATCTTCCACTATATAAAAATAATGGGTAATGCAAATTAATTTTCCATGCTACCACTAGAGGCAATCTCAAAATAATTCTTTAAGAGAATTGATTCTTGGTAACAATAAGATAAAATTAGAGGATTTCACTTAATTAAGAATACTCGAAAAAAAAATTGGTAACTAATTTTCAATTGCCGATGCACCATTAAAAAGTGGAGTAAATGTGTCTTCTCCCTTAGCAATTTTTTTTATTATTGTCGCAAAACTAACGGGTTACCCACAATTGCACGTTGCGGCAATAAACTACGTTTTAGTGCTGGAAAGTGCAACACATTTTTGCAATCTCAACTACCATATCCTCCTCGAATCAATATCACCGACCATATCAACATATGTGTAACCAACTAACATCGACTTGTATTCTCTAAAATATAAACATATACTAAAAGTTCCAAAATGATACCCAAAGATCCATTTAATTGCAGTCCAATATTCTTTCCTAGGATTAGAAATAAATTGACTAACTATATCCGACTGTATAAGTGATATCTAGTAAAGTACACACCATCATATACATTAAGCTACTGATAGTTGAAGCATAAAGAACTGGTACTATATAAGCCCTTTTTTTTTCCCTTTAATAGAAGGACTTTAACTAGAACTCAATCTAAAGTGATTAACAAGAGGAGAACTAATCACTTTAACCTTGTCCATATTGAATTTCTAAAGTACTTCCTAATTTAGTTCTCTCAGAACAATTGCAACTTTTAATTGATCTTGTCCTGAATGATCTTCATGCCAAGTATCCATTTTGCCAGCCTTAAGTCTTTCATGGAAAAATGAATGCAAAAGGTATTTAACATTTAAGACATCTACTACTATTAAATATTAAAAATATATATTATTCTTGTTGGACCCCGATCTTTGAGTAGAATTTAGAAGTATAAAATGAAATGAAATGAGTGGTTTTTGTATATGTATTGTGTTAGAAATGTCTATGTGCTTTAAGAAAGTTGATGAGAAAAGAAGTAATGGGTTTTGGTGATTTTGATAATTGTGTGGATTTGTATGGGTTATGGAAGTAAAGTGAGTGCGTTGATTGAAATGGAAGTTGAAAATCAAGAAATAAAGAGAAAAAGTGTGAGAATATGAAAATTGAGAAAGGTTGACTTTTTGGCGTAGAAAGTTGACCTTTTGATTTAGGCAGAATTTGAGAAAATGATCTGTATGAGAATTTTAGATTATGTTGAGAGCTTTCTGTCTCCTTTAAGTATGACAGTTTTCGATATCGGGATCAAAAGTTATGAGTTTTCGAAGTTAAGTGTATTTGGCTTTGTTTTGAAAAGAAAAAAATGTTATTAAGTATAGATTTGTGTGTACAATGTTTTGAGACCAATCGTCGGACTGATGTTGTTTGAATTAGAGTTAGTGGTCTTCATGAAAGTTGTAACTTGTCGTTCAATCTTTCCAACGCTATAAAGTATGCAAGTTTTGGATGTGAGAGTTGGAAGATATGGAATTTGGAAGTTTGGATATTTGTTTAGGTAATGTTTAACAGGGCAGAATCTTTGAGTGAAAATTTGACTTAATTAGAGGTTTAGATTGCCTTTAAGTGCTTCATGAAAGTTTTAGATTATGTTTTGATTTTTCCATTCATATAAAGTATAGAATTTTTGGACTTTGGAATAGGAAGATATGATTTTCGGAAGTTCTGTCACTGTTTAGGTTGTCATTGAATGGCAACCACTTTATGTGGACTTTTTGACCCTTTTAGAGACTGAGTTTGATTTTGAGTTCTTCATGGAAGTTGTAAAGCTTTTGTCGAGCTTTTTATTGATACCAAATTTGACAAATTTGGAGCTCGGGATCAAGAGTTATGATTTTTGGAAATTTTGGTTATATACTTATATGAAAAATCCTTTTGGCAATTAATTTAACTATACGAAAACAATAGAAAAATTTATACCGGTTTTCGGTTTGGCTTAGTCTTAGGGTTTCCAACGCAATTTTTAGTTTTCGTAGATGCGCGACGACGCTTTTCTAAAGTTTTTGTTCGCAGATGTCGGATTTGCGATTTTTCGATTCCTTTGGGATTCGTTCCGTTCTTTGAATTCGATTCGTTGTTTCCGAGCCTTCGTTTCGATTTGTTTCCGTTCGCTTTGTTCCGCTCCGGATTTAAGTCGGATCGGAATTGATTTGTTCCCATTTGATTTTGTTCTTCGTTTCCATCTTTGTTTATCGTTTTCCGTTTCGTTTTCCGGTTGGGGTCCGGTCTCGAAATCGGGTCCCAACAATTCTACGTATATATTGATGTTTGAATTCAATGCCTTTTAGATATTAACTTTAGTTTGGCATATGTAAGTACTAATTAAGATATACTTTATATATAACAATATTATTTTGAGTTGGAAAATTATTATTTGGATAAAAAATGCTTTAATGAACTTGATATAGTTCCTTACGTTATTGACATATTAACATACTATAGAATATTAGTGCCATTAAGCATCCAAAAGGAGCTAAGGTCTTATTAAAGATCTAAGTATGTATTTGGGTAGTTTCTTTTAATTATGATAATAATTAAGATGAAAATTATAAGATTTATGCAATTATTTACTAAAGAGAATCTTATAAAATTCTCTCACTAACCCAATATTCCATTAATTGCATGATTGCCATATGGTGATATGGTATAAGATATTTATCTGATTCAGTTAGTGTAAGTGAGAGATTATTGGTTTATGTCCTACAACCAATTAAATGACTGTAGTTTTTATGATATAATTAATGAAAGACATTCATTATCTTATGCATATTTATTTAACTAACATATAACATAAAGTTCATAAGATATATATACTTTGTAAAAGAAATTATGATTGATTAATTTGATGTCCAAAGGATTATTAGATTGGATTAAATTAATTTATGGTTTACTATAAGTGTCTAAATGCCTTACTAGTTGATGAATAAGGCAATTAAACAGATGATTGATAGTCTTAATTTCTCTAATTGATTTGTTTAATTTTCACTCAAATTGCTTCATGTTTAAGTTAAAAAGTGATTTAAATTTATTTGCTTGTGGATAAGGAAAGGTTAAAAGTGTGAGGATATTTGATGTACATAAAAAATGAACAAATTTTAAGTATTTTTCTTGATTTTCATATTAAATTGCCTTACTTAACTTAATTTTTAATTTGTTTTTATATAATCATGATAAGTTAGCTGTGATATGAGACTATGCACATTAGAGGCCATTTTAAGAAAAAACATAAAGAAAATCACAATTCTTAGAGGAACACGGTATGGCTCACACCCTTGTACTAGCCTGTGTTTTATATAAATCAAAAGTAGGAAGACAAAAAATCTATAACATAACCTAAAGAGAGAATGTATATCATTTAAGATGATCTACATAGCAATACAAATTAAGACGTGGTCATGTTAGAGATCGTATAGTAATTTTAAGAGAAATAATGAGATCTATAACTTGGGAGTACAAACATGCTAGAGACTGTGTTGCTTTTTGAGAGGAAACAAACACCTCCATTGTCGCGGCCTAGACCATATCCAAAGGCATGAAAACATATGTAAAAAGTGAGAACCCTAATTTTTGGAATACTTTTGAAGGCTTTACACTTTATATATATATATATATATATAAAGTTTAGAAGTCTATTAACATTTGATAGGCCAATTATAAGTTTTTTTACATCAAAAAAATCATAAAATAGATCTATTTTTATTTGTTTTCTTTATTTATATCTATTCCTTTTAATGTTTTGACTATGATTAGTGGTTAAACACTATTCTATATTTAGATAGGGAAAATCCTAGTCTTTATTTTTATATGGATTGATTAATTTTAATTTATGAATGTGATATACTTTGTGAATTGCATTTGATTGATGTTAGTATATGATTTAGTTATATTAGCAAATAGATCTGGTTCAGCCAGATTCTGGCCGAACGGAAGGTTGGTGCTTGGATCCATGAGCTGGTTGTCCTCGGTGATGAATCTGT
>JAOQMR010000212.1:20988590-21003467 GCA_027563865.1 Erythroxylum pelleterianum | reverse complement strand
ATTTACCTAAACCAATTCCACCCAAATTCAATGTCATAACTAACATAATCTTTCAAATTGAACTTAAAAAACACTAATTCCACAAAGATTTAAACTATCTAAATCATAAATTTGTAAAATCCCCAAATCCCAATTTGGGCATAAACCCTAATTCCAATCAATCAAAATTGAACATCATAAATCACATAATCTTCCAAATTGACTCCATAATACACAAACTCATACTATTTTCCATGATTCTAAACCAAAAATCCAACAAAAACACAACTAAAAATTTTCGAACTTACCTCTTTCTCTCTCTAATTTTCGGATTTTTAGACTCCATAGGCAAGCTTCCATCTTCTTCCTCATTTCCCCCTTGAAAAGCAACGAAATTCCTTGCTTAAAACCCTAAGAATCCGAAACCTAGCTTCTCCCTTCATCTTCTTGTTTCTTCTTCATCACTGTTGGTTCACTCTCTCTTCTTCTCTCTTCTTATTTTTTCTTTCTTTAATTTTCTTTCTCCAACCATCGAGAATCTGCTGCTCTCTCATGGAATCAACAAAAATCTAGTTTGAAACCCAAAAAAAGTCCAAAACTTTACCTTCCTTCACTCCACCGAAACCATCTCTCTTCTCCTTCTCTCCATCTTCTTCGTTTTCTTTTCTTTTTCTCTGCTGCTTTTCGTTCTTCTCTTCATGAATTGCTGCTGTCCAAAACGACAGCACCTTATGCTGTCATTTAATGAATGGCCAATTACCCATTTGCCCCTCCATTTAAGTTAACTTCCAAAATTACCCCTGCACAGAATCTTGAAAAACTGATAACTTGCGTCCTGATTTTGAGTGGGCAAACGAAATAATTTGACAAAACTTTCTTCTTCAAAATTGTTCCTTTATGTCTCCTCTTTAAAAATGACACTAAAAGCACTCAATTCGGTTCAGAATTGAGGAAGTTATAGCCAAAATACTATCAGACCATCACAAAACCGAGACTGAATTCCAAACCTAACTTCAATTCAGAAATTGAATGTCTTAGGGATGAAATTGAAATTCGATCCCTTCACATGATTTGTATCCCCATGTCTCAATTTTATTTTCCCTCAAGAATCAACTCAATCGGATCTCTACAGCTCCCGAATTTCACAAAATACCGAACCATGTTTATAAAATTTTCCAACTCATGACCTTTAACCACTCCTCTCACTTTGGTTCAATCAATCTCTTTCTATTTAAACTCCTAAAAATCATAATTTCTAATGAAAGAGTAGCTAAGAGTCTTAGGAATCCAACGCTTCGAAAACAAAATCAATCGGATGTCGGACGAAGGAATTATAAGCAAAAGATTACAAAAGGGTCGGAGTACAAGCAAAATTACAAGACTTCAAATACATACTTATAACTGAATTTTCCAAAATTCATAACTCTTGACTCAGAACTCCAAAAATTACAAACTTGGTGTCTATGGAAAGATAAAAGGAAGCTCTACAACTTCCAAGAAGGACTCAAAAATCAATTTCATCTCTAAAAGGGTCAAAAACCCAATTAAAGGTTCTGTCCAAAACAACTTTTCTTAAACAACTTCCAAATTTCGAACGATCATAACTCCTAGCCCCGATATCGAAAAATTGCA
The DNA here is from genome assembly GCA_027563865.1 of Erythroxylum pelleterianum. NCBI lineage: Eukaryota > Viridiplantae > Streptophyta > Magnoliopsida > Malpighiales > Erythroxylaceae > Erythroxylum > Erythroxylum pelleterianum. The sequence continues at coordinate 21,001,856 of JAOQMR010000212.1, read as the reverse complement.
TACTTTAAGGTGTCGTAAAGATTGACATACAAGCTGCAACTTTCATTAAGACCACTTACTCCAATTCAGACTAAATCAATGCGACGAGTGGCCTCGAAGCGTAGCACTTGCAAATATACACTTACGGACATTTTCACAAAACAAACAATACTTAACTTTGACTGGTCATAACTTTTTCTCCCGATATCGAAAAATATCAAACTTTATGGCTACAAAAAACTCTTAACAGAAGCTACAAGTTTCATGAAGATCTTTTTCTCCAATTCTAACCAAATCAAAAAGTCAACTCTCTACTCCTAAAAGTCAAACTTTCTAATTCCATTCAAATTTTCACACTTTCACTCTTTATTTCTTAATTTCAACTTCCATTTCAATCAACTCATTCACTTAACTCTCATAATCCATACAAATTGACTTAAATATCAAAGTCCTCAAATCTTTTCTCATCACTTTTCCTTAAGGCACAAAACATCCATAACAAAGTTCATATACAAAGACACTCTTTTCATTTCATTTTAATATTTCTAATTTCCACTAAAAATTCGGGGTCCAGCACAAGACTTGAGGCCTTCTTCTCCTTTGGGTCACTACATTCATATAGTTTTCGATTGATATGAACCTTTTCTATATTGGCTTGAGTCATCCATCTTGCTTTATGAGTGAGCTTTACTCCAACATATAGACACTCAGTAACCTTCTCGATTGACTTCAGTATTACTATGACCGACAATCTATCCACCACTGATACTAAAGTATCTTCTACCACTTCTACATTCTTCTAGAAATCATATCCTTCATTCAGGTAAACTGTCTCATCAACCTGAAAGAAGTTCTTCCATCCAGCTGCCACACATCTGGTCTTTCTTCAGGGAATCGAAATCAACATGGCTTCCAGAAGTCATTGATTGCTCCACTTGTATCTGTAGTCAATAAAGAACTAAACGCATAAATGTATTTCTCAAATAGGTGATGTTAGTTTCTGAAGTTGAGAGTGTGAGCAAAGAGAGCTTGATATCAAAACAGAGTAATGAAATGTTTTGTTGAGAGTTCTTCAAAAGCCGATGTTAGGGTATCTCAAGAGTGTTCTAGAGTAGGTGGTATTCTCAAGGCTTTGAGAGGCTTTCTCTCCAAAACTTTCTCATGACAGAAGTTACCATCTATAACTTACTGTTAATGTTACCTTGAACTCTTACGACTTTTTATCTTCTTAACTACGAAGATCATCTGGGTCATGACGTGTCAGAAGGTTGGTCACTGAAATCCAAGCTTCATCCTGGTTTAGTTCCTCTTGCATGGCTAAAATCCAAGCTTCATCCTGAAGAGCTTCATCAATCTTCTTAGGCTCCATTTCACTAATAAAAGCTACGTTTACTTCTTTTCTAAATTTGGACCTAGTTCTCACTCCTTCTAAGGTCTCTCCTATAATTAGATCTTCTGGATGAGAACTCTTATATCTTCAATCCCTTTTCAGATCAAGCATTTCAGGAATATCTTCTACTTTGTCTAAAGGAGTATCTAATAGTGACACATCTTCACTATCAACCAAGGGTATTGATAGGATTTCATTATCAGTATCATCTCTCTTATTTGGTTGAGAACTATCATCAAATTTGACATGAATAGTTTCCTCAACAATTTTAGAAGTAAGATTGTAAACCCTATAAGCTTTCGAAGATAATGAATATCTTAGAAAAATTCCTGAATAAGTCTTAGAATCGAATTTATCCAAAATTTCCTTTGTATTCAATATAGTACATTTGCAACCAAATGGATGGAAGTAATATATATTAGGATTCCTTCCTTTACATAACTCATATGGATTTTTCTTCAACAAAGGCCGCATAAGTATTCTATTTTGAATATAACAAGCTGTATTCACAGCTTCTGCCCAGAAATACTTAGGAAGATTCATTTTGCACAACATAGTCCTTGCCATTTCATGAATCGTCCTGTTCTTCCTTTCTACAACTCCATTTTGTTGTGGAGTTCTAGGAGCAGAGAAATTATGAAAAATTTCATTCTCCTTACAAAATATTCTGAATTTCTCATTCTCAAACTCACCACCATGATCACTTCTATTACTAGCAATAGAAATTCTTTTTTCATTCTGTAACTTTTTGGAAAGCACTTTAAAATACTTAAAAGACATAAGAATAATATCCAAAAATTCTAGTGAAGTCATCAACAACTACGAGACCATATTTCTTTCCGCCAAGACTCAATGTCCTAATTGTATCAAATAAATCCATATATACAACAACTCTAGAGGTCTAGATGAAGTTACAATTTTAGAAGAAAAGGATGTTTTAACCTATTTTCCTTTATGACAACGTTCACAAAAGAAATCCTTGTTAAAACTTATTTTTGGTAATCCTCTTACCAAATCATGTTTAATCAACTTGAAAATATGTTTAAAACTAACATGACCTAGCTTTTTATGCCAAATCAATTTTTCTTCATCTGTTGATATAAAACAAGAAATGTTTGGACTTTGCAAATCTTCTAAATTGATTTTATAAAGATTGTTTCGACTTTGGGCATAAAAGAATATAGAACCGTCCTTGTTGTTGACTACACAAGAATTTTGATTAAAGTATACTTCAAAGTTAGAATCACATAATTGACTGACGCTAATCAAATTGTGTTTTAAACCATCAACTAGCAAAACATTATCAATAGATGCAAAAGAATCTTTACCAATTTTATCGATTCCAATTATTTTGCCCTGCTGGTTGTCTCCAAAAGTTACTGATCCTCCTTTCTTATTTTGAAGATCTAGGAATATAGACCTTCTTCCCGTCATATGTCGCGAGCATCCACTGTCTAAATACCCATTTAGTGCTGGTTTCTTTTTCCAAGGAAGGAGATCTGCAGTAGATATTATATTTTTCTTAGGTACTTAGATTTTCTTGGGTCCTTTAGGGTTAGTCTTAAAATGATTCATGGAATGATAATAATGTGACTAATGAAATTTCTTCCTGTAAGGAACAAAATTCTTTTTATACTGAATATTGCTTTTAGCAAACCCTAATCCACTCTTGTCATTAGGGTGTCTGTATCTTCCTAGCATGTCATTCATCTTTCTCGTACTCTCAGTGAATGTTGATAGATCAGCTGAAAGAATATTGATTCTTTGTTTCAGCTGACTGATTTCTTCAGATCTATCTATAGCTATCTTTTTCTTCATCTCGTCTACCTGATTAGACGTTTTCTCTTTCTAACACTTGCGTGTTCTTCAAGTTTTCTACAAACTTTTTCTTTAATAATCTATACTGCTTAAGTATAGCATGATAATTTTCTAATAATTCTGAATATACATCTCGTAATTCATTAAATTAGAGGTTACCTCCTCGTCACTTTCTTTTTCGGCTACCAAGCAAATGTTTGCTTGAACTGATGCCTCTGAATCAATATCAGATTCGGACGAATCGAAATCTTCCCATGTTGCCATCATGCTCTTCTTATTTTCTCTATTTTTCTTTGGCTTTCTTTTCAGCAATGGACATTCAGACTTGTAGTGTTCCAGTTTATTGCATTCATAGCAGATGACAGATGTCTTCTCGTTCTTGCCTTCATCTTTGCTATTCTTCTTGAAAGAAAACTCTTTGTTTCCTCTTGCTTTCTTCTTCCATATGCGTCTGATCTTTCTCGAGATAAAAGATAGTTCATCATCTTCTTCGTTTGAATCTTGTTCAGATTCACTGGGGTCGTCATTCTTGACTTCTTCAATCTTTAACACTTTTGACGATGTACTTCCCTTTCTCTAAATCTTGTGATTCTTTTGTCCAGCCTTCAATGCTATAAATTTATCCCATATGGGTTTATCTTCTGCATGAAGCTCCACTTCATGTATCTTCAAGGATCCAAGCAATTTATCAAGCTTTAATACACTCAAGTCCTTAGCGTCCTATACCACGGTGACCTTCGGTCTCCATCTTCTCTGTAGGCTTCTAAGAATCTTTCGAACATGATCTTGATTATCATAGATTCTCCCAAGAGCGTTAAGTCCATTAATGATAGTTTGAAATCATCCAAACATCTGACCGATAGACTCATCTTCCTTCATTTTGAACAGCTTATACTAGTGTACAAGAATGCTTATCTTGGACTCCTTCACTTGGTTAGTGCCTTCGTGTGTGATGGATAGTGTATCCTACATCTCCTTTCAAGTGTCGCATCTATGAACTTTATCGTATTCACTTCTGCTTAGGGCACAACTTAGAAAGAACTTAGCCTTTGAATTTAGTTGAAATCTTGCTTTTTGATCAGCTGACCATCTGGTACATGGAATGGCATTCTCTTCATCATCTATCGGTGTATACTGTCCATTCTCGATAATCTCCCAAAGGTTAATATGTGTAGATTCAATGAAGAGACGCATCCTATCTTTCCAATAATGGTAATCTTCACCATTGAAAGGTCTAGTAACGGAGGCGCTTTCAGCTATATAAACGTGTGATTCTGCCATGGATCTTTATCCTCACTTTGTAACGGTGGTCCTTGGACATCGAGCTCTGATACCAATTGAAGTAAATCACACGTTAGTATAGACTTTACGTTCAATATACAAAATGCACAAGAAGGGGGGTTGAATTGTGTATCCTTTTTCTTAAATACAATCCCCTTTTATATTTCTTTGAAAACTTGCTTATTCAAAGCTATTAAGTAAAAAAGTCATAATGTATTGCAATTAACTTCTAAATATTTTTATAGAACAATAGAAATTGAAAGCCGAGAGTTAAGAGAGTAGACACAGCGATTTTATCTTGGTTCACCCCAAACCGTGGGCTACGTCCAATCCTCATAATCCTTTCTGAGATTTCACTATTCTTCTTAAATGTACAAGTATTCTTTTTCACAGAGCCTCTTCAGGTCTCTTACACCAAGTATTATTTTTCTCACTTAGCCTCTTCAGGCTCTCATCTTTTCTTCTTTCTTACAAGAAAAATATTGCGAGCTTTGTTACAGTAATGATAGCTCTATTGTTTCGCACAACAAAAACTTAAGATCATTATCTCAAATTACTAATTTGAATTCACTCAAAATCACTAACTCGGATTGCTAACTTTTTTCAGACTTCAACTCCGACTTGTATTTATAGCCTTTGTCTTCAACTGCTTCTTGATAACCGCTTCTTTCTTCTTGTTTCTTGATTCTTGTAGAAACAGTTATTCAGTTGAGTTCTGTAACTAACTCAAACTGATTAACCGTCCGATATAGTATCGGTTCTTCGTCTTAGTTTTTCTTCCGCCTTAGTTTGCTTCCGTCTTACTTTGCTTCCGCTTCATCTTAGTTTCTTCCTTCTTACTTTTGCTTCTGCTTCGTCTTCGTTTCTTCCGTCTTACTTTTTCTTCAGCTTCGTCTTAGTTTCTTCCGTCTTATTTTTGCTTTCGCTTTCGTCTTACTTTCTTCCGTCTTAGTTTTGCTTCTGCTACCATCTTAGTTTCTTTCGCTTTCGTCTTACTTCCTTTCATCTCACTTTTGCTTTCGCTTCCGTCTTACTTTCTTTCGTCTCACTTTTGCTTCCGCTTCCGTCTGCTCAAAACGGTTCATCACTTTCTAATATTGTTATTATTTTATTTTTACCAAAATTATTAGACGTGAAGTCATTTTGACTTAACATACTTGACCCTCGATATCCAATAATTATGATTACCTTTTCTCAAGATCCAATCAAGTAATCCCAATTAAACTAGATTGAAATTGAATTGTGACCTCTTGATCTATCAAAACTCTTCCCAACTATGCAATTGGATTTGAAACAATCATATGGGTAACTAATAAACAATTAGTATCTTTCTTCAATGACCTATTAATTTAATATTTATTAGTCTATGAGGGTACTAGCTCTCTTGGCACATCATAACATAAATGATCCAATATAATCTCTCAATTCAAACTGAATATTAAAAAATAAACATCACAAACATATTTCATTAAATTAAGAATGGAAAGTTTAACAAAAAATAATAGTAATTCCTAAAAGGAATTTAACAATCCATATATGTAATTATATATCTCAATTAAGCCATCATTAACATTCAGCAACAACAAGGAAATTAAAGAAATGAGTATGAATTGAATTTTCGATATCTGTTCTTTTTTACCTTGATCTAGAATTCTACAATTTGTGTTCTTCAAGATTTTGCTCTTTGATCTCTTCTTATGTTTTTAAGCTGCATCTTTTGAGTTTTTCTTTTCCTTAAATATTGCTTAATCTTTTTAGGGTTTTTTTCACTTGTTTTAATTCCAAAAATAGCCTCAAATCATCAAAAATATAAAAATCTCGCAACCTAAAAAATATGGAATTTGCATGATCGTGCATCCTCCTGCACCCCCTCTTTGTCATGATCGTGCAACCTGAAAAATATGGAATTTGCATGATCATGCATCCTCCTGCACCCCCTATTTGTCATGATCATGCATAGGATACACGATCATGACAGAGGCTTTACCAAGCTTCTAGTTGACATCCTGCATGATCATGCATCTTGCACAATTGTGCTAGATCTTTTTTTCATGCTTCTTCTCCATCTTTTCTTCAATTTTCCTATCTCTACTTGTTGGGTCCGTGTTTTGCGTACCGGGGCAAACTAGGCCCCGCATACCTCAAGTTTGCACGCGACCACAACCCTCAAAGGTATTGTCCTCTTTGTTACTCGAACTCGAGACCTCAAGGTTTTGTTGCATTTAAATGCACGCCTCTTACCATTGAGTTAAGGTCTCGAGTTCGAGTACCAAAGAGGACAATACCTTTGAGGGTTGTGGTCACGTGCAAACTTGAGGTATGAGGGGCCTAGTTCGCCCCGGTACGCAAAACACGGACCCAACACTACTCGTCGTCAAACACATTAAACATCTCTTAAATCATATAATTAAGATCACATTGTTAAGTCAAAATTGACTTTACGTGATGAATAATTTTGATGACAAACAAAAAGAAGACAAATGAAAAGCAGACGGAAGATAGCTTAAAAAGCAGACACAAAAATACAGACGGAAGATATCGGAAGAAAAACAGACGTTATAAAAAGTAGACGAAATATAGAAAGAAGACGGAAGCTTATATAAAAAGCAGACGGAAGCCTATATAAAAAGCAGACGGAAGCCTGTATAAAAAGCAGACGGAAGCAGACACAAAAAGCAAACGATACGAAAAACAGACGAAGCAGACAAAGCAGAAAAGCAGACGATACGAAAAGCAGATGATACAATAAGCAGACGAAAGCGTAAAGAAGTCAGAAGTATCAGTCAGAGTTAGTTACAGAACTCAACTGACCAACCGTTTCTTTAAAGAATCAAGAAGCAGTTATTCAAGAAGCAGTTGAAGACTCGACTATAAATATGAGTCGAGATAGAAGACTAAAACACATTTTTTTATCAATCCACCTAGTGAACTCACAAGAGAGATTACTGTGCGAACGTTGCTAGAGCGATATATTTTTCTGTAAAAAGCTCTATACACTTTTCAAGTTTGAAAGTGCTACAGATAGCCTGAAGAGGCTAAGCGTAAAAGAGTGCTGACTGTAAGAGACCTGAAGAGGCTCAGCGAAAAGAATACTTGTAAACGTTTGATAGTTAGTGAAATCTCAGAAGGTTATCTGAGGACTAGACGTAGCCCACGGTTTGGGGTGAACCAGTATAAAAACTACTGTGTCAAACTCTCTCAACTATCTCTATTTCATTACTGTGATTGTTGATATTTCTAATCCGCAAGTTATTAGAAAAATGTTTACAAACAAAAGTTATAATAATTCTGAATCGAACAAGTTTGTGTTCTAATCAATAAGTTTTTTTAAGAAGGGTTTAACGAAAAAGTTAACACAACTCAACCCCCCTTCTTGTGTATTTGATTATCATTGTATTAACGTGTGATTCACTTCACACATTCTTACCCTAATCAAAAACGATAAAAAAACTCAGAAAAACACTAAGAAGTACTTAAATCTATATCCTAAACACATGATTATCACCTAAGAGAACACTTAAAAACACACTCTAAAGCCTAGAAAGCACATTATAATTTACACCTAACAACTTCCCTGCACTTAAATCTTTGCTTGTCCCCAAGAAAAACTAAAACCACAATACAAATAAAACACAAAACACACATAACCACACAATCATATAGCAATGTAATAATGGTACAATGACATCAAATCTCATGAAATTAACTTAGCCACAAACATCAATCACTCAAAAAGTTAGAACACTCTAACTTTTTCCATTCATGTTCAAGTGCTTTGATTTAAATACGCATATCAACCAAAATATTGACACCCTATTCATACATCTATGGAACTTGTAAGCATGCACTCATTCTCATTTACGAATTAAAGAGGTAGGTTATCACTAAGCACCCCCTCATGGAATTTTTTTACATTTAATAAAAAAGATCAATAAGTTCACTTTTTATTGACAACGCCATATTTTTGTAATTTATTTAACAATGGCCTAGTCTTTTTAGGCAAAGGCAAACACCTTGTCATAAATGTCTCTTAGTTATTTAACTCAATTACATTTTATTAAGCTTGGTTGGAGTCTCATTATAGCCTTTCGATGCAAAGACAAATATTTTTGTTGTAATGCCCCCAATTACCCAACTATATCATAACTTACAACTGGCTGTCAACTCTATTCTTAACCCAATTTTTTTTCATAAAGGTCCAGTAGAATAGGACATTTATCAACACACTTTTTTTAATTTATTTCCTAACCTACATCATTTCTTCCTAGTCAGTCACTCCTATGAAAGGCTACTAATGATATGTTCCAATTTAAATGAATTTAATTATAAGTGTATCCAAACAAGTGTCATAAAATGAAAGAATAAGCATTATATTCTAATCAATATGCATATTCACCTTAAAAACACTTAAAACACAAACTTCACAAGCTAATATTTCCTCACAAGTTAAATGATCATGTTTATAGATAAGCTAATTCCTTTCAATTTCATGCCATTGACAAATTCACATAAATACACAATGCAATAAAAAAAATTACACAATGCTAACATAACAAAAACTAACACAATGCAAATGCAAAGTCACACACAAATGATATATAATTGCATATATGTCCCCACAGTTAAACAACACACTATCTTTAATACGGAAAACGACGCTTAAATAAAATTAACACATATAACAAATATAAAAAACAAAAATAAAAGGAAAAATAACAAGGCAAAGAGTACTTATGAGGATTGCGGTGGTGATGGCGTCAGAGAAGGAATTTAGACACACTTTATATAACAATCAAACTCACCAGAAAATCAAAAAATAAGGCAACAAACACATATGAAATTACAAAAATGACTACCTAAGATATAACATGTTAATTTTAAGGTCACTTGCTTGACTATTTCAGCTTAATTTTTCATCCAATTCCTCTTTTGAATGTTAAGGCCCTATAAATCATCACATTAGGACTTATGCTTCTTATTTCCACAATTTTCCATCCAATGTGTAACACCCTAATACCCCCCTGGGAGGATATGTGGATGCCATACAAGACAGTACAAACAAACCAAAACATTTCACGGAAGAATATCATTCAAACATAAATGTTCCAAAATATACAAAATATTTCATACATGCATTTTCAGAATATTAAACAAACATAAGTTATATCACCAAAGCTTAATACAAATTTGTTCCAAAAATGGAAACTAGCCTGAAACATAGTTATTACAAAAGCTTTCAACAATTCAGAACCATACACTTTATATACAAGTCCAAAACAAACTCCAAATACATTTTTAACAAAACAAGACTCAGACTCCATTGACCATTGCAGTTGACTTGTCCCAGTCCTTATAATCTTCACTCTGAACCTACACGGGGAAAATCCACCGTGCTAAGCATATAGCTTAGTGAGTAATAACTAATCTATATGAAATGATGTCTTTAATAATAAATCAGACATAATGCATTTCAGAACAGATTTTATAATTAACAGAGCTGCATAACACAGGAGGTTATAAACCCTTCAGAATCAGAACATAATTTAGCTTATGTTAGAATCAAACAGATACCAGAATACAAAACCAGATGACTGCTAAATCCATTTATAGAAGCGTAACGGGACTTATACAGGAGATACCATAATTGGTATCAGCAGGAGAGACATATGTCTCGATATTAGGAGACACCGAAGTGTCAATACACGAGACACCAATGTGTCAATAACAGGAGACACCGAGGTATCAATAACAAGAGCAACTGCAGACCCTTCTACGCATGCCTATTTACTCACAACTAGAAGTCAACAGTTTTAAAACAAAACAAGGTCATTGCAGACATTTCATGTGTAAAGCAACTAGTCAAGCATATTCACATAAAAAAGCACTTCTAATGATATAAACATGCATCAAACGCCTCAGACAATCATTGTCCGGAATTCAGAACACAATCAGCATAAGCCAGTTCAACAAGCAGAACAAAGTAAGGTAAATAACACTTCAATATCTCATTCATCAATCAGTACCTCGGACCTTCATGTCCGGAATCAATACACAATTCAGTACACATTCATCAATATCAATTTAATTCAGTAATAAATAAAACAAATCAAGGTGAGACCATCTTAGGTTACTCATAACATTTACCATCTAAATTACTTACCAAAAGTGTCATTACTGTTTATTGCCTCGAAGTCCCGGTAATATCTGGAATCGGTCGCTTTAAGGGTTCCTCTATAACATTTAACACATATACAAATCACTATTGCACATTTGAAAACATATTCCTTATGCACATGTATATAAAGAACTAAAATATGCACAATGCATTATTCAATGACAATTCCGGGTATCTTATTGAAATTCTCATCATCAAATCAATCAGATATCAAAGCCCTCATTAATATCATTTGGTACTTATAATTAGGACCAAAATAAAACAATGTGAAATCAATTTCATAACCTAATTGACCACTTCAAATTTTCTACCTACATGATTTCGGGCTAACTTTGCATAATTAATCTGATAGGGTAAATGACAAAATTAGGCAATACTTCCTTCTGGAAAGTTATTCTACAGTATCTTAGTTTCTAACGACTCCAAGATCATCCAATTTGATTCAGTAGTCAATGAGTTATGCCCAAAATACAACAGACTATACCCTTTTGAACTTTTGGCTAGAACATGATCATTCCCTCTAATTGTACAACCCATATCTTTCAGCTCAAATATCCAAAAATTACAAAATTTATACCAATTTAAAGATAAGAGAATGAGCTACAACTTTGGTGAAGACAACTCAGCCTAATTCAGCCCACATCAATACAGTTTATTCAATAACCACAAGATTTGATTTCTGTCCATGACAGTGCTTCAGCTTAAGCTACAACTCAATTACATGCCAATTTTGAAAATCTTAGAGACAGAATTGAAATTTGACCTCTTCACAAAATTTGTAGAGTTATGTCTCTAGTTCAATTTAAAACAAGAATCATTTCATTTGGAAATCTACAAATCAAAAAATAAATAAAATACCGAAGCATGTTCAGAACATTTCAGTCATCAAATTCCAGCACACTTCAACATTTTCATCTTAACACCCCCCCCCCCTTCGGGATAACTTTGAATGATCTTTATGAGAAGTAAAATGATGTATTTCAGTAACACTTTCTTCTAGACAATTGTTCCACTATGTTTCTAGTTTGTAATAACACCAAAATTGTACAATTTGAGTCAGTATACTGAAAGTTATATCCAAAAGAGTTCAGACTATTTTTAAACTGTAACAGAATTCCTAACTCTAATTCCAGCTAGATTTTGAGATGTTTAGAGATAGAATTAACATTCGGCTTCTTCAGAAAAGTTGTAGACATATGTCTCTAGTTTAATTTGAATCAAGAATCAACTCATTTAGAAATAAACAGATCAAGTTATGATCAAAATACCAAGCCATGTTCAATGAAAATTTTCCAGTTCATAAGATTCCAGCACACTTCTTCACCAACACCTCACATATGTCATTCCAATTCAGGCATAACTGTAACACCTCATTCCCGCAAGACCCGAACCCGACATCGATGGTAATATCCGAGCCCGTGCCCGCAAAAATGGTGTGTTAGAGCACTCAATCATTCAATATTTGGTATGAAATTAACATAAGTAGAAGTCCGTTTCCAATGTGGGCCAAAAAAATTTAACAATCGACAGACTAATGTTTTCAACATATTACAAACAATACAGTTTCAATGGTCAATTAGGGCCCAATTTCGTTTATAACCCTTTTCAGTTACTAATCAATTCACTTTGGGCTGTCTGGGCCCATTTCAATACACAAAATACTTACAATCATTTCCAAATTGATATAAACAGAAATATCCGCATTTAATCAGTCTCATTTACAATGACTTAGTACAAACTGAAATATTCAATTACATACGGTACAGAAATCGCTAAATACACTTGATACAAAATAAGGAAAATCCTAATACAGACGCAAACTAATCCCAACCTCTAACTTTCCCCTGTGAGCAGTAAGTCTACTCCCGTTGCATAACGGGGTATTCTTCTGAGTCCTGAAAAATAATTGCAAATTTTGGGTGAGTTTTGCGAACTTAGTGAGTGGCCATCATCGATGGCTCACCCAATCACATAACACATAATTCATATTCGCATTGTATCACATATCACATTCAATTCGTACCTTACGTTCAATGCCATTTCCATCATTCATAACATCATGTCACATTTCACATTCAATTTGCACCTTACAGTCAATATCATTTTCATTATTTATATTATGCATATATAATGCTCATGAGACCCACTTTCCATTTATTACTTTGTTATGACCGAGTGCCTAAACTGTCTCATATAGGGCTCATTAAGCGTTATACGCATCTTAGGGATAGGAGAGCCCTCTAGGTATGCACTACTTCCCTTCGAACTCGAGGCTCTTTTCCACTCGTTGAGCTTTAAGCTCTAATCGGTGGCAACTCTGGTCACAACTCCCATTATATTTCATGCATTCATGCAATGGAATGCATCAATCATACTGGCATGTTCCCCTTCGATCACATTCCCATGACATCGGACCATAGTCCAACATTCATCATATAAGTGCAATTTCTCATTCAAACACATTTAGTAATACATTAGGAGCACTTAGTTCATCCAATTCACAATCAAGTAGCATTTCAATACTCAAATCAAATATCACCTCGTTCGACCTTCTGTCCGGAAACCAACACAAGCAATTGCATTCATTTGATCAATCAATAGTCAATTAATACAAAAATCCAAT
>JAOQMR010000212.1:20962446-20988490 GCA_027563865.1 Erythroxylum pelleterianum | reverse complement strand
CTAAGGCCATATGCCACAAGTTTCCTTGCCAATTGACAGTGAATTTTACTACCACTGTTCAATTGGTCTGCCACTCGGCATTTTTCCTGGTCCGTATTTTACCTCGAAAAATTTCAGAAGAATATTCTAAAATTCTCCAATATTATGAAATCACTAATTTCACTCTCCAAATAAATTTTCAATAACAATAACTCACAATTCTCAACACAATTCCATTTATTACCACATATACCCGGAATGTCACTAAATGCATGTACACGTCTTGTTATGTGCAAGGATTCACTATTCATGTGCATGTGTACCTAATGTAATGCATGAGTATGAAATATGTTGTCCCAATTTCTCTTATTAATCTCACAACCAACTTTTCAGGGTTCGAATCCTTTGGATTACTTGTTAGGCTTTCAATTCAGCTCAAACTCCATATTAAATCAAGTCTCCATGCAAGCAAAATTCATCACCAACTTAAGATGAAAACAAGTTGATTTTGGACAGCAAGATGAAGGTAGCTTTCAGCTGGTTTTATTGGCTATTTTGTGAGAGATTAAGGAGTGAATTTCATGTACCACTTAGCTAGGGCAAAGACCATAAGATAGAGAAAGTTTGAAGCAATTTCGTGTAAGAGATATGAGAGAAGCAACAGAAATGTTGCTGTTGGAATTTACTTCATCAATATGCTAGGTGTCACCATTCAAGCACATCAACATGCTAGGTGTTACCATTCAAGCACAACACTTGTCCTAAGGCATGTCTTCCATTTGCCAATTCAATATGCTGCCACTAATCTACTCTAGATGCTGCCATATGTCATCAACATGCTAGGTGTCACCATTCAAGCACATCAACATGCTAGGCGTCACCATTCAAACACAACACTTGTCCTAAGGCATGTCTTACATTTGTCAACTCAAGATGCTGCCACTAATCCACTTTAGATGTTGTCATATGTTACTAATTAATCAGTCCACATGTCTCCTAATTAGTGGTCCACTTGTCACACAATCATTGATCCATCTGTCACTTAATTACAAGTCCATTTGTCACCTATTTTATATATCTATCGTATTTTTTTGAAAATTTCTAAAATTCACCAAAAATTCTGAAATAATAATAATACTCTCCAAATAAATTTTCAGCTCAAAAAATCACCAAAAATTTCAAAATATCCAAAATATACCAAAATTGCCAAATCATAATTAATACATTCCAATTTAATCCACAATTTCCACTTATAAATCAAATTTACCCGAAAATATCAATGAATACATGTACAATTATTTGTATAAGTCAAAATTCATATGTATATATTAGCAAATACTCAATTATGCAAAGCATATGATGTACTGTAAATTCCTAAATTTTCTAACCCCTAACATGGGGTGTTACACAATGGCTCTCATTCTCTTTCTAATATTCTCCATCACTCTCTTCTTTTAGTCCCTATTAGTTTTTAACTTTATAATAGGTGGTTTCTCAATGGAGTGTATCATGGGTGCTTCCATCCTTATTAATGATTCCTATTTTAATTTTTCACCCATCGCCTCCACCTTTAGCCCTTTATCATCTTTCACATCTTCAGCATCACCATCTTCTTATTACTCTCGTATTGCTCTTTTATGCACTCGTCAACTAAATCAATCTTTATGCGAGAGTTCCCTCTTTTAGATTCTTGAATTTATTGCTCATATTGAACTCAACTTGTTCATCACCAATATGAAGAATTTGTTTCCCTTCATGAACATCCACAAGGTTCATTACCAAGTTCTCTATAGTTGTATTCCATAAAAGGGTTGATATTCTCTCCCACATTTGGTTTGCATATCCTTCCACTTTCCATCCTTCTCCATGTAATACTTTATCTTTAAAATTTTTCATTGTATCCCCTTTCAGATTCCCCTATTTGATCTTCTTATACATCTTATCCCTTATCTTCTTCCTCCAACCTTTAATAATAAGATCTCAAACCAATAAAATTACTCTTTTGTGACTGAAAGATCACATGTTTAAGTTATAGAAATAATCTCTTTGTAAAATAAAAGAATGCCCTTTTCTAACCATCGCAAAGCGGAAAAGTTTATACACCGGAGCAGCCCTTTATTTGTTATATATATATATAGTAAGGAAGCACACGGCCCAGGACATCGATATCTTGTTTTCCAAATTCGCTAAACGTAGAATTTATATATGGCAAATGTTGTATCCTTGACAAGAATTTTAAAAAAAAACTAATTCAGAAAAAGGATTCTCCAAAAGGATTAAACCCTGTAAATCGAAAAAAGTTTAAAAGATGTTTTAATTTTACATGAGCGGTCTACTTCTACTACAGTTGCTTTTCTGGAGTATTACCAGTCCAGTAAGTTTTGACAGCAAGCAAAATTTTTTCTGGATTAAATGGTCCACTTTCATGGTCCATAATCTGGCTCTTCCACTTCATCCTGTTAGTTATACCTTGAATCTTCGCTAGCACTTCTACTGTGTCCCTGAATATAACTGTTCCTTCTGGCCTCAGGATTCTATCCATCTCCAGCAGAATGTGCGTAATGTCACATCTTAGTTACACCAAAAATGGCAGGCAGAAATTCAGATCCCATACCACATAAAGCCATATCAGAATCAAAATGATAATTAATTGTCAAAGATTTGAACTTTTTACCTGTCCTGATATATGCTGAACAACCCACCAGCATGGATGAGATCATATGTTCTTGGATACGTTGAGAAAGCCTCACACCAGTCCTGATATGTTCCAATGAATCCTCGTTCGTAGATCACACCCAATGTGTCCTGGTCTGAATTTGCAGGTACTACATTCATAACCCACACGGGATACTTTAACAATGCTGCAGCAAATCCTCCAAAGTAGGCATTCATGTCCATCACATTACGAAACCGTCCTTGAGTCAACGGACTAATTATGTGCTTATAGTGTGTCAGTCTGTCCTTCCAGAGATCATTATCTTCCTTAAATTTCTCAGGAGTGATTCCTGGTATCGAACCACTGCGTATTCTGGGAGGGATTGCAAATGCTCGCTCTGGCCAGTTCTCCAATGCACCACCACCAACTTCGTCTGAGCTGCTTGCCTCTGGAAGTGGAGTTATGCAAGCTTCCATGTCTTTGTACCTTTATTTTACAGGATAGATAATGCAAAAAGAGATTTAAACAAAGCTTGTTGCATGTCAAATTAGGATGAGATATTTAAACAAAGCTTGTTGCATCTCAAATTAGGAAAAGACATGGAGATGAAAATTGAACATGTACCATCCTGCATCATGATTGTCCGACTTGCATATATGTGGTGTTTTATAGATACTCCTGCTTTTAATGCACTCAATGTGGTTGATGGGCTTTTGCCAAACAGAAAGATCTTCCTTTTCGATCACTTTCTTCCAGCACAAACGCTTGGCAACATCCTCAATGGCATCTTGCTCTTGTTTCAAGTTTTCTTGTGTTCTCTCCCAACCTCTCCAGTACTTCTTCCAGTGAATAGGAGGGCCAGACAGAATCCAATAACCACCAGGCCTCAAGATCCTGTCCACTTCAATTAGGTACAGACCCTCTGCCAAAGTTTGAAAATTAAGGATATGCTTAGATAGAGACATTGGCATTCTCTCGTAGTGTCTTAATGAATGACATAGAACTCTTTTTACTTCTGTAAAGATTTATCCTATACATTGATCTAATGGTAGTCAGTTGGAGACCTTACCGTACTGGTGCCAAGGTATCAAGCAACGGGAACAGTGAGCCATATCAAAAGCCCTTGCAGGATAAGGAAGCCTTTGTGTAGCCATGATGCCTATCATGGCAGGCACTCCCCTTTCAAGTGCGAATTGGACCTGTGCTTCATGCGTATCACGGGGTGCAAAAGACATTGACAAGATATTCCTTTTCAAAAGGTATGCACCCCAACTTGCAACCTTACATAGGGAAAAAAAAAATTATACATGTTACGGATGAATACAAATCGGAAACCAAACAGTCGGGGGTTTCTTCATCAACTTACACCACATCCTGTGTCGATAGCAGTTCTGATCTTCCCACTAGTGAGAGGAATGAGCTCATTAATGTCATCAATATAAGCATCAGCTCCACGAGGGAACATGGTGCCTCCACCAGGGAATCTGAATCGGTCACCCTCAACTTGGATCCAATTCTGCACAGCTTTCTCAATGCTGAGCTCTTTGTGAGGGATGTTGTCGTACCAAGCATAGTCACGGCTCTGAGGCCATTTGAATGGGGTCTTATACTTGGGAGGAGCAGGGATGAGGCAGAACATAAGTTCTTCCTTGCTTGGGCAATGCCTCTCTCTGTATTTTAACATAGTCCTGTCGAACTTCCTACCCCTTGGGGGGTGTTGACAGGGAGTGTACTCACTGAAGGACATGTCGCAAGGCGGGAAATCATCGGCTGCATCAGTATTATTCATCTCAATTTGATGATGGCTATCAAAGTCCAATGACGGATTTGGTGTGGGGTTGGAATTGGGAACATCGCACCCCACCTTAGAGTAGGCCTCTGAATCTGGTTGCCTGGTTGGGACAGCTGTATTCTGCCATGCGCCCAATACATAGAACAATATGCAAAGCCCACTAACCCCCAGTATATACGTTAGACGTCTTCTCTTTGATTCCAGCTGATGATGGTGTTTGGGAGATCCGCTATAATCCTTCGCCATTTCCAGTTGCTACCAAAAACAACACCTTTACTACATATGAATTCGTAGATTAATTGATACAATGAGATGAAGCGAGGGAGAAGACAACAGTACCTGACAAATAGGGAGTAAGTGGCTATAGTAAGAGAGAACGAGAGAAATGTGATGACGGGAAAGTTGAAAGTTGCATTATGATTAGAGGAGTAAGTACAGGAGGTTGGGATTTGAATATCAACTTACTGCACAACTGAGAAGTGAAGCAGCACGTACAACTTAGAAGAAGAGGAGGAGGAGGAGAAGGAACAGGAAAAAAGAGAAACAGAATCCCAGAAAAAAAAGGGTAGAGCAAGAGTAAGCGAGTGGATATTGTTAAAGTCCAAGAAGAGAGGAGAGGAGTGGGGGGGAATGGGATTGAAAAAGAGGGATTTGAACAGGTCTTACTGTGTTTTTGAGGGTGAGAGAGAAGACAAATGTGGAATAATGGTAGCTTACGAGCATTCAAAGGAGACTGACCAGCCTCTTTTCCCTCTTCTCCATTCCCTTTACTCTGTTCCTTTTTTATTACTATTCTTATTATTCTCAGCGTTAAATCCGGGACTGTGTTTTTCCTTTTGACACTTTTAGGCTGTCAACAACAAGCGTTTGACAAGGAAAGAAGACAAGACACCAACCTAACTTAGAAATCCTTACGAAAAAGATGTCTTGAAATCTCATGTCAGGAGCCGTAGCTTTCTTTCAACCTTATCGTTTCTATATAAATTGCTCTAATTTTATTGAAAACTCCACTTTTCTTTTCCATCTTAAAATGATTTATAATCTATCTTACTTATGTCCAAAGAAAGAGCTACAGAGAAGATAGATTTTTGGGTGAAAACGACGTCGCACGAGATGCATAAATCGTGCATGCAAAAGAACATTGAGTCTCTAGTGGACATAGTGAACGTACGATTTTTGCGAGTTGTTTTACATCTACACCACATGATGTTAATTCTATTCCCTTTGGATTTTGAGCAAAAAGTGACTACTCGAAACCATCCCAATGCTTAATTTTCAAATAAACTCAACTAAAACAACAACGCCATCATGCTTTAAGGACATGGGCTGGGGAAGATGCGTTTGAAAAGAAAAGATCCATGTGTTTGTTACTAATGAGGCCTTCAACAACAAAAAAAGTAAATGTTCCTGATTTCTCTAAATTAATTAACTTTTCCGACCAATCATAGTATGTACCTCCAGCTAATTTCTTCCTATGATTCTGGAAGTTCCAGCCATACACAGTGTCAAATTGCAGATTTTGTTGAATCACTTTATGCTCTTGTCCAACTTCTCAAATTTCAGCGCAATTGCATCATGGTTGTCCTTCTCACACACTTCAATGAGAGATTGTAGTGCCTTGGATACTAGTTCTTTTTTCTTGTCAATACAATCTCCCGGTTGCCAAGTAGCTGTATCACCAACTTCAAGAGAGCTGCAAAGAACCTTGAACCACTCCTCAAGAAATTGGGCTTTCTGTGAGAAAAACACGAAGGAAAAGAAAAGGCATTCTTTATATTTCATCATCAATGGACAATATGCCATAAACCACCTTCCACAGCTCAATTCACCATTAACCAATAAAAGCACACTTCGGTGTTACCACAATTCACACGTACCATACAATAGTTAACACAGATCTCTCAGTGAGGTGCCAATAAAAACCAGCAAGTTAATTGACAGAGAGAACAAAAGGAAATTCTTTGGTAACTCTCCATTTTCCTCCTCAGCCTGTAACCCTAACATGCTATACCATGTCTATTTTGGGAAAATAGTGTCTCAAAATGATGATTAAGGTACATCAAACACACAAATATGGAAAGCTTACTTTCAGAAGAAATTCTCTTAAGGGTTGGTCATCGGCATCTGAAGCAAGGCTAAGCACATGCAACGTGGTTGAGGTTACCTGTATGACAGGAACACGATGACAAAAGTCAAAACTGATGTAGAAAAATTCAGAGAGTTATCCAGCTGTATAAATCAGTTTCTTATAAAATTCCCATAATCCAAAATAAACCCGAACATTGAAAACTTATACTGAAGCCACCGACATTTTGGAAGAGTTATCCAGTATGCTCAAAATAAGTCAAGAGTCTGACCTGCTTCTCTAGTGCAAATTGATACTTGAAACATGATGGAGAGAAAATCTTGTCAGAACCTCGACTCTCCAGTACATGCAGGACACCTTGGACAACATCCGGGAAAGATTTCCCATAGGCTGCAACAAATGAATTGAAAAAGCTAAAAAACAAACTTATCATCGAAATCCAAGAGCTTAAAAATCACATGCAGACACACAGAACACAGTCATCTTCAAATAGTGCCAGCATGTAGGAACTGTAATTGCAGTGAGGAGCTCACCAACTGAACAACAGACAATGTCAAACTTCAGTTAAACTAAATGTTCAATCTGTGACATTTTTCATGGCACATATAAATCGAAGCATGTCTACTACTCACCAAGTACTGAGGCTGGCACGGCCAAAGCAGAAGCAGCTTGTATTTTGATTTTAAAGTTAGAAGAATCACGCAACAGCAGCAACAGAACACTGAAAACAGATGGAGCCCTGCCAGAATGCAGGTGAGTGAATTTCATTTGGTAATTTAGAATAAGACAGTAGTTCACAAAAAGAGTAACATAATTAGCAGAAGGGGATAAATGTTACTAAAGCAGCATAGTTATGCTAAACAAGCAAGCCATATTTGCAATATAAGACAAAACATGATTGACAGCATTGATTCAAGTAAACAAAAGACCAATGGGACAAAATAAAGGTCTTTCCTGATACAAGTTGGATGAGACAGCTACTAGCAAAATGTAAAGGGAGGGAAGGGATAAAAGGTCTTGCTGAAACATTTACTCCTCTGCAATTCTAATATAAAGTACAAGTACAAACAATTGGATACTGACTTAGCACTTCATTCTTAAATGTCATCTTACCAATCCATATCTTGCAAGGATAAAGTTTCATTTAAAAAGAGGTTGCTCAGTGCATAACAGACATTCCATTGGACCTGTTAAATGCACAGGAATGCTTAGTGGATAGCTTGAGAACAGATAGATAAAGTATGACTATTTTACTATTTCATTGCACTTGCCAAATGCTTCTTTTTTCTACAACAAGCATCATAACAAATACTTTTTACCTTAACATTTCCGGTTGTAACACAAGAAAGAAATGCCTGAATAATTCTCTCAGCAAGATCTGGACCTTGGGCTGAATTTTGAGGGTAAGACTTCGCCGAATATCCCTGTCCACATTGCAGATTGCTGCTTGCTGGCAACATCTTGAACTTGTCCAGTGATAAGCCTAAATAGCCTGTGGGTTGATCATGCATACCTGAAGAACTGTTAAAGTCGAAAATTCGAGAAAGATTTCCAAGAGCCCTCACAGCATTGGATTTAACCTGATACCCGATGAAAAGATATTTAACCATACAAAATAATAAGTGTCATGTAAGGATTTTAACCTAACAGTTATCTATCAACAACAGTAAATTGAGAACCAGGTAGCAGCTATAGGTTAGCCCACGAAACAAAGGATTAACATATATATTACAAGCCATCAACGAGTGTGCAAATGTCAGTTTAATGTTTAAAGAACAGTGTATCATTGACTGTAAATATTTGAACGTTAATCAAAGATATATACATAAAAAGGAGCACAGATCAATATTCTTATACAAATTTGACCCTTAATCAGTTGTCAGAAACAGTAATTATAGGAAATTTGGGAGAACTGATAGAGATGATGGACCAATTAATTTACCTTGTCTCCATCTTTGGTTAGATGCAAAGCGCACTCAGCTAAGACAATCAGTACTTCCTTGTTTGCTGTTGAGTCAACATCATAAAAAAATTGATTAATAGGACATCAATTAAAGATTTGTTAAGTTAGTCAATTTAGCATAGTACTATGTTATGCTAAAGCGCACCTGCAGACATTGTCACAGGAAAGTCGTGCACAAAGAGACGAAAAGAATCACATATGTTTGCCATGGCCCAAGAGGCTGTTATTCGCACCTGAAATTAAAGGAATCCAGTTAGTCCGTATCAGTAGCATGAAAAATTGTAAAACCAAATGATAAATGATATTACCGAGACCAAGGGATCATGAGAATTGATCACAACAGCACGGATAAACTTGTCAAGGATCTCTGCACTAAAATTATTGAATTCCACAAGTTTTAGATGCATGATTAGCATTTAGTCAGGTAGAACATGTCAATGAGAATTCCAAACATATTAACAAGCCAGAAAAAATAACCTCAGAAAAATTTGCTGAAAACAAGATATCACGCCTATAGCTCGACAGGCAGCAGATCTAACGGAAGGAACCTCGTCATGAAAAGCAGTATTAACCTACAAAGATTTTGCAGTTGTAATAACAAAACTGAATAGGGAAAACAAGAACATAATTACGTTCCACTAAAATATAAGCCAGGTAAACTTGAAGTATAAGCTGTGTTGAAACTTACCAAAGAAGAAACAACAAAATCCTGTTTCTCCTTGGTGAGAGAGAAGAATACAGAAGAAGTAATACCCGCAAAGCAAGTAATCGATGCCGTCCTCACCTTCCAGGAAAAAGAAAAAATCAAATAAAAATTAAATGTTTAAGTTATGTATAATGGAAAGAGAAACTACATTATGTAATGGTCAATATCATTTAAATGTTATATTTGTCTTGAACTTAGGCAAAGAAACCAAGTGAAGCTTCCATCAATCCGTGATAAAACTGAATCGGTCGTCAACTTAATTAATTCATATCAAAGATATTTATTTTATGTTGAAGTTGTTATAGCAGAATTAGGTTTGGATACAAAAATAAATTTGATGATGATTGAACATGGCTTTACAGCTGCTCCCACTCCAACAATGTCCAATTTTCTAACTCAACCAAGTACCAAATAAAAAGAATTTTCCGAAAAGAAAAACGTAATTCCAGGAACTAAAAATCCTACATTTGTGATATGGTTAACAGTTGACTAACTGTATTCAACAGATGGAAAATCTCTTAATGGAAAAGCAGCTTGCAAAAAGAAATTTCTAAAATCTGAAAAAAGGTTTCAAAGAAAGGAACCAATTTGTTCCCTATATACTTAAAATAATTAATTGGTTTAACCTGTTGAGAGCTTTCCACAGCTCGTCCCACGTCTCTTTAATAACAATATATAAGCAAACAGTAAGCACATCTCCCAGTGCAATGTATCTCTTCTTTGCTAGTCCCAAACACACACACAAGTATCAAAACAAAAAGAAGAAACACCATGTAATCTTCCAAATAACAGATCTGAGTGACTCATGAAAACAAAATATATCGTGAGAGTTAATGTTGTTAAAGAATTTCTAACCAACCATGCCTGAAGTGTGCCATAATACTGAAGGCAAGTAGTTTTCTATAGTCTTGGACCATTGCTCAATTCCTGAATGCAATGGTATTGATTCTTCATCAGTATCTTTGTCACTCTCAGGCTCATATGAAGGAGCAGATGACACTCTTTTCGGTCTTATGCAATTGGATGTAAATGGTGTATCCAAAGATTGATCACATAAAAGACCTTCAGTTCCTCTAAATTCAGAAACTGCACGAAGGTATTCATCCAAAACCTACAACAAGAAAGTATAAGGATTTTGTGGGCCAAGAAATTTAGGTATTGCATATTTCAAAAGAAAATCCAGCTAGCAAAGTACTAGGCGTAAAAAGATAACCATAAGTATCTTTTTCCACAAGGAGAGAACAAGATTAGACAAGAACCAAGTCATGAATATGATTTAATTTGAATATTAAGCATGTAATTTAACATATACATTTATATCCAGGCAACTGAAATACATCCTTATTTCATAAAATGTTAAATGGTTAAAGCTTTACTAGCAACGGCCAAATTCCACAAATTTCTTACTTTTATAGCTGCTGTTATGATCTTTTCCCCCATATACACAGCATTTTCTCCCATTTGTTCATCGCATGTCCATATATGTTTGTCTGAAATAGCGACATTGGAGACTATGGCTGAAATTTGATCCCAGCAGGTAAATGCTATAGTTGGATAATTGTGCATCGCTGCTCTAAGGGCCTGGAAAAAAAATAATAAATGAGGAAGGCTTTCTCAAACTACAGTAATGAGACAAACATAATGACAGCAGAATCTCAGACAAGAACATTTTGCAACTTCATAACTAATCATATAATGACTTGAGGATTTGAGGAAGTGCCAGAAAAGTGGCACTGAAACTGGAATCACAGGCAAAACAAGATATTGAACCAACATTACAGAAACTGATATTCACAGTAAAAGAATTCACTTAGAACAAGAAAACACAGGATTTTATTATTATATTGATTTGCCTAGGACCCGCTCCTCCATGCTTCTGCAGACTGAAGAACCTTGCATACAGGCAGTATAAACCAAGAACACAAGTCTCATCCAGCAAACCAAAGAAATATAAAATAGAAACAAATTCAAGAAAAGACATGTCTAGGGAAAACAGAATCATGATTAACAAAGTTCAAACTCATTGGCAAGCTTATCCAATCTACAAATCGGAACAATTAAGACTTGTATATTACATTACCTGGAGTGTCTCAAAGCATATTGCTGGGGAGTTTAATTGTTTGGAATATCGAAGAAGTGTTGAAAGAAGGTTTGATCTTTTCTTAGTCTCTATGACACCTGGAAAAAAGGCTTGAAAAGATTTATGAGACCAAGTTACAGAATGATAAAATATATGTGAAGTTTTTCCAAATCAACAAAGCTTGTGTATTGAATACAAGTGAAAGCATCAACCAGATATTACAAGATAGCAATAGTGAAGGATCAACGAGGAAATGAAAATTGATGAAGGGAAGTTTTATGGAATAAGCCATGTAAATATATAAGAATTTTGAGCATATGCCTGACTGAAATCAAGATAAGTTGCCATTTTTGTGAAATCCTAACTTGAATTGTTTCATGCGTATGATTGTAAGGTGTGCATCATATATGTGCTCACCAGCACATTTACGGCAATGAAGAAATGTCAAGTAACACTACATATCTAAGAGACAAACAATGCAGGTGAAATGCACTGATGATAGCGAGAAAAAGTGTAATAAAAGCCTGTTCGTTTTTCACTATTGTTTTTTATTTTTTATTTTCGTGTTCAAATTCAGTAAAAAATTATTTGTTTGAGCATATGATTTCAGTTTATCTTTTTTATTTCTTTCAAGTTGCATAATTTATACAAACCATCAAAACTAAGTTTTGTCTTTTGTTTTCTTTTATTTTATAATTTGAATCACTAGCAACTAAATATTTATTATTTAATTATTTAATATTAATTACTACAAATAATTATGACTAATATAATATAATTATTTATTTTATTTTATTTGTATAATTATTTAAAATTTTAGAATTTTATTTTGAAATAATACATATTTTTAAATTTGATATGGTTTAATAAATTATTTTTAAATTTTAAATTTCTTAAAATACATAATTTTCTAACGTAATTGATTTTAATAATTAAAATATAAATTAACAAATAAATATTAGTTTATAAATAAAATTTAATTATTTACTCGTTTATTTTAATAAAATCAAATAAAAATTATATAAAAATTTAAATAAAATTATTTAAATAAGCTATAAAATTAATTTTATGTAATATTTAATTATTATCAGTAATCAAAATATAAGTTCATTAGTGTTAATAACTAAACAAGTTTTTTACTTTTGTTTGAAAGAAAAAGAAATGAAAATCAAAAACCAAAATAGAAAAATAGAAAGGAAATCAAACCACTCTTAAATTTAACCTGTTGAGGTTTCTTCTTGGAGCATATCTTTGATTTGTGGCATAGGAGGTGATGTAGATAGAGCTGCCGTCAAGCAATTCAAAGTAGACACCTACACAAAGAAAGTGAAGCAATATCAGTGTTAACATGACACTCACTATTATCTATTACATGTCCATCCAGCCACAAACTAGCTCGCCAGCCTCCAACCTCCATCTGCTAGCAGGCGTGAGAGGGAGAAAAAGAAAGATTTATGTCCATGTATCATGTACAAGCAAAACTAACCAGGAAACCAGTTTGATCACTTTTAAGTAAAGAGTGAAGTTCTGTCCTTGATACTAGGGATTTAACAACTGTTGGCAATAAATCTCCAGGCATTCGTGGATATCTGTTGAATGATTGCCAGGAAAATAGATAAAAAATATTTTATTTGTACATAGATAAACGATGAAAGGAGAGAAGGAAAACAATATCCTAATGTGAGCATAATAAAAATAAATAAATAAGATCATCCTAACATATTCAAATTAAGTAAAGTTTATATGATATGGCCAAGAGTTGGAAACACAGCAACTATAATAGGTGTCTGGTTGCACCGAGGAGCATTAGGTGAAAACTCAACAGCATTAGTCAGACTATTTCTAGTCATCAACATTTAAATATTTTTAACCCAGGAACTATGATTCAGACCAGTATGAATAACCACAAAATCATTGTAACATATCCAAAAACTTCTCCCCTTTCAAAAAATACTTAGCAACCCTTTGACCAATCTCTTTCTTTCCCATATCATTGAACAATGCAGTATAACATAAAAAGAAAACATAGAAACGAGCTTCTGAATGTAAGATTACAACACTTGCAGGTAATTTTCTAACAAAATTGATTTTAATAATTAAAATATAAATTAACAAATAAATATTAGTTTATAAATTGAGACCGCAGGTTCTCAATCATCCAGCAATAAGAGGACTTGGGGGTAACAAAGATCCATCAAATACAACACAAATCATAAGTTCAGGGAAATGATGGATCATACTAAAACGTCTAAAAGAACAAACACAAGAGAACTATAAGAAGCAAGATTCATACGGTGTAGAAGATATCAAAAGTGTGAGAATCTTGAACAAGGATGTCACCAATCTACTGTGTGTCTCATGCTGGATTAGATGCAGAATACCTACATGTGTAATAACACTGTGACAGTTTATATAACCACTAAATGAAGCTCCTGAAAGTTAAAATCATGAGGGGTAATTTATAGTAAAACAATTATCCTAGAATAACAGGTTCCTTTTTGGTACCAGTATGAAGTTGGACCAGTATCTGTCCAAGGGAGCTTGAAAGTGATACATAAGATCCCAATTTTGTAGATTCCCTGTACTCTGCTACTTGCAAAAAGACAGATGAAGGCCCATTAAGCATAACTGCAAGAGTTGATGCAGACGTGATCCTTGCCTAGGCACCAAAGCAGCAAAGTAAGCTACACTATAAATAGGATAACTTATAAAATAGCAATAAGTAAGCATTTTTTTAGTTGAAAGCTTTTTAAACACCAGAAAAATGCCTAGAGTGGACGAAAGAACAGGAATTTAGAAAGGAACAAAACTTTTGGCCCATTTAAACCTTTCCTATCTAAATGAAGAAAGAATGAAATAAAAAAAATTTTCTTAAGTTAGGAAGTGAAAATCATCTTCATAGTTGTAACTTTAGTGTTTACTTTTTGTTGGCACTGCTGTGGTCAGCATTTAGAAACAACAAAGGTCCACATGTAAGTGAACTGAAGCAACGACCAAACGTTCCTTCCTTCATTTTCCTATATCATCTAGTGGGCCAAGAGGAATCGAGGCCGTATACCTTTTCTTCACTGAAACCAAGCAGAATAAAGACCCTCCCTTAACTTTTCCTAGGACTTCTGCCTCTCATATCCTACCCCAAAAAGGGTAATATTAGACTGTAGTACAGTGCAATCTTGCAAAACTAGCACAAAAGCAAGTACCTTCAAGCTAGGATCAAACAACAAGCATGTCATCAAAGTTGCATCAAAGGTCCTGCAAACAACCAACAGAGAGAAGATGAATTAAAGGATTAAAAAAATCCAGAAATTGGAAAAGATTGAATATAGTCCAGGCAAGCAAAATGCCTTTTAGAGAGTTAGAGAAAAAGCTTCCACCTTAGTTGTAATACATCATTGACTGGCAAAATCATTGTCCACAGGCTAGTAAATGATTTGGGGTCAGCTTGGCAAAGATCCTTATGCAAAAAATGATAAAGTTGATTAATCTTAATATGAAAAGTGCATAAACAGCTAGTCATCACAAGGATTTATCATAGAATTTGTTGATTCAAAATCATGTGATAAACCAGAAAGGAAAATCCAGTAAACTTGGGCAACATTATGAGAAGCAACATTTTTTGTGATATAAACCAGAAAGGAAAATCCAGTAAACTTAGGCAACATTATGAGAGGCAACAATCGAACAAAAATGAAATTTTGCCCAACATATGCACATTAGAAGGCATTCCATTAACAAGTAGTCGCATGTGACAGAATGCTTAATTGAAAGAAAACTATTACCACGAAGACCATTCCAAGAAGAAAAAGAAATAGCAACTAATCCTTTCCATAATAAAAAATAACTGGAAATACAAACCTGTATACAAACAATGGCAACAACTCTAACATTAGAGCTTTTCAAGCTATCATGATCTCTAACTGATCCATCACTGTCACTGTACTCTGAATCAGATGACATAAATTCGGAAACAGAGCTTTCATGGTCTGCGCAACAATTAGAATTCTGAGATGTAGATTGTTTCATAACTAAGCTGTCCTTTTTGCGCAGATGTGGAGGTCTATATGGAGCATGATCTTTCATGATAGGCTCTTCTGAAGTTAACTTAGGACTCATTCCCGGAATTTGCTTGTCTTTGTGACCAGAACATGCATGTTGCATTCTACTTGTAAGCCCATACCTGAAGAACATTTTCAAAACTGCGACAAAACCAGACACCTATAACAGTGAAAATTTCTGTTAGTAAAAAGAAGGGACATATATTAACAGAGTTTTTGTCAACTTGACTTGCAACTTAAAACAGAGACAGATAAACGTACATGTTCAGAAACTGAAACTTTACGAACTGCAAGAACCACATGCAGACAATTAAGAAGAGAAAAATAAAACCTGAAAAGCAACACAAACAGGATCAAATCCCAAAACATTTTAACATCCAAAGAATCCAAGGTTGGTAACTATAAGCGTACACATGTTGAACAGCATCAAGACATACCTCGACATAATCACGTCTTCAACAAGGCAGTTATTAGATCCCACGACATCCATCACTTTCCTAAGCACCTAATTGACAATTGTTAAGGCTAAGAGCACTGGTTTTACAAGCGTGAATCATCACAAGAGCAAATGAGCAAGCCTACCTCGATTGTGGACTGCCATGTGTCTGAAGGAAACAAGGATCCATCTCTAGTGAAGGCATCACCAAGCATAGTAAATGTTACATTCAAAACTTCCCATAAATTACTGTATCCAGAGCCTAGGCTGGCACTGGAACAAGACGTGTCAATCAACTGTGAATGAGAGCATTTTACAATGTGGATAAGGAAGTTCACAAGCTCAGTATTATCTGCAACCGAACCTGATTGTTGATAAACACCAACAAGATGCCTGAAAAAGAGGCAGAAATGGAGGAAAAGCAAACTTTTTATCTAATTGTGATTCAAACACGCTGATGTCATTTAGAAGAGAACGAAACCCAATTTATCGTTAATGGGTCAATCTAACTGCATTCATTTCACACAAATATGAACCTGATAGTGTTAATGCACTGGACAGCAGGTCTAGTTGCAGAAGCGTCACGGCCAGCATTGGCTACCAATATTTGCAATATGTTTCGGAAAGAGTGGAGGATCAGACTCCAAGACGATGAATTTAAATGAAGAGAAACACGCCGACGACGACATACATCGTGCATCTGAAACAAATACCAAATAATGGAATTTTTCAGGAAACACAAAGAACATAATCACATAATAAAGGCACAAGAAGGAAGTTAAGTACCAGTCGCGAAATGTGGACATAATCAGATAATAACGGAACTGGGTCATATCGTTGACGACAATTTGCTGTCAACTCCAGGAGGAATAACAAATCGGAAGTAACCTAAAAAGTAATAAAATTTGCGAAGATTGAAGCTTAGGTGACAACAAAAAAAAGGGAAAGGGAAAGGGAGATAAAAAGAAGTAGTAGTGTCCTTACTTCGTGAGGAGGAAGGTCGGGGGCCGCGGAGATGAGGGTATCGGAATGAGAGAAGATGAGATTGTGGAGAAGATGTGATAGTGTTTTGGATTCTGATTTTGGACTGCTCGTTAATGTCTCATCTCTTAGTGTAAGAAACGCAGTCCTCCATGTCCGGATTGCGGAAGTGGACGCCATATTGAACCGAAATTCCCCTCCAACTAGTTAAAGCGCTTTCACATGTTCGCCTGATGTCACTTGTCACTAGTTGCACCCTCTTCTTCTTCGTCTTCAATCTGTGTCTCAACTGTACAGTCTATCAACCAAGTCTTTCCTCTCCATCTCAAATTTCATTCACAGTTTTGTAGCCTGACCAAAGAAGTGAGTTTAAAAACAAAATTTATTTATAAAAAAAACAATTTAAAACTAACAAAATTACCTCCATCCTCTTGTGTGGTCTCTTTCTCATTTTACTCTCTCCTCTTTTACCTAGCGTCCCAACCCAGCCCCAGCATCGTCTCCAATCTCCCTCACCCAAACAGCACCGTAGTCGTCGGCCACCACTACCCTGCGTAGATGTTACCTGGTTCTCTCATAGCATGTGGATGTTCTCAAACCCGACTGTGGGGTACCAGAAGCATGAGTTCCCTCTTCGATGAACACCTTTGTCAAATTATGCATAGTATACCGGAAGCCTTACAGCCATAGACATATGGGGTTTGTTGTTTATAAATGGACACAGCATTTTGCTACTTAGTTGAAAAAACATGAAATTGAGATTGTACGATACTTTGATACCAGACTTGTTTTACGGGTTTCTTGATACAATATTTTTCCTTTCTTCTTAAGCTTTCTCTCCAAACCACCAGGCTAGGTTTTTATTTCATAAGTGAAATCCTTAAGGATATGTTGTTTTTTACGGGAATTAAACCCCTAATATTCCATTAATAATCTAGTTTTTAAATCCCTTGGATCTATAATGTCTTCCATATTTCCTTCTGCTACTAGTCTTGAATTCCTTAAGTGAAGTCCCCTTTCTCTCTTGACCCAGTAATTTAGTAGGATGCACTTATGGTGTGATGAGAGGAATAACATCAAGGGTAGATGACCCAAAATCAGAATAATTTAAAGGAGAGATGTGAAAGCTCTGTTAATGTTTGAAGAATTTATTTTTTTGAGCTCAGGTTTAACTAACATATCTTAAGTTGCTTCAGTGTTATTCAAAACCTCTTTATTAAGCTATAGGACAATAGAGTCATTAGAGGTATTCTCTACACCAACTTAGGATGCTAGAGCTGATTCTTGCAACATTTGATTGTTTGCAAATATAACTTGCAAAGAGGCTTAAACCGTTTGTGAACTAACATTCAAGGGGTATATTATGGATACTAATCCAAATGAGGACTTGTTCTTGCATAAATTTATTTAAATAGATTCTTGGTTTTCACAATTGTAAAAAGTGAGGCACGTTGTTGAAATGCTAGGGGCTAGCTTTAAGGATATCTTGAGCACTTATACTAGATAATAATCTAAAGAAAAATAGGTTGTCTTTAGTTTGGAACACTTTATCTTTGTCCTTGTAGTGTTTAGTTACCTAAATATTGAAAACAGGAAAATGTGGACGTTTCCCCAAAAAGAAACCAACTAGAGTGGGAGAATATTTTACCAATCTATATACTCGCTCGAATAATGTCTCCATTTTCGAGAACAAGGTTAGCCTTTTTCCTCATGTTGATGATCAGGCGATGGTAGGTGTTGTGAACGCTAGTATAAACAGATAATACAAGCTAAATACAGAGCAAAAGGGAAATATCTGGTGGACTGATATTGATTAAACTGTGGATTACAAAGTGTTCTTCAAAGGAAAATAAGTAGCAACTAAGAGAAAGATTAACTAGAAAGGGATGAGAAGAGGAAATATAGAAAATTGAGATGAGAAGGAGAGAGAATCTGCATAACCATTTTCATGCCCTAAGCCTTGGCCAAACACTGCTATTTATGGAGCACATTTGTTATTCCTTCTTCATAGGGCCTGGGTCAATCTTTTTGTTGGGCTTTTGCTGGTTGCTCCATAATATGTTCATAACATTACCTTCCCCTTCAAGACAACCTTGTTCGCAAGGTTGAGGGAAGAAAAAGACTCGAGGATAGTGCTTGTTGTGCATAAGTAAAAGCATGAAGATATCGTCGTTGTCGTCCAAAATAGCTGCTCTTATTGACAACCCTTCCCATGGAATCAGCCACTGCTTGATGACAAAATTCAGGTAGTGCATTGAGTCGATGCAAACGCTTCAATTGAATAAATCGAACTGACTCAGCTAGATGCTCCCTTGCCAAAACCAAACTATCTATTAGCCTTTTACCACACACACTCCTTGCAACATAAGCCATAACTAAAAACCTAAATCTGGAAGGGTCATCAGCATCAATAAGTTCCTCTATATTCAGAAACAACAATAAACACGTTTCTTCAAACTTCACCTCAACATCTACAATACACCACAAAGAAGGTTCCTCTAGTTTCCTTCCCATATCTAAGCCCTCATAATCACTGCCTAATATTCCCCATGGCCATATAGCAACAAAAACGAAAAACCCCTTTGCTGACAAATCCACTATAGCAGTACCCAAGAACAAATTTGCTTCTTGGTGAGCCTCATACGAATTAAATTCCAAGATTTGTTGCAAGAAAAAATCAGTAGTAACAGTAGGAACAAAAGCAACACTTAAGGTACTCTCAATCAACATATTTGTAGTCAAGGAAATACCCGGATCAAAAAGTTTCGATTGGAAAAATTCAGTAGGCTGCCAACACTCGTGACTCAATGCATTTCTGAACACTATATTTGCACTTGTGTGTCGCTTAGGATTTTTATCAAACACTTGCAACATGAAAGGAAATTCCACCAGTTTTTCATACGTATCCAACAACGTTCCAGCTTTTGAACTCACCATGTATGCATTTTGAGCGATCCTGCCCGTCAAGTCAATGAAAGGATCCTTCGTACTCATCAAGTAACCACTCTCAATCACGCCTGAAAATATATATTGAGATTGTAGTTGATTGTCGCAATCGGGGTTGCTTCATGGACATGTTCAAACTCCCCAGCTTGAGTGATCTCCAACGTCGACATTTCATCACACACCTCGACTGTAGCAACGAGACCATAAACATCCTCCGAACTAGCTGTTGTGACGGGTTCCATTCGGTCCGGCATTTGATTGAGCATATCAGGTCTACCAAGATCTTGTGATTCAATCGCTTTATCGACGAGCTCGGGTTCGTCATTGTCTCCAATTCCAAGCACGCATGGGGCATCAGAAAGTGGCTCGGACAATTCCTCGAACACTTGATCTGCGTCGAACATGGAATCCGGTTTCATCACTTTGGTTGCTTCACTGGAATTCCGGGTTGGAATAGGAGGAAGGAGATCCAAAATCTGATGGAGAAGACTCGTAGTCTCCCTCTGAGAAGAAGAAATATCATAATAACCTCGTTGAACCGCATTAGCTCGTTGAAGTCCCTCTGGTTGGTCTACAGCTTTTGGCCGGAAACGGAGAAGAAAAGCTCTCATGAAGTGATCCCAACCAGTCAACTAACGATTGCAGTACATCCAGTCATACCAATAAGCGGCTTCGCCATCAAAATAGAAGGAAGAGATGAGCACACGATCCTCCTGACGGATCTGATAAAAATCAAAATAACGACCAGCTTGCAACAACCACCGATCGGGATGGGAACCGGAGAAGCGAGCCATGGTCACCGGAGCATTGGTTTCCGTCATCTAAACGGAAACTCAATGAAAGCACCAATGTTGTGAACGCTAGTATAAACAGAGAACATAAGCCAAATACAAAGCAAAAGGGAAATATCTGGTGGACTAATATTGATTAAACCGTGGATTACAAAGTGTTCTTTAAAGGAAGATATGTAGCAACTAAGAGAAAGATTAACTAGAAAGGGATGAGAAGAGGAAACATAGAGAATCGAGATGAGAAGGAGAGAGAATTTGCATAACCATTTTCATGCCCTAAGTCTTAGCCAAACACTGCTATTTATGGAGCACATTTGTTATTCCTTCTTCATAGGGCCTGGGGTCAATCTTTTTGTTAGGCTTTTGCTGGTTGCTCCATAATATGTTCATAACAGTAGGTTTGGTGGGCGTGGCTATAGATGCAGAAATCCAAGATACTGTTTTCAATATGAGGCCGACAAATGCTCAAGGTGCCGATGAAATTTCTCCTATCTTTTTCCAAAAATGATGGAGAGTAATTGGCACATTTGTTTGCAACTTGGTGCGGGGCACATTTAGATCTCAAACTATTTCGAAAGAGTTGATTGAAACTTTCATAGCGTTTATCTCAAAGATGGAGAATGCAACCACTATCAAGATGTTTCTTCATATCAATTTATGTAATGTTATTTACAAGAAAATTTCTAAAGTGATAGTCAACCGCTTAAAAGGAGTCCTTCCCTCAATTATTGGCCCAACACAAACAAGTTTTGTACCTGGGCGACATATTACGAACAATATTATCCTTGCTAAAGAAGTTATTCATTCTCTACAGTGACGAACTAGGCGCAAGGGATTTATGGCGATCAAGATGGACTTGGAGAAAGCGTATGACATGCTTTCATGGGATTTTATACATGACACCTTACGATAAGTGAGACTTCTAACGAGTTTGATAAATCTAACCATGGAGTGTGTGACATCGTCCAGTATGCGCCTTTTAATTAACGGCGATGCCTCAGATTCTTTTGTCCCGGTCAAAGGTATTCAACAAGGTGATGCTATATCGTTGTATCTCTTTGTCTTGTGTATTGAGAGACTTGCGCAAGATATAGTTCTGGTGGTGCATGGACAATGGACTCTTTTTCGATTTAACAGTAAAAGCACTCCTATTTCTTATACGTTTTTTGCGGATGATTTGTTATTTTTTGCTGAAGCTTCCAAGGCACAAGTCTTGACTGTCTAGAAGTTAGTAGAGGATTTCTATATTCAATCAGGGCTGAGAATTAACGATACTAAAACCATAGTGTATTTTCACAAAATGTGTCAAAGCAGGCAAAAGTCACACCGTCTCACCAGCTAGGCTTTCAACCCACCGAAGATCTAGACAGATACTTGGGCATGCCGATTCTATATGGGCAGATTACCAGGAGAACATATGCAGGCATTTTGGAGAAAGTGCATAAACGGTTTTCATGTTGGACCGTTTCTAGCCTTTCATTGGCAGGCCGTATGACGTTGGTCAAGACGGTGTTATAGAGCCTTCCTTATTTTGCCATGCAAATGATTAAATTGCCCTATTACCTTTGTGATAAGAATGAGCAGCATGTTCGTCAATTTATTTAGGGCTCATGCACTACTAATCGTAAACTCAGCTTAGTCGCATGAGATGATCTGTGTCGCCGTAAAGAAAATGGAGGTTTAGGGGTTAGGAAGCTTCAAGTGATAAATGAAGCGTTCCTTATGAAAGCTGGATGGCAATTAATTCATTTCACCGACAAGATATGGGTTAAGGCATTAAGGGCGAAATATGGAATTCAGGACACTATGCCATTGTTGATAAAGAGGATAGGCTCCCCTTTTTGGAAAGCGGTCAGATCTTTATGGGATTAACTCTCTGCTGGCCTCACTTGGATGATTGGTAATGGCAACATTGCTCAATTCTGGATTGATAGATGGTCGCATCCTCTAGTGAATTTTGTGATTGTTGACATTCCAGAGAGTAATTTGATCGAGCCAATGAATGCTTTTGTGCAACCAGATGGGAGCTAGCATTAGAGTTGGTTTGAAGCATGGCTTCCTCTTGGGATCTTAATGAATATAGCTTCGGGTCTGATTTTGCTAGTTGGGAACAAAAAGGGTGGGTTCTATTAACCATATTCAGGTAATGGTATGTTCTTAGTTAGGTTAGCATATGTCGTATTAATGGAGGACGACAAGCCCCCAGGAATAATGAATGGACACAAATTTAGAAGTGGAAGGGTCTAGAGAGGACCAAACTATTTCTTTGGTTAGATGCCAAGGGTAGTCTTCTTACAAGATGGGAG
The DNA here is from genome assembly GCA_027563865.1 of Erythroxylum pelleterianum. Lineage (NCBI taxonomy): Eukaryota > Viridiplantae > Streptophyta > Magnoliopsida > Malpighiales > Erythroxylaceae > Erythroxylum > Erythroxylum pelleterianum. Next base: position 20,965,713 of record JAOQMR010000212.1, on the reverse strand, counting down.
TTAGCTCGTAGGCATGTGATCTAAGATATGTATTGCCAACGTTGTGAGGATGGCACAAAGACATTAATTCATGTTTTATGATATTGTCGATGGGCCAGATTGGTGTGGAACCAATTAGTTCCGATGGATTTCTGGTCTGAATTTTCCTATTTACCTCTTCAAGCTTGGCTATACGATAACTTGAGTAATAAATGGGGCATTAATGAGAATGACGATTGGTATATATGTTTTGGAGTTGCAGTTTGGCAGATATGGAATTGGTGGAACCTAAACCTTTTCCAGCAACAGGAATCCTTCTCATCTACGCAAGTCCAAGACATTAGAAACTGAGTTTATGAAATCAATCTCGTTTATACGAAATGCTTCATTCAACTGTTTAATGTGTAGCCCAATAGAGAGTGGTTGTGGCAGCCTTCCTTGCGTGGTTGGTTGAAGTTAAACGTAGATGGAGCCAGGGACGGATCTAGAAATTATTTTAAGTGGGGGCAAAATATTTAAAGTACTCTTATATTATTGAAAATTTTTATTTTAAATTATTATTTTAAATTTTAATTCCATTAAAAAATTAAAATTTTGCCCCCATTAATTTAATTGGTGACAAAAAATAATAATAAAAATTATAGATATATTAAGATATCGAATAAAAAATAAAATCTAAGCCCATCTATTTTTCTTCATAAGGGCATCTAGGGTACTTCTTTTATCTCTATTATCACTATTGTTAGATGATTTGTACTATTTTTGTTTATTTTTACGACTTTATATGCTACGATTTTTCGTCTACAATGAGAAATCTTATCTTGCATCTTCACTAAAAGTCTAAAAGAATATAAATATTGAAATTGTACCAACTCTATTACAACTTACAAGAACCCATCTCTAAATTATACCTACTACCCATTCTTCCAAAGAAAAGAAGTGAGAATTTACCTATCAGCACTAGAACGGGGTAAGGCGTGTGGGAGAATCCTTTCCACAATTGCGATCAATATAGATTATTATTTTTCGCTTTGGGTATAGTAGTCCTTGTGGAGTTAGGGGAAGAAAAGCCCAAAAGACAAAAAACAGTGTGATGAAGAAGTCAAAAGGGTATAAAAATCTAAATAAAAAAGTCAATTAAGCATGTAATTTTTATCTCCCTATTTGTAGGCTTTCATTTAAAAAAGTCATGAGCTCAAATAATATTAATCTTAATAAAAATATATGGACTCAGATTTTATTTTTTATTTGGTATCTTAATATATCTATAATAATTATTATTATTATTTTGTCACCATTAATTTAATTGGGGCAAAATTTTAATTTTTTATGAAATTAAAATTTAAAATAATAATTTTAAATTAAAAATGTTTAGATACCCCACTGTAGCTCCATCCATAGATGGAGCTGTTAACCCAACTACTGGGTTATTGTAACATTCAGTTCTCATACTAACGAGTAGAACCCTAAAATTTGGTACCTGTGAGCTCAAAGAGAGATTACGAAAATGCATTTCATGCTCATGCATAATGTTAGATATATGCACATGAATTTGAATTTTTGCACACATCAAAATAATTATACATGCATTCATTGACAATTTCTGGGTATAATTGTTATAAATGTGAGTATATTGAGAAATGTTGGTTTTTATATGTTGAAAAAATTGATTTGGAAAGTGTATTTGTTGATTTAGAATTTTTGAAGAAATTTCTGAAAACTGTTGGGTATTTTAGCTAGGAAAAATTGCCACGTGGAAAAACAATTGTTAAATGGCAATAGAAATTACTATCCAATGGCAATGAAAATTTTGATAAAGGACCTTAGGATTTATTGACAAGTGCCATTGAAAATTGGGAAATAATTGGAGTAGAAATTAAAATTGATGGGACTAGTTAAATAAAAGAACCAATCAAATGCTTTAAAAATGAGACATGTGGCAAGTGACAAATATCACTTGCCAAACAATGCCTTAAGGCCACTACTCTTTTAATTAAAAGCCCCTCTTCCTTTGGTTTTGTCATTCACGATGCTCTCTGTTAAAGAGCTATTGGAGTTTATTTTTATTCTCTTCATATTCGTGGCTTCTCATCTCTTCCTCTTCTTCATGAGTTTTGATTCTCTACAAATTTTCATTCACCTTAAACCCAACCCTCTCATCTTTCATGTAACGCCCCAAATTAGGGGTTAGATTTTGGCATGCATACATGGCATTTTCTAGGTACATTGGTGTAATGAAACTTCGGATTGATTCGGACAATAGTACTGTATTTTTAGTAATTTTTAGAGACTTCAATGATTTTTAGAAATTGTTGGTGACGTATTTTGTATTTTTGAAAAATTATTTGGAAATCATTATTTTAAGACGGAATTTTTGGTGAATTTTTGAAAGTTGTCTGGAACTTCTGGGATTTAGTTGATTCCGAAATCATAAGTGTGTTTTTAACTATTCATCCAATAGTAATCAAATAATAAAAATTGAATAAGTGGCCGAATGATATAAGGGTTAGACAAAACCGTGTATAACCACATAAAAATCGAGTTCATCCTCTATCAGTCTGCTTTCGATCGATCTGCTTTTCTGCAGCAAATAACGAGGTTAGTCCTTTTGATAATAAATCTTTTCTGGTGTTATAGATATATGCATCTATACGGTGATGGTATGTTCTTGTCCGTTATAAAGATAGTAGGATGAGATCTGATATTAGTAATAGAAATTTTTAGATGTATCATGTTTGAAGTTTTGGATGATTCTGAGAGGTTAGAATTGCTCAATAGGTTAGTTTTTAAGTGATGATGCTAAAAGAAGTGAGAAAAAAAGAAAGGAAAATGAAAAAAAGAAGAAGAAGAAAAATGTCTGCAAATCGGAAATTCGGTGAAGACGATGAATAGTGCACAGCGATGAATAGTGCACAGTAAATAGCGAATAGTGAATAGTGAACGGTTCTGTATTTGTGAACAGGAGTAGTACGTATTTATGAACAGTCAATATGTATTTATAAACAATAGTAAAGAATCCTGAAATTTTGTCATGAACATGCATCATACTCATTTATCATACAGTAATAATTTGCGTCCGTGTTCTCTATTATAGAGGAAAGACCACTGCCAGATCTTGCCGGGACTTCGAGACAATAAATAGTAAGGGCGATTTAAGGTCAGTAATCAGGACTTTCAGTAATTGGTCAGTTTTGTAAGTAATTCCGACAGGAAAGTTAGTAAGTAATAACACAGTCCAGGTAAAATAATTTCAGTAAGTAATATAAGAGACCCGGGACGGTCTCACTT
>JAOQMR010000212.1:20949524-20962346 GCA_027563865.1 Erythroxylum pelleterianum | reverse complement strand
CGGTGGATTTGCCCCGTGTAGGTTCAGAGTGAGGAGATTAAAGACTGGGACGAGTCAACCGCAATGGCCAAAGGAGTTTGTTTTACATTTCTCGAAAATGTATTTTGTTTTGCGTGTTTGGGCCTGTAAATATTCTTTGGAGTTTTGTTCCGAGATTTATGATATGTAATATATGTGTGGGGGTTTGAGTTACTAAATAAAATAAATACCAGTGTGATATTTGGTTTTGTTTGTTCTGTCTTAGGTGGCATCCATGTATCCTCCCAGGGGGTATTTGGGTGTTACATTTCATGCTACTCTTGATTTTTTATTTTCTTGAATATTTTGAAGAATTGGAAGCTAAATCAAGTAAGTATCTTGTCAAATATCTTGAGTTTTGGTTAAATGAAGCATTTGTGATGATATTTAGGCGTTAATCTCATGAAATGGTGTTTTTGGTATGTGGGTGTCGTGAATGGGGAAGGGTTTGTGAATTTCTTGCTTTTATTGATGAGTAATGATTTATAGAAATGTTTTGGAGGTTGAATGATCATGACAAGGAGTTTTGTATGTGCTAGAATGATGATGAAGGAATGAATATGTGTGTGTGTGTGTGTGTGTTGATGTTTTTTTCATGTAAATGCTACATAATGGGTTAGATGTTGTTTATGGATGATTGATGTTGTATATGATGAGTAAGAAACTATGAGCTATGCTATACATGTTTTAAAGATGAATTGGTTGTGAAAGGGATGTTTAATGAGAATTGGAAGTTGATGAGTATAGAAATGTGTTTATAACCTGTTTGTGTTAATGGATGAGTGTATGAATAAGTTGAGAATGAGGAGTAGATGGAGTAAAAAAAGGGTGAGCTTGTATGAGTTGTGTTAAGGTAAGATTGGGAAACAAAATTGGTAGTTGAGCTGGAAAATGTAGCAGCAATAGAATCTCTGAGTATACTTCTGTGTTTTAGCCATAACGTTTTCTCTATTTATCCAAATAAGATGATTCTTGATTTGGATCAAACTAGAGACATAGGCTACATTTTTCATGAAGACGTCCAATTTAAATTCTATCCTTAAGAGCCTCAAATTTTCACACAAAACTTAGGAACTGGGTGTAGCAAAATCTGTGGATGAATGTTTGTGTTGTGTTATATTTTGAGTGTATCAAAATGTGTTATACTTTGGGTGTTTATGATCCAGTGGGGAATATGAAATGTGTATAGATGATGTTGAGTTGAAATTGGGTATAGTTGAAGAAGTTATCCATTTGAGATGATGAATCAAAAGAGTTGAGAATTGAGAGTGAATGAAGTTTGATTAGTGTTTGAATGGTTATGGAGTGACATTGCATTAGAAAAGGTGAATTTAGGAAGATTATGAGTAAAAGTGATGTTAGAATGGGTGTAGGATCCATTTGAGGGGTTTTGGAGAAGGAGAATTGAGTAAACCAGAAGGAGAATTGAGTAAACCATAAGGCTACACGATTAGGCCGTGTAAATTGACACGACCGTGTGTTTTTGATGCAAAAACACCACCAGACCCGAAAGAAACACGGGCTACTCTTGTGAATTCATAAGGCCGTATGTTTTGATGACATCTCATTTCAGAGTCTTCATAAAAGTTGTAGATCTAGAAGTCCTCTTCGAAATCGTCTAACAATGATATTAATATGAGATCTATAGCAAAAGTTATGGCATTTTTCCCAAGAGATGTTTGTTTATGAATGATTAACTTATCAATGTTGTATAATGAGATGTTTAGGCATGTTAGTAATATTGAATGAGCCTAATTGAAGTAGGATTGAGTTATTAACGTAAGGAGAGTGTTAAGTGTTAAGGAATGATTCAAAGATCCCGATAATTAGTTATGAGACTTGTATTCAGGATATACACCCGAGAATGTCATTGAACACGCATTTTACATATTTAATATATTTATATGTGAATCAATAGACACTTATACAATTATGAAAAATTGTGATATGTGTATGTTTTGCATGATATAAAGGAACATATAGAGTGCCATCATTCAGACGTTTCCAGACCTTGGAAGCAAATGCTAATTTGGAGCATACTGTGAGTAGACCTAGTTGGTCCCATTTCAATGTTTGTTTTGTTTAAATTTTTGTATTAATTGACTACTGAATGATCAAATGAATATGTCTTGATTGTTGATTCCGGAAAATGAAGGTCTGATGATTGTGATGTTTGATTTGGATATTAAAGCGCTACTTGTATGTGAATGAGATGAAATAAGTGTACATCATATTATTGTTAAATGCCGGACCACGGTCTGATAATGAATGTGTTTTGAATGTGCATTTGCATATGAATGAAGTGTGATTATCAACTTTAATGTTGAATACCGGACTAAGGTCTGATGATATGTGAATGTGAGTGAATGAAAATATTCAATTGTAATTGAAGCATTCCTTTTCATGAATGTATGAAACATAATGACAGTTGTGACCAGAGGAGCCACCGATCACAGCTTAAAGCTCAAAGTATGAACAAGAACCCCGAGCTCAAAAGTGATTAAGAGCCTAAGGCTCACTATGTAGAATAAGCTCTGTATCCCCATCGGATAAGGGACAGTTAGTAATGAGCCCGGTATTCAATAAATATGGGACAGTTTAGGCACTCGGTCACAACAAAGTAACAAATAGAAAGTAGGTCTCATGTGCACTGCATATGCATAATATGAATGATTAAATTGTATTAAATGTGAAATGTGAAATGATGTGAATGTGGATATGAATTATGTGTTATGTGACTGGGTGAACCATCGATGATGATCGCTCATTGAGTTCACAAAACTCACCTAAAAATTGCAAATACTTTTTAGGATCAGAAGCATACCCCGTTAGGCAAACGACAATATCCCTACAGCTTACAAGTAAGAGATAGAGGTCGGGAACAGTTCGCGTCTGTATTGTATTTCTTTATTTTTTATATAAATTGTATATTCCGCAACTTTTATATTAAATTATGTATTTTGAAATTTTTGAAAAATGTGTATATGATTTAGGTTGTAAGGTAAAGACAGTACGACTAAAGTGTTATGTATTTTTGTAATGGCCCAAATAGCTATTGAAATTATGTTGATTGTATCGCTATGATTGAAAAAGTTTACAAATAAAGTGGATCCGAATTGATTATCGATTTTCTCATATTATATTTGTGGTTTCAAAAATTTTTTTACAGAGTTTTGACTGATTTAGTGCTCTAGCATGTCAACCTTGCGGGGCACAAACTCGGATATCACCCATAGATGTCGGGTACGTGTCTGGGGAGGGTAGGGTGTTATAGTTATCAACAGTTGGGGGGAGGGGGGATTGCTGAGAGACCATAATGGTGCGTGGTTTAAGGGGTTTGCTATGAATATGGGCAGGGGCTCAATCCTCACAACCGAGCTTACAGGTATTTTTAAAGACCTGTGGTTTGCATGGTGTCATAGCATACGAAATGTATTGGTCGAGTCTAATTGTGAGTTGGTCATTAATCAAATACTTAATGGGATAGATGTTCATGGTAATGGGCAGCTAATACACAGTATTAAAGAGCTCATATGTCGTGACTGGTGTGTAACCATCCAATATGTGCCAAGGGAGGCTAACAGGTGTATGAATTTTATTACTAAATATGCTTGCTATCTTAGGAATGCCCTCATGTTTTGCTCCACCCTCCGCTGGGGTTGGGAGAATTATTGTTGTGTGATAATAAGTTTCATCCTACGGTGGAGTAGTAAATAGGCCAGTTGCCTTTGTTTTTTAAAAAATCTTTTGGAGCTCACTTTGAGAATCCCTAATAGAGAGAAGATAATTGAATGAACATCTGATAGTAAGAGAATGGTAGTGAAGGGACATCATAGAATGCTATCCCAAAGCCAATTTCTAGTCAAAGAGGACAAGGGTTAAAAGAGGAGGAAAGGACAAATCTTGAGGAGCTAGAAGCTCTTTAAGGCCAATAGGACATTTAAAGGGAATGGGAGAGATTGCAAGGAAGAAGAGAGAGATTCTTAGTTAAGCTTGGATGACCTTTAAATAAGGAGGGTTGCCAAGTTTTAAATAAAAAAACTTTCATACTACAAGTATACAGATCTTAACTCATAGTATAAAAGGTATCGTTTTCACGATGATTAATTAGATACTTAACAACTTGAATACGCTTTGTCTAAAGAACTAAAAGATTGATTGAATTAAAAATAAATTTACTAAAATTGGAATGACTAATCAAATGAACCACTTGAATAAATAAAGCTAGCAATAAGAATAAAGTTAATCAAGGCTAGAAACTTAGGAATTATTCTATCCTTGTTTTTTCTTCCCTTTATCTTCTTGATTCAATTATAATTGATCCTAATATCCTAAGGTTTTGATTACCCTCTCTTGAGATCTAATTAAGTAATCCTAATTGAATCGATAATAATATAATTGCAATCTCTCGATTTACAAAACTACTCCTAACTATTTAATTAGATTTGAAGCTATCCTAAAGATAATTAATTCATAATTAAGATCTCTCTTCGGTTGTTTATTCACCTAATATTTGCATGTTTATTAAGCTATCTACTCTTATTGTGTACCTTAACACATATAAATTGATTTAATCTCTCAATTTATTACCAAGTTAAGCATAACAAATATCACAAAGATTTGATATATCTATTGAATTCAATAAGAATAAGGTTTAACAAAACAAATCAAAAACACTCCCTCATATGGATTTATAACCATAATCAAGTTCAACATCCTAATAATCCAATCAACATATAAGAAAATGAAATATATGAAGAGAAAAGAAAGAAAAGTGTCGTATCTTAATCTAGAAATCTAGAAAATCCGGAGTTGCTTTTAATGTCTCCTCTTTGATCTTCTTTAAATCTAATATGCATCCTCCTTTTTGGTGTTTTTATTTTTCCTTAAATATTTCTTGAGGCTTTTAGGGTTTTCCTGCTTAATTTGGTTTTAAAAATAGCCCCAAATTATCAAGAATACAAAAATTTCTGGTGTTGAAAAATCGTCTGTCAAGATTGTGCACAATGTCACAATCGTGACTTCTACTTATCCATCTTCTCTGTCACGATTGTGGCTTCTTTCCTTTTCCAAATTGTTCTTCTTTTCTTCAATTTCTTGTTTCCACTCACTAAAAATCACATCAAACACCCTTTGAAACATAAAATTAAAATCAAATTCTTGTTGTAAACGAATCAAACAATTAAAACACATAACAAAAACACAATTCTAAGTCTTAAACACATGATTATCTTCTAAGAAAACATTTAAAAACACACTCAAATGCTTAGAAAACATACTATAATATACATCTATTAGAGGGAATTGAGAAGAGAGGTTTAAAAGGTCAGTAAGAGAAATAGAGATGATAGGGGATTGGAGGAGGAAGGGTAAGATGGCAAAGGAAGAAAAGGACTAGAGGATAGAGAGTACTAACCAAATTTGGAAAAATTAGGTGACATTATACTTAAAAAAGAAAAAAAAAAAGAAAGACAAAGATAAGATAAAGATTTTTTAAAAACTATTTCAAAAACAGTAAAAAGAAGGAAAGGCAAAAGGAAAAAAAACAAAAAAGGACTAAAAAAAATCCTCCAAACAAAGGATTCACTGACTATAAATAGGCAAAATGTGTGGGAGAGGCAATATGGAACTCTAAGATGAGAGAGGAGAAGGATGGAGATAAAAAGGAAAGCTTGGAAGAGGAGAAGGATGGAGATAAAACTAACTTAAAGGAGAAGATAATGAAAACAAGAAAAAAGATGAAGAAGAGGCATAGAGTTTATAGAGATTTAATATAACTATTTATTTATTTTTAAAAATGAGCTAATAATAATTTAATTGTTCTTGAAAATTTACCAAAAAGATTTAAGCTTATAATTATTCGTCATGTAATTAACTATCTCAAAAATAAGAGAAGCTAAAATGTGTCAAAAAATGCAACAATGAACTAATTAAAAAAAGAATAGAAATAAGGAGATGCATAAAAGGGAGATCACTTAACTTTTTTTTTGTTGGTAAATAGATCACTTAACTTTTTGTAGACAAATGAAAATACAAACGAATGCCAGCGATAGAACTTCTAATGAAAAGTGAGAATGTTACATATTTTTATACAACAATTATATAGCTGTAAATGCAATTGTGGGTAATATAAAATACTCCTGCAACCAATTCTTTAGGGATATGAAAAATATATGAATTAACTATTGTCTCTCTCTCTTGTGTTTTTCTTTACCTTTTCTCCTTTTGAATTCTTCTTTCTTTTTCCCTCCTCTGTTCTTCGTATTTTTCATAACAAATAGTATAGAGCTTTACAATTCTTGCCCTAGAAGTTCCGTAAATATGAAGAAGATGATTGGAATCAAAAATTTGAGAAGTTCGAAGAAAGTATCTAAAAAGTTGAGGAATCTCATATTCAAAATGAGAAATGGATGCAGAAAATTAAAGCAATGTTCAATCAATTTATGCAATCAAAAGGAATAGTTGTTCAGAAAATACCTACATTAATGGTAAAAAGATGGATAATTATGTTGACGAAGAAAAGCATCAAAGCAACATGAATTTTAACATGAGTACTGTGGGAAATATAGAACAGAACAATAAGGAATCACTCTCTACTTTCATATCACCAAGTTGAATACTTGAGAATAACAATCAAATTGTTATTTGGTAATTGAAGAAGGGTAATGAAAAAAGTTCATTTTTGTCAATGTTTTCCTTTTCATCCACTCTGCAATCCTCCTTGATAATTTTTCAATTAAACCTTACGGATAAGGTTATCTAAAATAGGATGAATTGTCACGCATTTTTTTAAAGCTGTAACTGCGAGTAATATAAAATACCTCTATAACCATTTCTCAGGATATGAAAAATATATGAATTACCTATTATCTCTCTCTTGTGCTTTTCTCTGCTTTGTCTCCTAGATTCTTCTTTCTTCTTCTCTCTCCTCTATTGCTTGTATTTTCATAACAGAGAACTCTTGCAAACACATGGAAATGATAGAACTTCTGGTGAGATGAGAGAACTCTTGCAAGAACCAAAACATCTCACAATGTTTCAAGTAGACATTCATGGCCAAGTTTTCTGAATGTGGAGAAATGAATTAACAAAAACAAAAAATTCATGTATCTTCCTGCCCATGTCTACATGTTACAATTGCAGGGATTACAAAGTATGCTAAGAACAAAGAAAATAACATCTCAAAAACAGTGAACAAACAAAAGCAGCAATCAAATATGTTTAGGGCCAGAACTCTTGGTTAAGCATTCACATGAACCACGTGATCCAGATTCCGTTAGAAGTAAATATGCCATTGCTTGATGAGCCCTATAAGAAAAGAAAAGAAAAATCCTCCTTAATGCACAGTACATCTTTGACGCCAAGTAGCATTTTCAGCAAACTCCAATAGCCTCTGTTTCCCACTCTGCTTCTTCATTATACTCCAGCATGTACTTGCTGAAATGCTTAACCTTAAACTTCCACTCTCCTTTCACAGGATCGTACGATATAAATTCAGCACCTTGGTCCTTAGCCTTCCTCTGGAGCATCTCCTTATATTTCTCAATTTTGGGGCCTTCCATATATTGACGCCCGGTCTTTTTGTCAAAACACTTGATGTTGAGAAGAATAACCTCAGCAGGCTTATTGAGACCCTGTCCAACCGGTGGTTTTTTGCTGTCATCCATGTAAACAATCACTTCCCGATTGTTAAACTGGACAAGAGATTCAAGATCAAGACACCGGACATCTGTCTCACCCAAAAACTTAATGTGGCCAAACCCATGTCGTCCAACAACAAAATCCTTGACATGACAACAATAGCCAGGCTCAGCCCTTTCTTTGGCTGCGAGTTCCTGGATTCGAGGTTCTGTGTAGTAGTCTGAGCGCCTGAGCTTTGGCATTAGAGCCTCAATGTCAGCTCCATGTTCATACACTATTGCAGCCTCCCCTGCTCTGAGACCACTAATTGCTACATATGAGTCCTCTCTTTGAATACCATTATCCTCTTGGACTCCGTTAGGTTTTTGGTTGAGTCTGGCATGATGACCTCGCCCCTTGGCCATACCATCTTCAACAAAATTCTCTGCAAAAGACGACAGATACAAGGATAAACAGGCAAAAAATTGCACCAAATTCCGCATCTTCAATAGAAACCAACACTAGACAAGGACCTTTTCTTCACTTAATTCAGATTTGGGCCTGAGATGCTCTCTAAGCATAAAATTCTTGTTTTTGTCAAAGACTAGCAGGAATCACATAACAAACATGCAAAGTATTTTATACACTCAGGTAACTCTTCACCTTGGGTAGAAAAACCAGAAAACTGTAAACATCTTCATAAGCTTTTACCACACAAGCAAGACCACTGAACAAGGGTGTACCAGTGTCCAAGAGGTGGGTAAATCAAAGTTTTGAATAAGTACGAATCCAGCACTGACAACTCAGGACAGTTAAGTTTTAAAGACTTCAATGGTCAATAAATCGATGCTAACATCTAATGTGGCAAATCCATCAGAAACCTGGTTATTTGGAAATCTAACAACTATTATCAAGTAATACAAGCAGAGCATGAAAAAGGAGTTTTAGCAAAGGATGATGAAAAGAGTGCAAAACCAAACTGAACCATCTTCATAAGCTTTTACCACACAAGCAAGACCACTGAACAAGGGTGTACAGTGTCCAAGAGTGGGTAAATCAAAGCTTTGAATAAGTATGAAACCAGCACTGACAACTCAGGACAGTTAAGTGTTAAAGACTTCAATGGTCAATAAATAGATCCTAACATCTAATGTGGCAAATCCATCAGAAACCTAGTTATTTGGAAATCTTAACAACTATTATCAAGTAATACAAGCAGAGCATGGAAAAGGAGCTTTAGCAAAGGATGATGGAAAGAGTGCAACAAATATAAGTTAACTGCAGGACAGAAAACTGAGGAAACAAAGTCCTTACTCTTTTCCCCACCAGCACTAGAACCACCCAATGGTTTTGTGGAATTACCTGCAAAGATAAATCAAATTAAGAAATATACTACGAACTATAAATTGATTTCTTGAATGAACAAGAGTATTAAATTCAAAATATAAAATCTGCATGACATAAAAACTTATGAAAGAAATAAAATGACAGCGCAGATCACTCAGTACATATTGTGCACATTGAGATGGCCAACATTATAACAGAAACCAGGTCAGTTAAACACAAACATGGCAGAAACAAACCAGGCATGACAACAACAGTAGCTTACAACTTCAGAAGTTAAAAAAAATCACCGTTCTCGAGCAATTGAGAAGATGCATCCTTTCTTAAAGACATTTTCTCTGCACTTGCCCTCAAAGGTAACTGGTCTGTAGGATGGATGACCAACGCTCTTGGATTTTCCCTAGGAATGAAGAGAGCATCCGCCTTTGGTGTACTGGGTGTTTCTTCCTCACTAAAAAATGGAACCTGAAAGCAGTACAAGATTAAAAAGAAATTAAATTACAGAATTTCTATTACTTAAGTGTCTTAAATTAACAGAACAATAAGCTACTCTTGAGGGATTAAATCCTCACCTTTGGACTGTCGAGTTTGGGATTATATTTCCTTGCAGGTAACCGAGTTCTTCTTTGCAACAGGTGCCGAGAAGTCAACAAAGATGATATTCTAACAGGAACAGGCTTGTCAACAATCTGACAAACAACAATTATTTCAATCTCAACTAAATATGAAAAAATTAGATATTGACAAACATAAATACTTAAAACAATAGCTACATACCAGGCATTCATAAATGGTCAAGAACAAATGAGAAAAATAGTACTCACAGGCATGCTTGCGATCCCATATTGAACTGACGGGGAAGTTCCAGCTCGACCAATAGACATTTGTGGCATTACAGGGAGTGTCCCAAATGGATTTGTGACAGGCATGGATTGTAAAGGAACAGAGTTCTGAGTTGCAGACCTTTTAAGCATAATCATAGTGAGTGTTATGGTGTATTTAGCCCTCAACATTTCACTTTAATGCATAAAAAATGGACAACTTATACTACATTTCATGCAATTTAATATACATAATATGCAGAGAGAATATATTTGGCTAATCAGACATCAGAATCCAATACATACGATTGTCCGAAATTGCTCTGACCAAAGATTCCAGATACACCAGCAAAGCCACTTGTACCAGCTGGAAAAGACAGTGAACTAAAGTCAGTACTATTTACTAGTAACATAAGAATCATTAAGTGAAGATATATGTCAATAAAGAAAACTAAAAACTAAGTACCTGATAATGTCTGACCACTATTGCTAAAGCCAAAAGCACCAGTAGATTGAGATGGTTGAGGTAGTTGAAAAGCAGAAGACTGAAAATTACAGAAAGATTATTAGTAATCAAATCTAACACCAACATCAAAAAAATAATAAAGGCCACACATGCATTTACATGCATGGGAAACTAATTCCAACCATGCCAAGAACTAGAAATGGGATATGACATGCCAAATCTCTCCATTTTCAAGTTTTCAGTCGACTTCTGCACTTTATATTGATGGGAAACCTTTTCCCAGAATGAAGTCAACGTATGCAATGCACAAGGCTCCCCGCTTTAGGGGGGTTTAAGGAGGGTCATAATATACGCAACTTTCTCTTTGTATTTTTACAAAAAGGCTATTTATGTGACTTGAAGTGAAATAGGCAAGATTCTGCTATCCTACAGAAACAGTAAGCCTTTTCCTAATATCTAAAATCCAAAAAACGGTGAGTAGTTATATAGATTCAAAAGCAACTTACAGTTGTTGGTCCAAACCCTGCAGGGTTACTTGAAGGAACCAAGGACGGAGTGCTTGAGAAAAGGCCTCCAAATCCAGTAGAAGGACTGTTGAATAAATTTGGTGGATTAAAGGATGGGATAGTATTCTGTCCGAATGCGGAACCTGTCTGCCCAAGTGCAGGTGTAGTGGATGCAAACGAGAGAGAAGGCTGAGTGTTACTAAACATGTTAGGAAATGGTGAGGCAGTTCCTGGAGCAGCAGTAGAATTAAAAAGAGTAGAAGTTGAACCAAAAGTAGATGTGCTTGATGTGCCAAACATGGATGGAGATGTACTGCCAGCAAATGCAGTAGTAGATGCTGAAGAGAATGAGGCCGATGGAAATGGGCTGGATGAAGATCCAAATGGTGAAGTACCGAATGCAGATGTGGTCGAAACTCCAAAACCAGGAGGTTTTGAAGCAAATGGGTTGGGATTTGTTGATGTACTACTGAATTGACTGGCAGATGATTGACCAAACGATGTTGAAGGGGCAAAAGGATTTGATGATACTGTGGACATGCCGAAGCCGATACTACCAGCAGCTTGACCAGGAGGAGTTGGTCCACCTGCAATTAGATTATTAAAATCAGCATTGGGTATCATCATTCTTGCAACATCAAATTATACATACATATGATATATATATATATAGACAGAGAGAGAGAGAGAGATGAATTATTTAATGAGCAGCTACCTTTATCTCCCAACTGATAATCTTCCCATCTGAGTTCTTCATGGCTCTTATCCTTATAGACAGGCATGGCTGAAATTGACTCTAACTTCCCAGGCTGCCCACCACTACTTTCAGTCTCAGTCGTTGGTGTGTAAGGTGCTACTCTGCTTCCTCCACGTTGAGCTCCAAATGTTGACTGCCCAAACCCACCGCTTCCAAAAGTTGCAGTAGCAGCCGAAGGTCCTGCATATCAGTTCACAAGAAAATTTATGAAGTAAATAATAATCCATTGGGAAACCCTCTTCCTTTTCTCGTGACAATACTAAAATCCTAAAAGAAGCTTCATTCAAAGTCATGTAAAAATTACATGGACATTTAAGATAGCTCACCAAATGGAGAACCCTGGCCACCAAAAGGTGTTGGAGTGCTTGCAAAGGAGCTGCTCCCAAATGCAGAACTTGATTGGCCAAAAGCTGGACCTGAGGCAAAGCTGAATGATGCAGTACTAGAAGCCCCAAAGGCAGGGGTACTGGAAGCTCCAAAGGCAGGAGTGCTTGAAGACCCAAAGGCAGGAGTGCTGGAAGCTCCAAAGGCAGGAGTGCTGGAAGCTCCAAATGCAGGAGTGCTGGAGGCTCCAAAAAGAGAGGCACTTGAAGCTCCAAATGCTCCACCTGACCCAAATACTGATGTACCTGTACCTCCAAATGCGGGGCTTGCTCCAGAACCAAATGCTGGGGTACTTGTGGCACCAAAAGTGGAAGTGCTGGTTGAACCAAAAGCTGGAGTTGTAGCAGCACCAAAGGTTGGAGTGCTAGTAGCACCAAAAGCTGGAGCACTCGTGGCACCAAAAGCTGCATTGCTGCTAGCACCAAATGGAGTACTGCTTGAACCAAAAGTTGTGGTGGTTGTTGACCCAAATGCAGGAGAACTACTGGCTCCAAATGTAGGCTGACTAGATGCACCAAAAGGTGAGGTCGAACCAAATAAATTGCTACCAAATGCAGGCTGTGATTGCTGAGTAGTTGTTCCAAAAGGACTAGTTTGACTAGTGGACCCAAAGCCTCCAAAAACAGGTTTTTGGCCAAAAAGAGAAGATCCTATAGAAAGAAAAAAAATAACCAACTGTTAAAATAAATCATCACTCTAAATTCCAACAAGCATCTGATCAGACCAGGTCACTGACACAAAGAAATGTCTCCAGACCAAAGTTTCAGTGCTACACAGGGAGCAGAAAAGAATCACACAGAAAAATCCATAAGAAATTGATGAAGCAGACATAACCTATGAATCAGCTCAACATAAACGAGTATAGACATGAGCTGGTTGCAATGCTAAGTTTGGTATACCAAAAGA
>JAOQMR010000212.1:20914451-20937459 GCA_027563865.1 Erythroxylum pelleterianum | reverse complement strand
ATACTTGTAGTGACTACTCAATAGTTGGTTGTTAATTTGGTTGTTATTAATAATTTTCTATAGCAACCATTAAAGTTGTCGCTAAAATTGTTAAATTTGGTCGTTATATTATTATCCATGAATTGTAAGTTTTAGCGACCATCTATAGCTACCAAGTATTGATTGGTCGGTAAAAAATATACATAACTTATATATTGCAACCAAATAATTTTTGGTTGCAAAATGTATATAATTAGCAACTATTTTACTATAGTAGCTGAGAATTTGGTTACTGAAACCAAATTTTCTTGTAGTGATAACTTATTTAAACTGGCAGGGTACTCGTAAACTAAGAACTCTAGGAAGCACAAAACCAAACTTAACCACCAAAATTAAGTCGGATTTCTAGATGAACTGAAATAAAAAAATCAATGATTAGCTGTTGAACTTTGTTTTGTTCATTTAACTATAGCCAAAACCAATAATTGGTGTAACCAAGGTGGCTATAGCTGATAGACTGATAAGAGAAACTTTGTCACCCTAGCAAAGAGGATACATAGAGGAGAGGATCCCATGAGACATTAGCTCCAGGCCAACCGTTGCTGTCACAGTGTATAAACCGTTGCTCAACTGACCAAATTCCATTTGCTGATCCATCAATTTGAGATATTGGCGTCGCATTCATCCTTGCAGTTATGTCCGTCGGCTGCAGCTCTGTGTTGTATGAATTATTTGCGAAAGAAAATGGATCGATAGTAGGTTCTGTCTTCCCTGCAGGAAGCTGCCAAGTGGGCGTAGGTGTAGCACTTGCGTTAAAGAAAGTATTCTCAGGAACATGATTCATTTGTGTTGGCCATGTAACTCCATACCCTATTTCGCTAGACCTTGCCTTGTTAGTTGTAGACGCAATTTGACAAGGTTGAGGCCACTCAGATGGAATTTCATAAGCTTCTGCCATGTCACCGTCATAGGGATCTAAATTGACAAGATTATGTTTGTTAGCCGACTCCGAAGTACCAGGACCTTGGAGAGGTCTCAGTGTCCCAACCACACGAGAAACAACATTAGCATTAGAAATGGTACAAGTAGCAGTAGTAGTATTGAATGCAGTTTCCTTATTATTAAAGTTGTGAGATGAATTTGCAGCAGTTTTATTATTAGGCTTCTCACTCGATGATGGACGATTAGCACCAATAGCAAGTCCTCCCAGTCCCTTGCCATCAAGCAGCTTGGCCTTGAGAGCACCGAGAATTCCATCGGCATCAGTCCCAGTTCCGCAAAATTCCTCGAACGAGAAAGGCCGAATGTTGTCAAAATCACCGCCGCGACCACCATAAGTATTTGCAAACTGTTGCAATTCAAAGTTGGTGCGAGCATTGGCACCTCGCAATGCTCGAGCAGCATCATCGTATGCTCTTGCAGCGTCCTCAGCAGTATCGAAAGTTCCAAGCCAAAGCCTAACCTTCTGGACAGAGTCCTTAATCTCCGCCACCCATCTACCGGAAGGTCTTTGTCGTACCCCCACGAACCGATGGTGTCCTCTTGATGATTTCTTTCTACCTCTCAGGCTGCTGTCACCTGGCGCACCCATTGATATTAACGATTGCCTTCCGAGATACGTTTGAATAACTCGGCAGAGTTTTGTTACGAAAACTGGGAAGTAATTAATTGTTTATGACATCCAAACCATGTGTAGATAAAAATGGCCGGGATTTAAGGACAAATGATAAGAAGAAAACAAAGTTCTCTTATATGCATAAACTAACAAGAATGTCGACTTTGCAGGCCTAGTTGTTTATGTCGACATTAAGATTAAAATGTCTGGTAATTCATTATAAGGAAAGACTAAGTAACCAACCATATTTAACTAACTCGGGTAAATGATTTGATATCTAAATAAATTTAGCTGTATTATAATTAAAATTGGCAAGGACATAATTGCAATATTACAATGTTTCTTCTACTTGTTGCTCATATCCTTCATTTCACCTTTATTTTTGAAGTTTATTGGTGTAATTTAATATATTTATTAAAACTTATTCGTGTTAATAATATTACTGTTTTGAGAACAATTTGAAAAAGTCCAGATTTTTATATTTTAGATAATTTAGATAACATAGACATTTTTTTAACAAATGTAATTTGTTTTCACTTTCTTTGGTATTAACCTTAAATAAACGTGCCATTGTTCCTATTAGATGGTAAACACTTGAGTCTACAATGACAGAAAATAAAGACGAAGCATTAGCTTGAGTTACCTTTAACTTAAAGACCGGGTTTGGGTACATAGTTTGTGATGAATAGGTTTATAGGAATGTTAGAAATTTTTATTGACAATTTGTAAAGGTTATGAGAATATTGTTTCTATAGTTCAATAAAAACTATACTGGACATTCTTACATCCAATACCACAATTATGTGAAAAAAAAAATCAACACTAATAACAAATTTCACATTGCTCACCTTAAAATGATAATATCACCACTTTGACATTAAAAATACTATGCCTTGATTAAAACTATACAAGAACAGTTTCATCTTAAAATGAGAATATGATCACTTTGGTTTTAAGTTATCATGCCCCTATTGAAACTATGTCAGAGATTGATATATTCAATACTATAATTGTATTTTAAAAAATCAACACAAATAGTAGATAAGTCACAAATTCATAATTGAATAGAAATACCATTACTCAATAAGAGGAATAGCATGGCTCAACTAAAACTATATCAAATCTTCATGTATTCAATATCATGCTTATGCTAAAAAAAACCATCATCTGTAATAGAAAAGTGATATGTTAACCTTAAAATGAGGATACCATCACTTTGATATTAAGATACATTGACTTAGTTAAAACTATAATAGATCTTCATATATCTAGTATCACACATGTACCAAAAAACACCACAATTGATAACAAAAAAAACATAGATTCATTACTAAATGGGAATACCATCACCCAATAAGAAGAACATCATGTCTCAAGTTAAAATTATACTAGGCCTTCAAACTTCTAATGCTACACTTAAGCTAAAAAAATACTAATACCTATTAAGGATAATGTTGAGTCTAGTTTTTTTTTGCTTTCATATCCTGATTTTGCTTATAAATCTTTATGTTTTGATCCAAATGTGAGATAAAATGAGTGAAATTTGTGTGGATGTTGCATGAATCTTAATCAGATTATTTTGCGAATGTGGCATGAACTACATATAAGTCACACTTATATGCCCGACCGTACATGTGTAAGTCATGGTCGTGACTTACACACCCCCTTCATTTTCTTCATTTTCCCATAATGTTTTAGTTATTACATAGTAGCTACAGGGGTTGAGGGCATCAGTGACGGATCCAGGATTTTAGTCTTGGGGGGGCAAGAACTTAAACCACAAATTTTTTGTAGGGGCAATGAACTATATATATGTATATATTCTAAAAAAAAATTAGTCTTCTGGATCCGTCATTGGAGGGCATGAAACCCTAGACCTAGGAGCATACTACAAATAGAAGGAGAGGGTGGTGGCGAAAAGAATATCTTTCATTCACTCTTCATTTAACACCAGAGACACATTCGAGAGGCACAGAGAGATAGGGAGGAAGAAGAGAGAAATAGAGTGAGTCGGTGAAGAAGAGAGAAACACAGTAGAGAGGTGGAAGCTAAGGATAGATGTAGCACCCCACTACCATAAAGTACATATCGGAACACCCTGAGGATATTCCAGTACATACCCTATAATAATGGGATGTTAGAGTAGTCACTACAATTACTTAGTCATGGCATCATCATTTATAATCTCTTATAAGTTATTATAAAGAAAAGACACAACATTTAAAAACCAACTGAATTTCTCCTTTCATTTCATAAAAAACCGAATATGTACATTATAGCTTTACAAAACCATCCAAATATGTACATCATCCAAAACCTAATACAAAACACACTATAATAAAGAAGAATTACACAAAAAATTTCTATCTAATACTTCAATCTTAGCTGACCAACCTTTGAGCCATTTCTTCTTCCCAAAAGTACAAGAATTGTGCTTCTTGTAAAGTCTCTCTATCATTAATGTCCTCTCTCGGTCCTAAAAAATCAATGTTACAATTTTGGTGAGTTTTGCGAACTCAGTGAGGTAACCATCCTCGATGATTCACTTAATTCATATCACACATCAACACATGTAAACACATAATTCACATCTTTTTATTTAGCATATGGCATCACATATCATTTACTTCACATATCCTCTCTCATTCAAATACGTGTTCACAATATATTTCAGTCAGTCAAACACACATATTAAATGTATATGCAAAGCTCGTAAGGCTCACTTTCGATTATTATGTTGTTGTGACTGAGTGCCTAAACTGTCCCGTATCCATTGTGAATATAGGCTCATTGATATTGTCCCTTATCCGTTGGGGATACAGAGCTCATGATACATAGCGAGCCTTCGGCTCTTAATCACATTTCGAGCTTTAAGCTCATTTTCGGTGACTACTCAAGTCATAATTCTCATTATCTGATTATGCATTCATATAATGAAATGCATTATATATATTCAATCAATCATGATTTCAATCAATCACATTGGCAGTCTCATTCACATTTATCATCGGACATTGGTCCGGTATTCAACAATCATGTAATTAAGAATATAATTTGATTTCCTCTTTTCTCTTTATTTGATAGCTAGTGTAATTGATATACTTTCCTATTTTTGCTTTCTCCATCTGTATAAATTAGTTATTGATATGTTAATACATGTGAGGATATCACCCTATTCTTATTATCTTTTAGTAAATACTAGGGAGTACAGAATTTTTGTGTCATTTATCTCCACCTCGTGGCTAATCAAACACTACGTTAGTGTTTGTAATGTTTTGGGCCAAGACATCTGATAACTTGATATGTTGTTAAGACAGACACGAAAGACTTATGTTGGTTGATGTGTACCACCATTGAAATCTGACACTAGACCACTAGTTGAGTGGCGAATGCCAGAAAAAAAAATACATAAAAACAACTTCAGTACTTGTTGATAATCTTGAACGTGTCAGCATTGCCTGGACATTCTGTGACTTGGGTCGTCGTGTCAATTCTATCAGAATTTGTGTTGTCGTGTTATTCACAAAAGTAAATGTTCTCGTACGATGATGATGGTTGAAAATTTGGAAGAAGCCATCTTAGCTTAGCATGGTTTTAATAATTTAATATCTTTATTCGTCTTTCAATGACACCTTACCTTCTTAAAGTAAGTGTTTTGGAATAGTCAATTTACTGTATTATGACATTTGAACTAGATAAGCATTCAAGATTTTGATATTTTTAGTCGTTGTCATTATAAATTCTAAAAATCCTGTTTGATATCTGTATTATACCAATTGATATTTGGGTCATATATAATTCTTTCTTCGATTGATTTGAATAAGTTGTAGCACTTAATTATTTACAAATACTAAGCTATGAAAACTCAAATAGGATTTACAGATTCTTTGGGAAAGACCATGGCAAATAAGAATAAGATAGAGAAGAGGTGGCGGCTGATCAATACAGTGTTCTTAAGATTTCTCTCGAATGTTACAAGTCATCTCCGTCTCTTATTTAAAAGTTGGTAATTTTAGTTTTAATTAATCAAAACTCCTGTTTCTCAACAAAGTTAATCTAAATTTGGCTTATTAATAAAATATAATCAAGCTACCAATTACTCCTAACAGCGACGTGAATTCTAGAAGTCACGCAAAAGGAACAGTTGCTTTTTGTTGGTTGATTTTGGAAACTAATAGGGTCTAGATTTTTTATCCAATTTTATGGTGTCTTATTATGTCATATAAATTTCAGTCATTCATTTATGTGGACTCTATGTGAATCCCGCATAAATGAACGTAGAATGCGCATAAATAAATGATTAAAATTTATAAAACAGAATAAAATACTATAAAATTGGACAGAAAATCTGACCTTCTCCAACCGGGATGGTGAGGGAAAGCTTCGGTATGATTACTAGCAGACAAACAATTATTATGCGCTACTAGCCAATTATGTACAGACGAGAAACAAGATAGCAAGGGGCAGAAGCGGAAGACATTACTCCAATATTTATTTATATTCATTCGTCTGTGACTGTGAGTTTATTTTATTCAAATTATTTTGTCCCATATAAATAAATCCAGGCAAAGCATCAGGACCTGAAAACACTCCAAGCATCGAGAAAGCCAGCATAAAATCCTTCACTCCTTCCATTCTCAATGAGCTTTAACAACACGGATTTCTCCAACCAATCAGCCCCATCCTCAACGGTTCTCTCTCTCTTACCTTCTCATTCTTTTTCTACTTTGTTTCCTGCTTTCAGTTATTATTACTATACTACTTTATCCATGGAACTGATGCCTTTTTATCTTTCCGAGATCCTTGAATCAAAAGATTTGGTTTCATACTCTAATTGGCTTAATCTACAGTATAAAACTCTGCACAAACATGACATCCTTCATCTGTGTTGCATAAGTTTGACGTGATATCCTTTCACGGGTCTCGTGAATTTCTTGCTTTTCCATCCTCTTATGGTTGCCTCTGTGTTCAATTATGTCCCTGTTATCCTTTTTATTTTTGATCCGCATCTGATTGCTTTCCCCCTTTTGCTCTATCTGTCCAACGAGGTAATGTATATGTTCAATATATTCTTCCATATACCTTCTCCGATTTTTTTTTTTTTTGGTTCGTAGGGTTCTGAGAGTATTGTTTTAACGTTTGACTATAATCTTTCCATCAGTTCCAGAATATTCAGTAAATGCAAATGTATAAATTCAATGTCCCTACTCCATAATTGTTTTTTCAACTTGTATTTTGATGCTCATAATTTGAATTGTTGTTTGTTTGATCATTACTTGTTATTTAATTCCATGCTCATGTTTCTTAACCATTTGAAGGAAATTATGGCTTTTGATCTGTGTCTTATTTCCGAATGGTTTCTCTTGTGTTATAGATCATAGACATGATATGCGCTCTCAACACCTTATAATGTTTGAAATGCTTTCTGGAAATAGACGCCTTCTAGACATACATACATATATATATATACACACAAACATATATGTGTGTGTGTGTCTGTGTTTAGCGATAACATGATTTAGTGCACAAATATCTTTTTCAATTGTATTTGTGAACATACTGAAGCTGCAGGATATTAAACCACCTCACTGTCCCTTCTCAAACTCTACCAGGCAAAAGGAGTAAAGGAAATTTGATTTGGAGAAAACACCAACATGATTGTTTCGAACATGAACTTCTCAATTTCAATATTTCTCACTAAGATTTGATGAAGATAGCTAATAAAATACTTGAATATGTATTCCTTTCTCTTTGTGCTCTATTCATTTCAAGCATTTTTCAAGATCTTAAATGACAAATAAATCATCAGTATTTAGAATTTGATTAAATGTCTCACCTAGTCAGTTAAGGTAGTTAATTAAAAGAGGAATCAATATTTAGTTGTTAAAGTAGTTCGATTAAATTAAAGTTTATTTGTTCATTCCTTATGGATCATTGCTCATTGCACCATAATTATTATCTTTTTTAAATTCAGATGGAAGTTCCAACTTCTGAACATCCACACATAATTGAAATTCGTAGAGATCTACCACCTACAGAGACAAGCTTGGCTGGGGGTAAGATTTGTGGTGGAGCACCATGTGGATTTTCAGATTCTAAAACTAGTTCCGAAGATGCAAAGGAGCGTTCAACTTCCATGCGGAAACTTCTCATAGCAGTTGTGCTTTGTCTCATTTTTATGACTGTAGAAGTTGTTGGAGGCATTAAAGCCAACAGTCTTGCAATATTAACTGATGCAGCTCATCTATTATCAGATGTTGCAGCTTTTGCAATCTCCTTATTTTCACTTTGGGCCTCAGGATGGGAAGCTACTCCACGCCAATCGTATGGATTTTTCAGGATTGAAATACTCGGTGCTCTTATCTCCATTCAGATGATCTGGCTTCTTGCTGGAATCCTTGTGTATGAAGCCATTGTTAGACTTATATACCATACTGGTGAAGTTAAGGGCTTTCTCATGTTTGCTGTTTCAGCATTCGGTCTAGTGGTTAACGTTGTCATGGCCCTCTTATTGGGTCATTCACATGGACACCATGGAGACGACCACGGACATCTTCATGGTTTTGGTGGTCACCATGACAACGATGATCATAATTATGAACATGGACATGGGCTAGTTGTAGCTACACATCATCATCCTCTCCATCGCCGTCATGAAGTGGATCACTCTCATCATCAGCAGGAACGAGTCTCCAAAAAAAATAAGCACCATGACACTTGTGAAACAAATCTTTGTGAACCCTTGCTTAAAACTTGTTCTGAGGGTGAAGAAAAGATAAAAGATGTATCTGAGAAAAAGAAGCATGTGAATATTAACGTACAAGGGGCTTATCTTCATGTATTGGGAGATTCCATTCAAAGTATTGGGGTGATGATTGGTGGGGCAATCATATGGTATAAACCAGAATTGAAGATAATAGACTTGATATGCACACTCGTATTCTCAGTAATTGTTTTGGGCACAACAATCAAGATGTTGCGGAACATTTTGGAAGTTTTGATGGAGAGTACCCCAAGAGAGATAGATGCTACTAAGCTTGAGAAGGGTCTTTGTGATATGGATGAAGTTGTTGCTGTTCATGAACTGCACATTTGGGCTATTACTGTCGGGAAGATTTTGTTGGCTTGTCATGTTAAGATCAAGCCGGAAGCTAATGCTGACATGGTACTGGACAAAGTTATAGACTATATTAGGAGAGAATATAATATCAGTCACGTAACCATTCAGATAGAACGCCAGTAGGGAGCCAAGGTGGAAGTTGTAGTAGTCTGACTTGCTTTTGATTAAAGTCTGTCATTCGTTTTGTTCTATTTTAAGATCATATTAGGTAATGTCTGTGGATTACTAGCTTTATATTCATGTAATGTGCATGGAAAGCACAACTTTAGAAATGTTTGGTCCTATTCTCGAGCTATGCCGAATCGTAGCAAGCTAATTTTTACTGGCTAATTGGATTTCGTCCTGTCTGATAAGATGGAAATAAAGTATTTCGTCGATCAGAGCTCGTTTACATTCTGTTGTTCAGATTGCTCCTCTGTGACGAGCTTTATAATGTTGTGTGAGCATTTAATATGAGGCTGGGAGCCGGCACTTCAGGTATGAATGTTATGAAGATTGAAATGCTCTTTCGGTGCTTTAGCTGTCAATGTTATGAAGATTCTGTTTTGGAAAATAAGTGTTATATCAAGGCAAAAGCCAGGTTAGTACAAAAGGAAACAACCCCAGAAAGCAGTGAAGCTGATCTAGGGAATAAAAGAAAAAACAAATAAGAAGGGAATGCAACCTGAAGTTTGAGCCTACAAAGTCAAGCTGAAATCTTGCAACTGACTAAAAAGTAGAGACTAATAATAGTGCCTGTGACATCAAGGACAAAAGCTTAACCGAAGCGTAGTTGCTTATATTTGTGACCAGCTGTAGCGTTCGGTTTTTGTTTTGTAGAGTCTACATAGAGCCCATACGCCGAAAGAGATGAGCTCCTTCCTCTTCCCAAAGTCATTTGCGGAATCATCATTGAGTTTCTTTCCCACCATAATCGAATATCCCTCAGCTTCAAGATCAGAGGCATCTTTCGAGAAGAATCATGCCTAGGCTTGATTGTATAGATATATCTCTTAGATAAAATTCATGGAGCCATTTTAACCACAAGGAATCCTTTTCACTTACCATTCTCCATAATCTCTTAGTAGAAAGAGTCTTATTCACCAGCTGTAAAGGGTGTATCCTTAAACCTCCTTCCTCTCTTGGTAGACAACTGCTATCCCAACATACCTTAGTAAATGGTTTCGCGTTTCCATTCCCTTCCTATAGGAAATTTCTAGAAAGCTTCTCCATATCCTTGCATATCCTCCTTGGGAGTAAGAGGTGAGAAGACTAGTATGTATATAGGTTAGTGAGTACTAAGTAATTAATTGTAACAGTACATAAGAGGCTTTTATTAACCCAATTCTCCACTATTCTCCTATTAAATCATAAAGGCGAGATTTTCCTCGAAGTGATGGGAACACGTAAGTACATAAATGGGGCGGGCAATTTAAGTGCTAGGCCAATAACGCAATTCAGGACTTTCCAGCAATACCCTTATGGAACTTTTTTTCTTATCGATAAATAATCCTGAGAGGAAATTGAATTCATCTAGTGAATTCATTGGAAAAGGAATACAAGAAATATTAGCTCCACAAAATAAAAGGAGATCATCCTCAAAAGGCTGAGTAAGTATTCTGTTGTTAATCACATTTCTTATAAAATATGAAACCTTTCTCATTACTAAAGTTAAGCTGAATAGTCCTCGAGAGAATTTTAGTGAAAATTGTGAAAAGGTAAGAGGATAGGGGAACTCCTTATCAAATACTTCTAGCATACTTAAAGATGTTCGAAGCTTTCTTATTTACAATCACATTAAAAGAAATTGTATATATGCATTGGTTAATCTAAGAGAGGAATGACTCCGAAAGACTTAGAGCCCTTAGAGAGTGAAAAATAAAGCTCTATTCTAAAGTGTCAAATGCCTTATAAATGTTGAATTTTAGAGCCAATTCTTTCCTTATCCCACTAGATGAAAGTTCTTGAATAGGTATGGGAAATTAATAAATTATCTCTAATGTTTCTGCACTTAGTGAGAGTTGCTTGAGTATGATTCACAATATCTGGTTAGACCAGCTTGAGCCTATTAGTAAGAATTTTAGAAATGATCTTGTAAAAGATATTACAAATTTACAATATAATATGGTTTTATATTTCTTCAATGATGTGGGATCAATAGTTTTAGGCTCTAAACACAAATGTGTTTTTATTCTAGGTCCTTATCATCTTTAAGCTAGAAAAGAACTTCACAACTGCTTCACAGTTTAACTATGTAGTCAATAAATTGGATGGAAGGGTCGTCAACCATGCCTTGGCTCGATCCTTCATTATGTATGGAAAGCACCTTATCTTGAGTTGATCTTCATTTTGGCCATCCAAAGGGAATGTCTAGAGAGTGGTATAGAATTCTCGTATGATGTTCAAAGGGTCTTCATTACTTGCTGCCTTTCACCCATCTCTTAATCTTCAGGCTTGGGTTCCTCGAAATTGTCTTCAAAGTCCCATTGAGGTCCTCTTATTCGATGCACATTATCAATAAAGGGGCCAAGTTCACTTTCCCGAGATCTCCTTCCTCGCATAAACAAAATAAAGACAAAATTGAATTAGTAACAAAAATTGCTAAAACAACTCAATGAAATAATACGAAAAAATGTATGCATGAACAGATAAAATAATTGACAAAATAATCAAAACTAAATTACGTGTAATCACTAAACACATCCCCGATAAAGGCACCAAAAAATTGTTGTGCCAAAGTATGTTTTAAAAATACGTAAGCTATCCTACTCGCAAGTACACGAGATAGTTGTATATGATTACCAGGGTTGTCTCTTACGGAGGTGAAATTAGTCCACTCAAATTAATCTTGAGTAAAAATAAAAACTAATGAAATCCTAAACATTCTATCCCGATTTGTCAATGAAATAATACGAAAAAATGTATGTATGAATAGGCAAAATAATTGACAAAACAATCAAAACTAAATTACGTGCAATCATTAAACACATCCCCGATAAAGGTGCCAAAAAATTGTTGTGCCAAAGTAAGTTCTAAAAATACTTAGGCTACCCTACTCGCAAGTACACGAGATAGTTGTATATGATTACCAAGGTTGTCTCTTACGAAGGTGAAATTGGTCCACTCAAATTAATCCTAAATAAAAATAAAAAATAATAAAATCCTAAACATTCTATCCCGATTTGTTGAGTAAAGGCTGTAATTGCAGTTAGACTAAAAAGTGAAATGGTTTGACTAGAAGCAAAAACTAATTGATTAATCGGTGTAGAAACTTTTGAGAAATAATTTCACTAATTTAATCTCTTATGCATGAAGAAGGCGAATTAATTGGATAATTGTCTTGCTAAAATTACCAATTAGGTTCTAAAATTGATTATAATCACAAACTAATCTAACTTTTGTATTCGACAAATTTATCATCCAAACTAATTATTAAACCTAACTAATAATTATCCACTTAAATTGATATATTTCTAATTCATAACTTAAGAATCTATAGTTTCTCATTCTAAATTAAACTTTTTCTCTCGATCATTGATTTAATACCAAAATGATGTAAAGTTTGATCATGCTATTACATCCAGTAAACTTAGAAACTATAGCAATTAATAAGACAATAAAATAGACCATTCATCATGCATAATCAATTAAATTAGCTACGTTAATCCTCAAAAACAAGTGATCAGACCATCATAGAATAAACATGGTTCATTATCTTCAAATACTTTAATCCCATATTTACCAATAATAGAGAAGTATCAAAGTAATAAAACAGTGAGTAAACCAAAATGGACTATAAGACTTTAACAATGAAAACAAGTTCAACAGAGAAGTTCCATAATGTAACAGAGAAATAAAGCAACTGATATAAAGCAGGATAAGCAAAAAGGGCGTTCGAATGAGGGAGCTGGTAGTTAATCTCTTACCAATCTTAAGCTCCATATATCAGCTTTTGCATTCTGCCTCTACTTGGTTCTCACCTAGATGATCGAATGCTCACACTACTTTCACCTCTTTGTTGTTCTTCCTTTCTCTATTTTTTCTTCCCAGCTAAAGCTCTCTACTTCTCCGCCTCCACACCTTCTCTATGATCTTTTTTTTTTCATTCCTAGAATGTCTAGGTGGAGAGATGCTCATTAAGGACATAGTCAAAATTTTACATTATAGGTCATAGATGAATTTTTTTTAAAATATATTAGTTATGGTTAAAAGATGCAAAAGAGAAGGATTTGGGGATAGAATAAAATGACACTCCTAGAGGAGAGTAGGAAGAGAGAGTGAAGGAATACAAAAATAGTAAGAGGATTAGAGGAAGAAGTCTTGATTTCCAATGATAGGTGAGTGGGATTGCATTCCTTAATAAACCCCTCTTGGAACAAATTTTTGTGTGATGATTTTGAACAAAACTTTACTATGAATACTAATCTTTCATGCCTCTTCATATGTATTTTAATTATCTTTGAAAGGGTTTAAGGAAATATGGTTTAATTTGTGAGATATATGTTAATAAATATAGTTATTCTGTTTTATATATGAATAACTTAGTTGTTTTCGATATAATTAATTGGGGAAAGGAGTTGCGAATTTGATAAAGTATAAATCATAAAAGTTGTAGATTTATATGTCTATTTTATTTCCATAAAAGAGCAAGTGCCTAAATTTTACAGGTTAAGAGATATGGTCAATTTGTCCAAACCTACTCTATCTAGTAGGACTGAAGTTGAGTCTGAGATCATTATTGTGCCAAAATAAGTTATAAAAACATAGGTTATCCCACTCACAAGTATACGAGGTAATTATAGTCGAATACCCAAGGTTGTCTCTTGTTGAATGCAAAGCACACCACTAA
Organism: Erythroxylum pelleterianum; assembly: GCA_027563865.1. Taxonomy (NCBI): domain Eukaryota; kingdom Viridiplantae; phylum Streptophyta; class Magnoliopsida; order Malpighiales; family Erythroxylaceae; genus Erythroxylum; species Erythroxylum pelleterianum. The sequence goes on along the minus strand of JAOQMR010000212.1, from coordinate 20,923,917 downwards.
TCTTACGCTCAAAATCACAAGTATACGAATCGTACTTGTAGTTGAAAGGGAATATCGATCTCATGAGGATTGTGCTTAGGCACCACTTAATTCAAGTTGTCTTTTTTTTAAGAAATTGTTTCAATCAAATTTAAAATGATAAGTAAAATAAAGAAAAACTAAAAGTAAAAGGGAACAACTCACCCCAAACCAAAATCGTAAACTAAGACTAGGAGAAAATCAAGATTAAACATTAGGACTTGTCATTATCCCCATTTGCTCCCCTCTGATTAATTGATTAAACTTAAGTTTGACCTAAGATTTCCTAAAATTCTAGCTACCTTCTCTCAAGGTGTAACTAAATATTACTCGTTAAATAAATTAGAATTAACTTTGAGATATCTCGATGTGTAAAGCTTTTCCTAAGCATTTAACTAGATATGGAGCTATCCTATAGGCAGTGCATTGACCTATTGGAATCTCCTCCTAATAAATCAATAACTTGTTATTTATAGGTCTATTAATCGTCAACTCTCGTTATACAATTAATACAAATTACCAAGCTCACTCTCTCGATTTATAGCAAAGTTTAAGCACAATAAATAACACAAACATATATATCATTAAATTGATAACGAATGGTTCACAAATAGTTCAAACAACAAATCCTAAAAATTGTTTTAGCCAATAATAATATCTATAACATCCCCAACAATCAAATAATCCATGCTAAACATGCTAGAATAGAAAGAAATTAAAATAAGACTAGACGGGGCAGCTCCTCCTCTTCTTTGCCCGAATATGGAAAATCTAGATGACGGGGTGCTCTTTACCCAATCAAGAATGAAACCTAGAATCTCCACCTATCTCTAGGCTCTCAATCTGTCTTTTAGCTCCAGGAAGCAAGTTCTATGACCCTCTTGTGGCTTTTGGGATTCAAAGTCTTATAAAGTCACGAAAACCTAAAAAAATATACAAAACCCACATGTCTATTCGACTTCCAGTTCCCACAATCGTGGGAATTATACTTGTGCTTCCCATGATCGTGGGTTAACAGAAACATTTTATATAGATTTCCGACGATCGTGGTTCTTGTTTTTCAGTAGCTCCACTTCTCTTCTCTTCTCTTGGTCCTTAGCTCGATCACAAAGGTTTCCACCCTCCATTCCTACATAAAAATGACTCTCAACTTCCCCACACTTAAATCTTTGCTTGTCCTTAAACAAAATCAAACACAACCAATCAATTCTATCACTTTATTTTCATAAAGATTAAAGCATGCAATCCCTCAAAGTTTAGCCAACTCAAGTATCAAGCTATCACAGATATCATGATTAATTTTCATTAGTGTACATAAGCAAACTCAATTTATGACACCATCACTAAAAAGATAAGTATAAAGGCAAAATGAATCATCCTTAGGATTTCACTCATTTCTATTAAGTGTTTCACTCAAGCTCCCTATAGGAAACTAAGCTACTATAGGTTTGCTAATACACCAATTCTCCTCTACAATGATTACATGCATAAATAGATCAAAAGGACTTGTTTCGTGTTATTATGTGGTAAGGTTTAAGGTAGGTCCAAAGAGGTAAAGGGTTTACTATGATTTGAGTGATTTGAGTGCCTAAAGAACTGATTTACTAGTTAGATAAAACATGAAAGTTTTAGGTTAGATGTTAGGTCATTTTTATAAATTTTTTGGATAAATTCATAATGGTTTGGGGGATATAACTAATTTACCATAGGATATTCAGGACATTAGGGCATTAGATATGTTCTATAATTAGGAGATACTTTCGGGGAATGTAAGAATTGAATTTAGGAATATGTTCAACATGAAAATCAATATATTTATATTTGTGTGTTTGTGTGACTAATAAGTGTGCAAACTTTTGTGGTTTATATCTAAATGATTCTTAGGTTATACTTAATAAGGATTTGTTGCTCTATGAGTAAATTTTGTGATTGCGATTAGTCATTATAAATATCAAATGACAAGATTTTTATTTATTACAATGGATGGTGCCAGAAATATGTGAATATTCATGAATAATTTGTTAAGTTTTCAATGTTTTTATATATAAATATTTTCTTGATTATTAGATTATATTGAAATTTTATAACATATTCCTTGAACTTTTTGCAAGGTGAAAATAGGTTGTTTGTCTAAAAATGTGTAGTGAAGTTGAGTGCCCTCCATAAAAAATTGATAATAAATGGATTGATTAAATAAAATGAATGAAAGACATGAATTAGGCAAATTTTCTTAAGCAAAGACCTAAATGTGGTAGGCAGATGATCTAAGTAAGACGACTTAGAAAAATTTTCTTAAACAAAGACCTAAGTGAGGTGGCTTAGGCAAAAGACGTAAGTAAACTTAGGAAAGTTTTCCTTAAAGAAAGACCTAAGTGAGGTGACTTAGGCAACAAAATAAGGATGCCTCGGTTAAAAAGTTAATGGAAATGAATAAGAACCTGATGAAGGGCATGTGTGATGAAATTGAGATATATTGATGCTTTATGCTTAATATGGTGTTGCTTGTTTAAGGAAATGATAACTTCTTAAGTAGTTAATGATTGTGATGATTGATGAACTTGTACTTTAATGACTATGATGATGTTTGATTCAAGAATAGATGTTTTAATGTGATAATTAACTATTCCTTGACGTGGGTGATGCTTGTGTTAGAGAATTATTGATATACCAATTGGCATGGTTGTGTGTGAACATAGGTAGTGAACTTATTACTTGCTTTTATAAACCAAAAATGGTTTTCAAAATAAAAATTATTTTTCTAATGCATGACCACTTATAGGTAAAAATATTCTCCCTTATTGAGTGTAATACTGACGTAATCCTTCTCTCTCTCCCCTATAAGTAAAAGAAAACCAACTAGCTGGTAGCAACAATAGTGAGAAAAGTTTAGTAAAGTTCGATCATGTTGCTTGTATTTGTTTTTTCTTCTCCTTGTATGTTGACCACTTGATGGCTTTGGTATCAATGTACTTTAAAGGCTTAGATAGGTTTTTTATGTGGTTTAAATTATTGGCATTTAATAGATCTATGGGTTATTAAGTAAGACTTAGGACATTAGTAGTGAATGATGACCTAGTTTCCTTCATAAATGTTTGATGATGAATAAATTATGCATATTTGAATTTAGAATCTCTTGTTGAATAAAAGGTGAATTTTTAATTAGTTGTTAAGTAGGTTTTAAATATATAAGTTCTTAGGGTTAGCTTAGCACCCCATTGTCAAGTTAACAGTACTTAGTCTACCCCTGGCCCTAGTTAAGTAGAGGGTGTAACACCACCAATTATTAAACTAGAACAATATTTATCATATGCCTATATAGATAGCTATATCGAGCAGAACCTTCAATAGACACAATTTCATGCATGGACCTATAACAATCCATGTACTTTACATTTTCAGTCTAAGTTATAAAAAAAGAATATGGATCATCATATGCCCGTGTACTAAACATATAATTTCAGACAAGTAGACTTTCCTTTTCTTGTTTAGAGATTTAAGGACTTCATTAATTAGATAATTTCTTCACAAAGTTATAACTAATATGTTTCTTATCCTTATCCTTCTTACAATTATATAATATATACTACAATAATATATGAAAGGTAACAAAAACAAACTATTACACTGCCAATGGTTTAAAATTTGAATAAAAACAACAATTATAGATGTAAACTTTGTAACTTCTGGCAGCTTTAACTTATCAATAATTACAAAAGCAGTAGCTTTTTGTCTTATTATTTATATTAAAATATAATTACAATTTTTTGTCTGCTCAAAATGAAGACATCAAATATTTATCTCATAAAACAAGTGTGGATTTTTTTATTTGATTTATTTCAACAAATAGCAATGCATTGTAATATTGATGCATATGTCAAACATAAGGAACCTTCAGTAGGCTTCACTATATCAATAAATCATCATATACCTCCAACAATAATTCATACAAGAATTTCTTTCTCTGTAACCATGCCTTGAGCATTAGGAATATAGATACACTTTTAATAATCTACATTATATGCCTCATCTATTCAGTGGTTTCACTAGTAGGTCTAATAACCACCAGTTCATTGTATTTAGAGCTACATCGATAAAAATAGATAAAAAGTTAACATTTATGCATTTATGGGTAATTATATCCTGGGAAATCAATAACATTTCAAAAATAATAATGGGTTAAATATATTCCTATATACAAAATTATGAAAAGACATATTGCATGGGGAAAAAATATTAAGTAACTACAGAAGGAAATTTGTTAGATATATATTCCTTTTAACACCATCATTCTTTTGATCAGGAATTTATACTACCAAAGTTAATTCTCTGTTATCTCAATATTACTATATTTTAAAGGATACACTATCAACAAATATAAATATTGAAATATGGAGGACGGAACTTTGGTGGGTATATACTCTTTATTATAATCCTAGTTTCCATCAAGAGTTTACATAATCAAAGTTCCTTTCTCACTAACCTCTATATTTATCTATTCACCTCATTGCTCGCTTCTATCCAAATTTAATCATATATCATAGTCCAAATCTTCAAATGATCCATTGTGTATAGATAAAAGCATTGAGAAATTGGCGCTAGAATTTCTGTGGGTATATATTCCTTATCATAATCATAATTTTGATCAAGAATTTACATAACCAAAGCTTCACTCCCATTATCTCAATATTTACCTATTTGCCTTTTGCTTGTTACTATACAATACTCATATCCTGAGTTTTTTGCATAAAAAATGGGTGGAAAAGATTCAAGGAAAAAATGCCAAAGAATGATCAAGGTTAATTCTTGTGCATTGCATGTAATGGATAGATATAATATTAAAGTAATAGATTAAAGAGCTTTGGAGGATCTCAATCAGTTTTTCCCTTACATGTATATTTTACATTGGGTTAGATAATTAATATAGGCAATGTTTTAGTAAAAAATTATAAATTTAATTATTATAGTTGGGAATGACAATAAAGGTTAAAAATATGGCATGTTTATTAGTGGGGCTTAAAAAAGTTGACACCTATATGCAATTCTTTAGTGCTTTGTCGTCATTCATAAACATAGTTTATAGGCAGTTATCTTGAACTCCCTTCTCCCTTATAATTGATAAGGGGCCATACATTATCATTACCATTTGACATTGAAACATGGATCACACATGACATCATATTATAGCCCATTCAAAACATCATAACATGACCCATACATAAGTCCCTACCAAAGTTTAAACTATAAAACTTTTGACCATACAATCATGTAATTAGTTATCTTTAAAAAACATTAATGCATATAGTTTCATGCTCAATCATGTATTAATCTGTGTACTTCATGTTTCTCTACAAGTTTTAAAAATATAACATAGTGGATTATATGGCCTTGCACCAAACCATGTTAAAGAAAGCCTTTTACAAATACAATTTTATGCACTGTTATCTACTAAATCATGCATTTCATCATTTATCACTAAATTTTCCCTCAAGATCATGGTTGATCGCACATTCATGTATTTATCTAAATTTGTCCAAAAAAAATATAATTGGCATAACTTGTTGCAAGGTTGACCACTCAAACATGTATTTAACCATGTTAGACAAAACCTTTTCTTGACAAACTTTAGTAAACAACCATGTCCTAATCCATGTACCTCACATTAATGTTTGGTATTTTTACAACTTAGTCGTGGTCTTCCTATTTTATTCTGAAACTATAACTTTATTTTAAATATTTTTTATATTTATTATTTATAACTAGTAGGCTTTATTTAAACTAGAAGTATTGAATTTACTACGTTCTAGTGTAGTTTGTATTGAGTCATTGTATTACTTTCATCTAATCAATATTTTTCGAGTTAAAAGTGTATATCTTGCTTGTTTGTAAGGAATGACAATGTTTTTAGACAAAGACATGATAACGGACAAATAGAGTACTAGCGTAGCTTGCAATAAGGTTTGGTACGATCTGTACTCAAATTTGATATTTCAATTTTAAAGTATACATAGGCAGGATTTGGAATGTGTGATCCTCTTCCTTATTCTTATTTTGAAACTCTAATTCACTATTTTTAGAAAAGCAATAAATAGACAAGTAGATAAACAAAATAAATTGTTCCAATTATAAGTTGTAGTTTTCATGTCAACTATAAATGACATGATTTTCTTTAATGGAGATTGAAGGAAGGAAAAAAAAATGAATGTTAACAAAATAATGGATGGAACAAATATGTTGTAACAAAAGCGATCATTCTCTTCTTCAAGTTTGAACAATTATATCAACGTCTTCCGTAGAGATGGAGTAAAGAATAAAAAATAAAGAATATGGAAATGGAGATATAGAAGATGGAGGGAACAACTTGCATATTTGCCATTACGAATTACAATATTCTTTATTATATTTTTGTCTTACTTGGCAAGGATGGTCATAGACGGCCACCAACAAATATTCGTATGTCTAGAAACAACTGCATCCCTTATTGTTCCTTATAATATTTTATCAGCCGAAAAATGTTACATAATCAAGGTATGAGGTATCATATTTCTTGAGCGTATAGCTTGTGAAGAAGCATCCTCTATAATGTTGCCGTTCATTAGGCTGCCCCAAGATTACTTCCCTCTTCTCTCCCAAGTATTTGTCATATATATTTCATTTTATCTACTTTACGCTGCACCAAATCTTACACACTCTTCACACTAGTCAATCTAAAACCTCCCTATTACTAACCAAAAACAACCACTAGTATGATCAAATTAATCTTACTTCTATTTTCTTTCTTCATATTTCCCTCTATAATGATATCACAGACTCAGAATCCTGGCCACCAAGGTGAGTGGCATCTTTTGCAAGAAAGCATTGGCATATCGGGCATGCACATGCAACTATTGCATAATAATAAGGTCGTCATCTATGATCGGACTGACTTTGGCCGATCCAACCTCTCTCTCCCTGGTGGACAATGCCGATTTGATCCACACGACCAAGTACTAAAAGTGGACTGCACAGCACACTCCATCGTCTATAACATTGCGGCCAATACATTTCAACCCTTAAAGGTCCAAACTGACACTTGGTGCTCCTCGGGGGCACTTCTACCAAATGGAACATTGGTCCAAACCGGTGGCTACAATGATGGTGATCATGTTTTGCGTACGTATACTCCATGTGATGACGACATTTGTGACTGGGTCGAATTCCGACAATATTTGTCTAGAAGAAGATGGTATGCGACTGATCAGATATTGCCCGATGGACGCATAATTATTGTGGGCGGTAGAGGTGAATTCAATTATGAGTTCTACCCCAATCATCCTCCCAATCGTTATTTTTTGCTTGAATTTTTGAGACATACTAACGATGAAAATGAAAATAACTTGTATCCCTTTCTACATCTTTTACCTGACGGTAATCTATTCATTTTTGCTAATACAAGAGCAATATTGTTTGATTACAGTCTAAACAAGGTGATTAGAGAGTACCCTGAAATCCCCGGTGGTGATGCCCGTAACTATCCTAGTTCTGGATCATCTGTTTTACTTCCTTTAGATGAAAATGGTGATATCAATAGAGATGTTGAAGTAGTGGTTTGTGGGGGTGCTCCAAAAACTGCATTCCCATTAGCACGTCGGGGAATTTTGATAACTTCAAGTTCTACATGTGGGCGACTAAGGGTCAATGATCAAAAGCCTTTGTGGGTCATGGAAGGCATGCCAATACCTCGAGTAATGGGAGATATGCTTCTTCTTCCTACTGGTGATATTATTATAATCAATGGTGCTCAAAGGGGTACTGCAGGCTGGGAATTAGCGAGTGAACCAGTAACTACACCGATCATATATCGACCATTTGAGGTACAAAGCTGGCGCTACTCAGTCATGGCACCGTCAGCAAGGCCAAGAATGTATCATTCATCTGCAATCTTACTACCAGATGGTCGTGTTCTTGTTGGCGGTAGTAACCCTCATATCTACTATAACTTTACAGGGGTAGAGTTCCCAACTGACCTTAGTTTGGAGGCTTTTTCACCACCCTATTTATCGATGGAATATTCTTCCATAAGGCCAAGAATTTTGGCCTTGAAGGAAAGAATAAAATATGGGGAAACACTTTTCGTGAAATTTAGTCTGCAAAATCTTTTGGCACAAAAGGCCGTATCAGTGAGAATAGTGGCTCCTTCTTTTACTACACATTCATTTTCCATGAATCACAGGATGGTGGTTCTGAGAAAGGCTGGATTTGCATCTGAGACGTCGGATACTTACACTTCGAAAGTAGTTGGACCATCCACGATGAATATTGCACCCCCAGGTTACTACTTGTTGTTTGTAGTGCATGCTGGTATACCCAGTTACGGTGAGTGGGTCCATATAGAATAAACTTGTGGTCCTTGTAGTTAGTGCTACGTGACTCTATAATTGCTCTCCACATCACACATAAAAAGATTACGGAGCTGCTCAGAATTTTTTATCGGCAAGTCCAGCTACGTTTTCTGAATAAGATAACGTTAGTTTATCTGTAGAATAATGTGCTTTAAAATCTAAATTGAGGAAAAAAAGGATTTTCAACAAAAGTTACATAGAGTTTTATGACTATTCTTGATATCGTCATTGGAACAGTTTTAAAGATACTTCTGCCTTACATTAATGTGGCACATACAAATCTTCTCCTAGTAAATGTTTCTTAAGAGGATCAAAATCTAATAGACAACAAATAAGAAACTCCCTTTGAGACTTAATCATTACTCCCTCCTATTCAAAATAAGTGTCGTTTTATAAGAATGCACACATATTAAGAAAGTTAATGAAATGTATGATATACCCTTATTAATTACATGTTAAAGTGCTTTGAAAATATAGTCTGTGTAATTAAGATGTGAGAGAAATTAAAGGGTAATTTTGGAAGTAAAATTATAAATATGCATAAAAAGTCACAAACCACACTTATTTTGAATAATATAATTAAAATCCCTTTAAAACGACACTTATTTTGAATAGGAGAGAGTATTATTAACCAATAAATTTTTATTATTATTTATAGTCAACTTAATTACTATGGATACTCATCAGCGATCAACAACTGTAAAGCTTTTTCTTAGACTTAATTATTGCAATTATCATTACAACATTTATACAATTATGTTAAACAAGTGCGCGGTCCATAGACTGCAACAAAATAATATTAAAATTTTAGTTATTATGATAGTGGCTCTGTCGTTCGATTCGAAAATTGACCTTAGAAACCGGTTAAAATAATAAATTTTCAAGATTGCAGCAAGCTGAACCTCGGGTCGCCTCTCTTGTTGGAACCGATGAAAAATGATTTTTAAAGCTAGCCTAGGTCAAAATTATGCAATTAAAAGTTGATAAAAGTTAGGGGTTTGGTTTGTTTCTTAAAACTGGTAAAATCAATCAAAAATGAAATAAAAGTATAAACGAATCTTTTTGGATTT
>JAOQMR010000212.1:20903124-20914375 GCA_027563865.1 Erythroxylum pelleterianum | reverse complement strand
CTACTGTAATCTGCAACCACAGCCTTACAATAATAAAATTAAACTTTCAGACAATAATTGAAAAACTCCCCTTTGAAGCCCCAAGATGAACTCAAGCCATTGCTACATCTCCGAGAGGTCGGAAAACCTAGCCACGCATGACTCTGGCGATATCCATCATTGCTGGTGTAACTCCGGCGTCAGACATAGCTCCAGTGACGGTGGTGAAGGATGACATGACGTTGATGATGATCGGTGTAGAAGCTGAATGTGGAATGGAGACTGGCGGTACCCGAATGGTGTCTGAGTGAAGGTGTTTGTGTGTTGGCGGTGTATGCGGCGGATGTCTAGCGTGGAGAAGATGAAGATGATGGTGGCTGGCGGTCTGTGTCGACGATGTCTGTGTATGGGATGGTGTGGCTCTCTGTGCTCGATGGCCTCCTCTATGACCTAAAATAGCAAGTATTTAAAGAAGAACGAAGCGGGCCAGGTCGGAATAGTGAAGAATTTTTCATTTTTGGTCCGGATATCTGACATACGTCGCGACGTCTAAATTAATTCTTCGTCGCAACGTCTGGGTTGGCTTGCTCATCGAGACGTCTGAATGATGTACGTCACGACGTATAAATTAATTATTCGTCGCGACGTATAACTCTGTTCTGCTGGACTCGTCGCGACGTATGGGAAGATTCACGACCTGTTGACTTCTTGGTTGACTCCTTTGTGTTCCTACAATTAAAATACAATTTGCAGCATCAATTGTCCTTGGAAAAACTATAATGCAATTAAGATCAATTCATAACAATTTTACTAACAAATTGCAAATCATGTGAGCTCAACATGAGGAACTAATTTAAGCACAAAAGTCGCAATTATGAGTCAAAACGTTCATCAAAAGTTATGAAAATGCAGCCAATTAATAATGAAAACTTGGGCTCAATCATATTACTTTTATTGTTTTATGATTAGTTGATGGTTAAGATTATAATTAGCAGTTTTGGTAATTATAATCCTGCAGTGCAAACACTGTGACTTACAAGCAGTTTTGTTAAAGAGCTGCTTCGTTGGAGCCTTTCCTCTAGCGAACTGACGAGTAGCGTGCCTGATATGGGTCGTCTCTAGATGCCCTAAAGTTTGCCCTCTCCACAAAGAGCGTTGAAAAAATCTACACATTCCAATAGACAAGTCGGTATTGCTTTGTGCTGTAATTTCTATGTTAGTAAACTGAATTGGAGCTTAACCTGTTGTATCAATTGTTTATAGAATAGCTCCTGATGAGTGCTTTTGTCTTGAAGTGTTTTGAAATTCCTCTTGTTCCATGTAGCTGTGATTGTCGAAGATAAAGTTATCCAAAAGCATTTGCTAGCAATGTTGTTTCTGTAGTTTAACAGTCGAGTTTGGATGCTATCTAGATTATCAATTTCAACAGCTTACATGCATTTATTGTGCAGTTCCCTCCATATATCTCTAATGTAGTGACATTTGAAGAATAAATGTTCACTAGTTTCCTCTGCTTCTCTATATAAACAACACCAATTAGTGAGCTTTGTGTATTTGGCTATTCTATCAATTGTTTTGTTATGCCTTTCATCACAATCCATAGAGTGAATGTTGCTTGAGTTTTTTTTTTTTTGAAAAAAGGAAAAGGAATGAATTAATAAATAATGGAAATTATATCTCCACAAGGTGGTTCATGGGATAAACCCTCAACAACAGAGATAGCACATTGAATATACCTACAAAATTCTATTTTGTAAGTAGTACACGGATTAGAGATTCAAAGAAAGGAGTAAAGAGGAACAAAAAACAGTTGCAAGGTTCCTCAGTAAAATAATTTCTCGAATCCCATTGATAATCTCAATAATAATGCATCTATGGTTTTGCATTTGGATTCAAACCTTCTTGCATTCATTTCTATCCAAATTCTTGCACACATATTCCCATAGCTAGTAAGCAAACAAATTTTTCAGTCTTAGGAAAAGCTTGAGTAGCTGGCCAAAGAACAATGATGGAGATAGAATTATTAGAACCAATCCATAAGCACTTTAGTTTCACCTATTCCCAAATGCATTTCGAAACTGAACACATAAAGAATAGGTGATCTCTAATTTTATCATGTGTACAACATAAAGCACATCTTCTACTTATGTCATGGTAAGAAAGTCTATCCACAGTATTAAGCCGATTTTTAATAATAAACCATAGGAGAAATGATGCCTTGGGGAGATAACTTTGTGCCAAATGTGTCTACTCCAGTCAACTTTTGGATTCCTCACTCTGAGCATATCCATAGTGGTATTGTTTGATATTTTGAAAGTTGGGAGATCCTTACAATAAAATGTATCCTCTCTAGATGAATTTGGAGAATGTTGTGGTTGTAGTAGACTAAGCTAAGCAGGAAGCCTCCAAGAGTTACCATCAATAAATATACTAAGCTTAATATGTAGAGGGAAGGGATGGATCATTGATGAGGCTAGAAGGTGGACAAAAGGGCCTTGGCCTAACCAATTATCAAACCATAAAGTGGTAAGAAACTCATTGCGAAATTCGCACTTGATTCATCTCAAACTAAGTTCCTCAAATGCAATAACCGGTTCAAGAAGTAAGATTTTGAAGATAACTAGACCAGGTGACTTTAGTCCATGAAAACTTGGTGAGACTTTTAAAAAGTAACTTCTTATAAGAGGAATTCAAATATTTACCATCATACGAGTGTCTCCAATTGTATTTGTCAGGTTCTGCATTACAGTAAGTTACGTTCCACAGATTTCGTTAGCTAGTGAATTGGCTATTGTTGAGTTCTGAAATTTTCCTTGCATTGTAATGCTATAACAATCGAAACTTGTAAGAGAATTGAATTCTTTAAGGTGTTAGCAACATTGGAATTAATCAATGGTCTTACAGAAAACTAGATATCATACCAAAAATTAACGGACTTCATATTACCTATCAATGTAATGAAGTTAGTCTTATACTTGTCTCTCATCCTTATGACTTTAAGAGAAATAGAGGAAAAATGTGAACAATCTATTACCTAGATACTCCTATTCTTGATGAAGTACCTATGTATCCATTTGCACCATAGAGATTGATTGTCCTTCAATAGTCTGCAAAGTGTTTTTGTGAGCAAGACTGAGTTCATAGTTTTAATGGAACAAATTCCAAAACTATCTTGATCCTTAGGTGTGTAGATATCTTTCCATTTCACCATAGTTTTGTGGGTTTTCTCTTTATTTCTAGTCCATAAGAATTTACTGAACATGTTATTAATTTCTTTCAAGATTGAACCTGGAAAAGCTAAGTAGGCAGCCCAATAATTATTGATGGAGTTGAGAATTGAGTTAAGGAGTTGTATTATCCCTTCTTGTGAAAGATGTTTGGAACTCCAAATTGAAATTTTAGCTTGTATTCTATCAAGCAGTTTAGTGTAATCCCTTGCTTTTAATGTTTTTGGAGAGATAGGGATGCCTAAGTATTTCATTGGGAATTCTTGTGATTGAAAACTAGCTAGTTAAGTTTGAAATAAATTATCAAAGATCCGAGGCACTCTTAGATAGAACTATACTACTTAGGGAACAATTTGCTCGTAGTTCTAAGACTTTGTAGAACATCTTCGGAGCTTTAATTGAGGTGGAAATATATATGGCATCAACTTTTGAGAGTATAATCAAATCATTTGAAAAACAAAGATTGGTTAGTTTAAATTTACCACAATTTGGCTAATATTTAAATTCCTACATCCTTGCCACTACATTCTCAATGATCTTATAGAGAGTTTGCAAAACCAGGGAAAAGTTGTATGGAGATAAAGGATCTCCTTGAGTGATCCCTTTGCTAATTTAGGAAAACCTGGTAGGTTGTCCATTTACCAAGATGATATATGAAGAATTCATCAAGCATTGTTCAATCCACCTTATGAAAATTCCTAGAAATTCTATAGCCTGTAAAATATTTATGATGAAAGTCCAATCAACATTGCCATATGCTTTCCTGAGATCAATTTTAATACCACAATTGGGTTTGCTTTTCCTCTTAGAGTGATTGGTAATGAGTTCTTGAAGTATCAAAATATTATCACCAATTATTCTTCAAGTTATATATACACCTTGAGTGTAGCTGATGTTCTTACGAAGAATTCTTTTAAGCCTTTGAGCTATGAGCTTGGAAATGTTTTCTTTACAAGGAATTGTAACAAGTAAATGATTTGAAATTAGCAAAGCTATTCAACTCACTATTCATTGGAACAAGAGTGATAAAAGTCTTATTGATCTCTTTTAGAAGTGTATCTTTACTAAAGAATTCCATCACAACTTTTGAAACCATATTACTAGCTAGAGACAAAGTTTCCTTGAAAAACTTGACATTAAAGCCATCAGGTACAGAGGCTTTATGAGGATGGAGAGATGTGATTGTATCTTTGATTTCCAATAGTGAAATAGATCTGGCTAATTAAGTTACATCTTTTAATGAAATAGAGTCTTTTAGAATTTTCTTGAGAAAGTGCTTAGAAGATTGCGCATCTATAGGTTTGCTTATAAGCTCACTGAAGTATTCATAAGCTCTTTGCAAAAACTGCTTTTGAGAATCAAGAACAATGTTATTGTAATTGAGTGAGATAATTCTGTTTCTAGCCTTTCTTGAAACTATGGCCTTGTAAAATAGAAAAGTGTTTCATCTCCATGTTTCATCCATTCCACTCTTACCCCTTGTTTGGATAGGGAATAATCAAATAACATTGCCTGAGAGTAGTTGTGTAATGCTTCCCTTTCCGTTGCTTCAATTCTCTAATTCCCAAGTTTGGATTATTGAAGTTGTTGTACGAAGTTGTGTGTGTTGCTAATATTAGCACTATAACATATCTTCATTTCCGCCTACTTGATTAGTTGTAACTTCTATGAAAAGATAAAATGCTTAGATCCTTGAATGTCATACCTCAATGCAATCCATAAGCCTTCCTAAAAGCTACCTAGTTGCATTAGGAACTACATCAAGAAATCATCCAATTTATATCATTGTGGAGATCTATTAGGAATTTTGATGGAATGAAAGAAAATCTATCGGTTTTTCTTGATGGAAGAAAAGATATCTTCATTATTAAATGATGAAGTAATAATTTAATAAGCATCTTTCTTATTTACCAATTGTCATATGCGTATGAAAAGAGCCACAAAAATGGATGAAATGGATTTCATAGATTTGATATAATGGAAAAAAAGTTGTAACCTTAAAAAACCGAAGCTTAGTTTTGATTTTAACGGCTAACCTTACCTTTGTTATATAGTATCGCTCCTTTACCATTAATAGGCGTGAATTTAAGCATCAAAATGCATTAAGTTGTAACCTTTTATATATTAAAAATGCATTATAACACTCTAATTAAGAAATTTACTCAATTAATATATTACTTATCATACGGTTTTGGGTATATGATAGTTTTTGGATTTGAAAGTGAAAAGACCTTTCACATATTATGTATTGATATGCACGAAAATGCATTTTTTTGGATAGTGTTTACCATGTTTTTATAAATAAATTACCTCAAATGAATTGAATGTTATCATTTTTTAAGTAATCATTAGATATCTTTCCTTGGGATGAGTATCGTCAAGAATTGAAGAGTTTTACCAGAAAAATCTGAAATTTTGATTGAAAAATGCCTAGGAGATCGCTATGTGCCATTTTGTGTGAAAAGAGACTATATAATATGGTGGAGAAAATTGTTTCGAAGTGTATCAATGCATAAGATACGGTTTCGGGAGCTGATATCCTGCAGTTGACAAGTCACGATTCATCATGTTTTTAGAGAGGGAAATGCTAAAGCTGATGCTATGGCTCAAATTAGACCTGATGTGTCTTTGGGCCTAATGATTTTTCAACAGCCCCGGATGCTATAATGCCAACTCTTAACGATGATCGCATCATGTTATTAGCTCTACCTAGTTGTTATCTCTTTTATTTACAAAAAAAAATGCATAAGATACGGCCTTATAGAAAAGTTATAAGATATTCATGACCTAGGATCAGGGCATGTCAGCCGCCTCGTAGAAAGATTTAAAAGACAAATGCAATTTTATTTTGCAAATTAGTCATTAATTTCTCAAAGTTCAATTAAGGTTATTTAATATGCGATACAAATCTTAGAGTGGGATATATAAGTTTCGTATTTTGAGTTGTTTGAGAAATAATATAAACACTCTAGAGGTTATTTACTCTACCTACGTTTTAATTTTTCATAATTAAACATTCTTTTTTATTTTAATTAGTTAGTTAATGGTATGATATTATACTTAATTCTTATTTCTTATTTGTGGGATTGATAATCTATTTACCATTATATTATTGGTAAATAGTATTTTCACTTACATTCGGTTGCAAAAGATATTTTGTGTGATAAAAATTTAATAGTATAAAAAATTATTATAATAAATTTTTTAGCCCCTTCTCTTATAACCTTGATTAAAGTATAACATTTTAAATTTGTATATTATATTTTTCTTCCTTTTTATGATTTGCTTGTCCTATTTGCTTATTTTCTTATGTTAATCATTATCGTAAAGATAGGAATGGTAAAGATAATTGGTTTGGTTTGACAACTGGATCAATCAAAGCCCTTTAATTATCAGAGGAGATATCTTTTTACTCATAACTAGACTTCCAAGCCAAGCTTGAGTCCAGAAGGTCGTAATTCAGAACTCTTGGCTGCTAACTGACAATGGAGCTAAAAAATTGCTGAATTACTATCCCAATTACTTGCCTAACCATTCTTTTACTGATAAACCTATTTGGTCCATCAACAAAAAATGGATAATTCTCTAAATCCTCCTATTTTAAAGCTATCAAACCTTACACTTCACACATTTCATGGTACAACATTGTTTGGAAAGGTTGCTTGATTCCTAAAACATCTTTTTATCACATGGTTAGTGGTCGGGTCGGCCTTGTCAGGCCTGGGCCGATCGGTCCATACGTTTAAGAAGTCCAGCCCAAGCATGATGCGTACCCTAGCCGACGAGCAGAAGACGACTTCCCATGCAGAGGTAGAGATCTTCCCGATCTGTAAGATCCGCATTATCTGCAGGATTTCCATAATCTGCGTAATTATCCTAATCCTAACAGCCATCTCATATATAAGGTAAAGGATCATCACGAAGACGGTACGTAATCATAAACCTAGCTGTTTCTCGTTTTCGACGACCCTACCTTCACCAAATCTCTAACTTGAGCGTCGGAGGGGCTAATCGGGACATCACCCCCGACGTGCCTTGTCTTGTTTTGCAGGTAACGCAGCAGCGAGAGCTTCGTAAGTGATCAACACATGGATCAGAACGACAACGTTCCTTTCAGCCAAAATCTGGCAGAACCAGTTAGTAACTAAAAGAGGACTGACAAAATTAAAGGGCCAATGATCAGCTTTGTACGTCATGTTGCCTATAAGCTAAAACTACTGATCATCTTTACTTCTAGTGCTACTATATAGCCTTAATTTAAGCCTGACTGCAACACACAATGAATCTTTTTGCCCAATTGTTGATTGGGATAATTATGTGGGCTAAAAAACAAAACCAAAAATTATGGAAGGACCAAAAATGCCTAGCCTGAATTGCTCTGTCTATTAAATATGGATGGAAAGGAATTAAAGATTCTTCAACAATCATAAAACTAAAAATCATGCCTTAGCTCACAAGATATACCACTGGACTCGAGAAATCATTGCTGCTCACCAAGCTGCTAAAAATATGAGCCACTCTCTTAGAAGAAGATAGAATCTTTAATAGGCGTTTGGTTTGAGCACGAGTTGGGTATAGATATGGGTATAATAACAAAAGGGGATGGAAACGGGTATGAAAAATTAAAAAAATGATGTTTGGTTTGTAACTTGGGTTTTTGTATTAATACCAATAATGTTGTTTGATTTGTTGCATTAATGAGAATGAAAGATAACATAATACCATTTTTATCCTCAATAAAAATGAAAATAATTTGCCCTTCATATTATACCCTCAATATAACACAATTTGCCCTTCATAAAATAACATCAAAATAAACTTGCGTAATCTACTTATGATAGGGATACGTACCATAATGTTCTACACTGAAATTAAAGGTAGCTATTACGTTAACAAAAAACATGGATAAAAGAAAAAATAATTAAATAATCATGTGCATTTTCACGTTATGATGGCTTTACCCTTAGAAATCATAATGTGAGATCAGTTTCACGTTATGATAGAGCAATATAATAATAGTATAATAGAGCAGAAAGTGGCAGAAGGTACATAGCAGTATAATAGAGCAGTTTCAAATTATGATAGAGCAGTATAATAATAGTATAATAGAGCAGAAAGTGGCAGAAGGTACATAGCAGTATAATAGAGCAGTTTCACATTATGATAGAGCACTATAATAACAGTATAATAGAGCAGAAAGTGGCAGAAGGTACATAGCAGTATAATAGAGCAGTTTCACATTACGATGGTTATACCCTTAGAAATCAAATTGCTTTAAACATAAACACCGAAAGTGGCAGAAGGTACCTAGTAGTATAATAGAGCAAATACCTAGCGAGTGGCAGAAGGTGGAAACCCAATAAGAGAAGACGGCAGGAGAAGAATGAGAAGATGGCAGGAGATGATGGTAAGGAGAGTATTAAGGCAATAAATAGTATCCACTAGATTGGAATGAAAACTTCATATCCACCCCCTTTGGTGGGTTTAGTAGATTCCCAAATTTAATAGAATAAATCCATTCCTTTGGAATTGAAAACCTCAAAGCAAACAATATTTTTTACAATTATTCCATTCCTTTATTTCCAAACCCTCAAACCAAACACCCCCTTAGTATCTTAACTTCTTATTTCTAGTAGTCCTTATAGATAGTAGTTCTAAATATTGACGTAATATTACTAAACTTGTTTGGCATAACCACCTAATGTCTCCTTTTAATGTCTTTTATGGCTTTTAAATGAATTATTTTAATTTTAAAAATAGGTTTTACAACCATTCTCAAGAATTATTTTTTATCCCTTAACTCAAGGTATCTTTTATTATGAGAATTTTGTTTAAAGATTAAGATTTTGAAGGTTTAGTTTTAATCCACCTAATCCACATATTTTTTACTACATAAGAATAAATTCATTTAACCTAGATGGATTGAGAACCACTAAACAACATTCACAACCTTTATGATAAAAGTAATAAAGGCACCTAATTAGTGATCTTGATCAATTGATACCTAAGCCTCCTTCTTTAATAAATGAGTAAATATCAAACTGATTCACTCTAGATCCTAAGTGATTTGTAAAGGTTCCACTATAAAGAAATTTCTTTAGTATCTTTTATGTGTTTCTAAGGTAAGAAGAGGTAGTAGGACTGGTGAATATGTAAGTTGTTAAAGACAGTATTCATAGTTGGATAATTCTAAAACTTGTTTTTGCTATTTATGTTAAGATCATGTTATCATATTAAAGGCAATAAAATATTAAAGGAACTTAGGTTTAACCAGTTTTTTACCCTATTTTTTTTAATTATTTCCTACTTAGTTTTATCCTTTAGGAGTAACTAATTTTGAGATATAGCCTTTTCTTTGAATGATAATAGCCATATTTTTAGCCAATTACCTTTTTTTTTTCTCAAAAACTTTTCATCTATTTTTGAATTTTGAAGGATTTGCATCAACTTGACTGCTTAAAACTTATATTTTATTAAATAATTTTAAAGACAAGGTTTGATGTGCTTACGATTGCTAGTGCATATTACTATTTAAATTTCTTTCTTCTCAATTGCAATATTGTTTATTAGGAAAAGGGGTATATATAATGGATTCTCCTATTTTTATTTCTTCTTCTAAGTCCTTGGATAAGTTTTTCTATTTTTATAAATTAAACTTGTTTAGTACTTGGGTGGGATGAAACTTGGGATGGGCTTATGATTTGATTCTTTATTTAATGCAATTTAATTTTGATTCAACTATATATTTTGATTATTTATTGAATTAATATCTTTGGATATTGATTCATGTATCATTCATGTATTTGAGATTGAAATTTCCTTTGTATGAATGGATCTAGCATCATTAAAAGGAGTTGCATGCAAACCTAGAAATATAATGATATGAATCTTCCAAATTAGGTTAAAACCTAATAGCAAAATTTAGATATCAATTAAAGAAATCTTAGGGGTTTTAACTAGAAAGAGATTTTAGTTAATCATCCTAGGATTGGTGATGATAATCTTGAGAAAGATTTTAACATAAGATAGAATTTCTATTTGTTGATAATCTTTAGTTAAATTACATGATAAAGAGTTAGGAACCTACGAAATCCTAGGTAGATTCATTACATAGGTACTACTTACTTGATTTGGTTCATTTTTTTAGTGATTTGTATTCTAGGTGATTATTTGTGTTGAACTTTTGTTTGGTCTTACCTTTCAAATTAAATCATCATCTTTTTTATTAGTTAGATATTTAGACAAAAGGTATCAACTGGTACTTGTAGTCCCTTTGAGGTTGACACTCAATATTCACCGTCATTATACTATAGTTCAATAGGTTCACTTGCCTTTGTAGATCTATGGAGTAGGAAAATTGTGTACTAATATTCATATTTATATCATAGGAAAGGTAAGCCTTTTATCTATAAAAAAGCCTAACAAAGTAATGACCAATCTAGTTGCTCATTATTGTATAGTCTCAAAAGTAGGAGCCATAACTTTAGTTCAAAAGGAAGAGACATTAGAAGAAGGAAGGACTCTAAGTTTGTTAAAGATGGATGAATCACCAAAAACTTGGCTATAAATTTTCCTCAACTCTACTGGCAAGGATTTAGAAAGATTTTGGGTTCCGGTGTTTGTAGACATTTTGTGGAAAGGCTAGGACTAGAATGCATATTTTGAGCCTTTACCTCAACTGCAATATGAGATTCCATTAGTGAGAGAAAGGAGGAAAAGGATCAGAAAAGAATGGGTCAAATATAAACTAAATAAGAGTCAAAAGGAAGGAAAAGAGTCAAGAGAGTATCCTAAGGAGAGTCAAAAGATGAGAGAAAAGCATCTGATTCCTTTTCCAAAAAGGAAAGGAACTCAACCTTAAGATAGTGGCTAGAAGAAAACTGCGCCTTTAATAATAAAAAGTAAAATAATTGAAAAGTTAAAGAGTATAAAGGGAATTCTAAAAAGAGGTTTTGGCATATGTTAGTAGTGTGCCCTAGGCCAATGAACTTTTGTGATTCATGTATTAACATTATGATTTGTTAATAATATATTATGAGGTATTC
>JAOQMR010000212.1:20888161-20898847 GCA_027563865.1 Erythroxylum pelleterianum | reverse complement strand
GGAAGGGGATGCTCTTGGGTGGACGAAACAACGTCATTTTGGACATGGAAGCTGTAACTTATTAACTAAAACGACATCGTTTGATTACATTTTAAAACGATATCGTTTAAGTTCTCACCTGACGATGCACAATTGCCGACTAGTTTGTCGACGGAATATTTTGTCAGTACATTTTTCTTATTTTTCCCGCCTTTTCCATCTTTCAGACTACTTCACCGACGTGAACCATTTTCGTCAGTAATTTGCGACCTTCTCATTTTCGTCGTTATTTTTCCTTCTGAATTTTATATATTTCTTGTAGTGTTTATTAATTAAATAATAATATCATACATCAAATTGCAACTGATCGACTGACTACAAGGGCATAAACTAACAGAATTTAAAATTGGCTGAGACAAACCCCAGGGCGCAGGTGTGTTGGTAAGGAGCTTTCCTGGCTTAAGTGAGTTCGCGAGTTCATATTGCCCTCATGTATGCAGCCGTTTAAAACTTGGAGCTAGAGTTTTACCTCATGTAAGAGACCTATTCGGTTCGAGTGGGGATTAGTCTGGGTGTGGATTGCTTAAAAGTGTCTTCTTATAATTGAAACCTGCCTAAAACACCTCATGGATCACAAAAAAAAAAAAAGGCTAAGACAGAGCCTGGAGTGCATAATGTGTCGCACTATATGAACTTTAATGCGACATCTCCATGTCAGTCTAGCTACGTTTCTTCTTTGTAACTGAAAGGGAAAATAAGTTTGCTATTTTTACTGCCGTACATTTTGTTTATTCATTTGTTTTTATTCAGATCAGTTGGGCCAATGTTACTTCGTTAGAGACAAAATATTCTCTCCTGAAATTCCATTCCTGTTTTGACTTTAAACAAGCTGAATGTTAAGACAATGTAAACATAAGAAGAATCGGAACTGTTGGATTAATCAAGAACTTTAAATCAGTGCCATCATAAACAGGGAAAATGATTGATTAAGTACTTGAAAATACATTCAATCACTGGAGATTTTCACATATACGACCAAACCGTAATCGACACATTCGAATCTTCCAACAAACTAGAAGCAGTCCAGGAAATCAAACATTAGAAATAAAAGCTCCTATATACACCTTCACTACTTTTATTATATAAGAAGATAGGAATGGTACTGTCATCAAGGTTTACATGAGACAGCAGGCATTTACGTTGTCATCATTGAACATGTTACTGACCTTGTCATCTCCCCGGTGGCTAACAGGAATGTTGCCATGCCTGTCACCTACATTATAGCCATGTCTATAGTAATTGTAACTCTCTTTGAATTCATTGGTCGTGTCTTTCCAATAATTGTTCGCAGATGTGAAGTACAACGGCAGATCCGGATATGGCCAGAACTCAGCCCTTTTCCCAGCCCTCCTCACTACTTTCAGAACCTTGTTGCGATCAACATACCCTACTACTGTAACCTTTTCCAGTGGCAAGTCTACTTCCACCGAATCAACACCTATTTTTTTTTTTCCAAAAAAGGGAAAGACCATATGCCGGAAGTAAATAACCAAAAATTATTTACGTTTGGTCCTAAAATTACCATGTAATTGAACTTGTTACCAAGTAATAAACTTAATCCAGTGGAATAGAGGAAATAGATTGCAAGTCTTTTAAAATATTTGGGCAAAGAAAAAGAAAACATAATATACCTCTAAGCTTGTGAATAGCATTCCTCACTACTCTTTCGCACCCTGTGCAGCACATCCTGACCTTGAGCTCCACGGTCTATAAAGTTAACATGCCATTAAGATTCTGATATCACAAGTAAGGAAGGTTAAAATTTTTTGTAAAGCCCTGGATAGGCCTTATATTTACGGTTTGTCTGAGACAAATCGGGTTTGAACTGTTGGAAATCAAAGAATTAAGAATAAAATTTAAATCCAGTTGGGATCCGACTAAATTCATTTAAAACACAAGTACCATCCTAATCACAAGAGAATCCCCGCAAGAAGGATGACTGTATTTATCTTTCTCTGTAATTTCTTATCCCTAATCACAAGAGCCCCACAAGCATGAGTGTATTTATATTTTGTATAATTTAATCCTTCGTTCCTTTTGCCCTTTCGCACACCTTTTGTGCTTTTTACGCAGTTTTGGGAAACCAAAGCAAAGACACTACGGAAAAGACAGATATTGATTGTAGACTTTAAACTAGTTGTCAAGGAATCTTACACATTAAGTAAAGGTTTGGAAAAAGTTGGAATTTCCAGTATTCCGAATTTTTAACGGACACGAACGGTACGTGGTTTTCGTAGGAATTTAATATGTTTTTCATAAGATGAAACTGTGGCTTATAAAAGTCTGAAAATTCCAATTCCAAGTGTAAAAACCATTCGCATCACATAGAAACAAGATGATGCGTACTACCAAGGCAAAAGGAAAGAGGCACTACCGAGCTAGGAATTTAAGACAGAAGGGTTCAAATATTGAAGCTTTTAAATTTTGAGAGGCCCAGTGTACCACTAGGTTTTAAATAACTCTGTTCCTATATATATATATATATATATATATATATATATTAAAAATAAAAATATTTAATTTTTATAAATCTTGAACAAATTTCTTTTATAAAGAACATTTTTTATGATCCAGCTTTTTCTTTTTTTTTTATAAATTGAAAAAGAATTTTTTTCTAGTTCTAGGACTTTGAAAAGAAATATAAAAATAATTAGATAGAATAACTTCGACCCTATCAACGGATAATGATAGCATGAAATTTGGATAAATACCAATCGCTATTACAGAAAGAAGGATAACAATAGAAATAACAAATCTTACCATTTCAATCAGTATAGCTTATTTCTATATATTATTCTAATTTATATAGTATTTATTAATCTAATTCTAATTATGTATTATTATAACTATTTATTCTATTTATATTTTGAAAATTTATTTGATCTAATTTAACTACTAAAGAAAAGGTGCACAATCCTACAAATTACTTCTAAATAAATTAAGAAATCATCTTTAAGAACTATAGCAGTTCGTGATTTATTGATAAATATACTTTGATTCTCTATTAACCAATAAGGTAGGATTATTAACATGGTTAAAGCTAAACACTGAGCCTCAACTAACTCCATCTATGAAAAGAGGCCTAACTGAAAACTTAGAAGTCATAAAACATATAGGTGGTTAAGAAGGGATCTAGTTAATTAGATAGAAGATGACGCGAATGCTCGGAACTAGCTAGTAATATGTATACTCTTCAGTCTTAAGTTGAAGAAACTAACAATAGCAATTCACATCAACTCCAACTATAACTATATATCAACTAGTTATTTATTTGATATGATTGATCATTTGCCTCGGCGGCAACCATAACATGCACAAAATTCCAATTTAGCGTTGACATAAACATATTAATTTTAAGATGATCTCCCTTAGCCTCTTATCAATAGTAGTCTTAATACAAGAGGGTACGTGTCTGTCCTATCATTATGGGCATGCATAAATAAATTAATCAAAATGGACAAGGCAATATAAACACTATCCTCGATACAGGCTACGTCACCTTTTGTAAGGCCTTTTATCCTTTAGTAGAGGAAACTGAAAATCCCGACAAAATGCATGTGGGGACAAGAACATCCTTAAACCATCTATGTTTCAAAAATTTTGGTTTGGATTCTTTCATTTCGTTATCTACTTAATTGTTGCAAGCACACATAGCAGGTCCAGGAGTTATGAGCTTACGATTGATGGAGAATGTTCAATTTAAGGCCAGGGAAGATACCTAGGTTGATCAAAGAAAAAAGGAAAGAAAAACTTATCGGCATGAAAGCGAACCTGCAAAGAAAGTGGTCGACTCTTGGGCATGTTGTAGTTGGAGTTTTTGATGCTTTTGGGGTCGTCTCGAAAGTAAAAGTAACAGTACGTGATGGCGGATATGATAGACTTAAACGCTCTCTGGAAGATGATAGCCATGGGGATTATGGAGTTGGCTTAAATATATAAAGTGCCGGAAAAGCAGTGGAGAGAGCAAAATGCAATTGAGAAACAAGCCCAGTCCTAGAAGATATTCCTTGATGGCAATGGTATTCCAAGTTCGATTCTCCTAATCTGTAATATATTCCAATGCTGTCTGTCTAATCCTATTCCAAGTGATCAACGTTTTCTTGTGCTTAAATTCAATGGACTTTGGGACCCAATAAAATAATTTAAACTTTTGGTGAGGGAATGGTATCGAATAGATTATCACATGCATACGCTAGCTAATGTTTGTTATATATATACGCATATACATATATATTGTTGGTCAAGCTTGCGAACAACATGGTTGCTGACACACTAGCAAAACGAATATCATGTGTCGTGACATATGGATGTGCTTAAGGAAGGAAAAGAAAGATGGGGTTTGATGCAAAGTGAAGATATATTCTTGGAAATCTTCTTTTTCCACCATCTTTGAAGCAACATGCACCATCTAATCTATCCACGTAATACATCACAAAGCTATATTCCCACGTATTGCTATTTGTTACACTTTCAAAGCAATACAAATTACACCCTTCTATATTTCTATTATATACCCATCTCTTTCTTTAATTTCCCCCTTCGTTTCGATAATCAAGCCTTGGGAGAAGCGGAAACTAACGGTTGTTTCTGTACTTACACTAACTGAAGGATAGATATATCGTTGTATCACACGCCTGGCCCATCTTGACAATTGAGCACCACTTCTACTCACATCCACTGAATAGTAACCAATTACGGTAATATTCCCTCACTTTATACAACATGCTAATGGATTTAAATTATAAAATTTTGACAGAAGAATATTAGCAAATTCTTTATACTTTTCACTACGTCTGAGCACATAGAAAAATAAACATAGAATTGGAACATGTTCGTATGTTTGAATTTATATATGCTCTAGTTGGAACCAGGTGTGAAAATTAGAGCGATGACAAACTTGCCACTTAATTTATTCAGTTCAAGTTTTAGATAACGTGATAAGTAAGCATGTGATAAAAACTAAATAAGAAATAAAAACTCTGTAAGAATTAGTGTTTTTACTCAGTTTGGCTTATATCTGGAAGGCATAATTCCCTAATGACCTAGTTGAGCTTATGCTTAATATTGTTTTGTTTACCTATTTATCTTCGGTAAACAAGTATATTTGATCACCATTATGTTTCAAATATTAATTGTAAAAATTAATATTTATTTTTATTATTAATTAAACAATATTATGCATTTAATTGATGTTAATTGTAATTAGTTAGAAATATTTTATATTATATTTATTTTAAATAAAAAATTTATAAAATAAAAAAATCTTCAAATTTGAAAATTAGATTTAAAATATTAACACTACAAAAAAAGAAGACAAGCTGTGATGTTTGACTGAGGAAACGTCACAGATTGTATAACCTTATCGTGACGTTTTTGAAACGTCAAGAAAAGGTTAAGGTTTCTGCAACGTTGTATTAAAACGACACGGAAAGGATGTACTAATTGAGACGTTGTACAATTAAAACGTGGCCAAATATATATTACAAAGTTATTGTGAACCAAACGTCGGGGAAGAGTTGGTAAAGAAATCAAAACTCGGTCGTTTAACTAATTAACATTGGGTTCAAAGCTGGTTTTGAGAATTTGCCTCCCACTCACAGACCACTCTTTGCGCTCTCTCAAAGTAAGCAGACGCCTTCAAATCTCCTCTCAACATCACCATCGTTGCTTCTCCACGCGTGTTGATTTCTAAGGTACACATTCCGATGCATACTACTCTTTTATATTCGTGTTTGATTTGCTAAAGCTCGAAGTTGGTGTTTAATTTGGAACTGAATGTTGGACCCCGAACGTTGATTGGAAATTATAAAATATAAAATGATATTAAATGAGGAAATAGAGTATGATTTTTAGAAATGAATGAAAAGTATGAATGAATCTATGAGCATTGGATGAAATGAAAGACATTTGAGTTTTCTTGTGTGTTGCATATGTCTGATTTGGGTAATGTCAATTAGAGCAAATTGCAAGGATATTTTGAGAATCATACATGAAATGCGTGTTTTGGGTATGATTGTGTTAATTATAGGCATTGTATGAGAGTTTGGATGACTTGTGTGATTGAGGAATGGGTATGCGCATATCCTCTATTGTTGAGTTTGCAATTGATTATTTGTGCTAGAATAGCATGTTGGAGATTTGGATTGTGTATGAATTGAATTGGTTGAAGTGAAGCTTGAGAGTATTGTGTTAGTGCATGAATATGTGAGATTGATATGTTAGTAAGTGAAGTTGAAGTATTGTGTATTGTGTAATAGATGTTGTTGTGCTTTAGGAAAATTGATGAGAAAAGATGGGTTTGATGACTTTGAATAGATTTGTATGGTTTATGAAAGTTCAAGTGAATGAGATGATTGAGATATTTGAAATGGAACTTGAAAAATAAGAAATAAAGAGAACAAAATGTGAAAATTTGAAGAATTAGGAAAGTTTGACTTTTGGGATAAATAGTTGACTTTTGATTTAGGCAAAATTTGATAATATAATCTTCATGAAATTGTAGCTTGTGTTTCTAGCTTTCCGACGCCATAAAGTTTGCAATTGTTCGATATCGAGGCTAGAAGTTATGATAATTTGAAGTTTGATGTTCTTTAGGTGATTTTGTAATAGGGCAGGAACTTCGATCGACAATTTGACTTAGTTAGAAGATGAATTGGTTTGTAAGTTCTTCATGAATATTGTAGAGCTCGTTTTTATCTTTCCAGTGATATAAAGCACGAATTTTTAGACAAGGGAGTAGAAAGTTATGAGTTTTGAAAGTTCTGATGCTGTTTAGTGTGAAATCGATCGACCAGTCACCTTTGAGTGCATTTTTGACCCCTTTAGAGACCGATTTTGTTATTAAGTCCTCTTGAAAATTGTAGATCGGTCTTTTCTCTTGTCCTTAGACACCAATTTTGTCAAATTTGGAGTTCGGAGTCAAAAGTTATGAAGGTTTGAAGTTAGGATATCAGTCTGAAATTTGCTCGGCCAGTCTGGGCGCGACCTACTCGGCCAGCCTGGGCACGTCGGTCGCGCTCCAGGCTGGGCGATCGCCCATGCGGGCGACAATCGCTCGCCCAGCCGATCGCCTGGTTGGGCGATCGATCGCCTGGCTAGGCGATCGGTCGACTCGACCTTCCTTCACTCTTTTGAGCATAACTTCTTCGTCCGACATTCCATCGATCTGATTTTTGAAACGTTGGATTCCTAAGACATTTCTCTATCTTTTCACACTAAGTTTGTCATTTTTGAGTTTGAATTGAGAGAGATCAATCAGTTCAAAGTGGGATGATCGATAGAAAAAGTCTAAACATCGATCGGTATTTTGAGGATATCTGGAGCTACAGAGCTCGGATTGAGGTAATTCTTGTTGCAAATTAAACTAGAGACATGTGGCTACAACTTTGATGAAGAAGTCCGATCAAGATTCAGCCTCTAAGTCTTTCAAATTCTGGATTGAAGCTCGGTATAGTGTGCAGTCTCGATCCTGTTTTGGCCTGAAAGTGTTTTGGCCATAACTACTTCATTTCTGACCCGATTTGAGCACTTTTCATTGGAAAGATCAGAACGAGAGGAACATTTTTCTAGAAGAAAGTTTTGGCAAATTGTCTCATTGACCTTATCGAAATTTGGAGTCAATGTTTCAGTTTTTAAGGGAAAAATTGGAAGAACACTTAAAGGGTTAAGTTTTAAGGTTTATATGGAGGGGTTTTATGGTCATTTCTCATTCATTAAATGACATGACATGTGATTTGGCTGTTTAAAAGAAGCAGAATCGTGACTTGAAAAAGAAAGAAGAGAAGTTCACGAAATAAGAAGAGAGAAAAAGAGGAGAGAAGCCATCGGTAGAGAAGAAGAAAGAAGAAGAGAGAGAAAGCTAGGTTTCGATTTTTGTGAGCTTCCAAGGAGGATTTCAAACATGCTCCAAGAGGGAAAAAGGTGGAGGATGAAGAGAGCTCCATGACGAGCCAAGAAAATCCGAAAATGGTGAAGAATGAGGTAAGGCCCGAAATTTTGATTTGTGCTTTTTGATGAGTTCTTGGTTTAGATACCTTGGAAATGGGATGAGTTTGTAAATTATGAAGTCAATTTGGAGATAGCATGGTTTAATTGGTTTAATTTTGGATTAATGTGAGTTAGGGTTTATGCCAAATTTTAGGATTTGGGATTTTTGGAAATTGTTGATTTAGATAGCTTGGAAATATGATGAATTGGTGAATTCCTAACTAATTTTGAGGATTATGCTAATTATGATATTGAATTTGGATGATTATGGTTTAGGAAATTTTAATTTGGATGAAAGAAGGACTTTGGAGAATTGATGCTTGGGACAAACTTCTGGCATGGATTTGAGGTGGGTAACATGTTTATATTTTAAATTATAAGTTATGTATTGATTTTTGAAAAAAATCAAGAAAGTGAAAGAAAGGGTTTTCGAATCTTACGGTTTCCGAATGATGTGAAAATTATTACGAAGGTTTAATTTATTGTTTTCAATGAATTTTGATAAATTGATAAAATTTCTAAAATTCATTATTTATGAATGATTTGATAAAGTATGAAAATTGTTACATTCATTGATTTTGAATGTTTTGATGCAATTGAAGAATTGTTATGTGATTATGATGTGTTATGTGATTTGACTTTATTTTTAATGTAACGCATTTATATATGTCATGCGTATGGAAAAATTGAGCTTTCGAAATGGGCCTTTGGGCAATCAGTTTTAAAGTATGAAAACATTTGATAAATCGATTTGAGCATGATTATGTGCTTGTTTGGGCGAGAGAGAACCTGTTTTGTTAGTCACGTGCACGTCGACGTTTAGAGCCTTATCCCGGCTGCCCGCTTATGGGCCACGAGATCCAGAAATGGGCTCGTTTTATTTATAGTTTAAACTTCGGTTTAAACCCGTTTCGTTGAAGGAACTCTCAAGCCATTTGTTTGTGCATTACATTTGAGAATTGTCAAGTGTTGCATAAATTGAGTGTTCTGTAATTCTGATATGTTATGTGCTTTGTTCCGTTTCTTAGTGTGACGCATTGCATGAATTGAAAACTGTTCACGAAATTTGAAAGAAATTGAGATTTTCATGATTTGAAATAGCTCATGAAATTTGAAAAGTGAGAATTTTGAGAAGTAAGCATTTGAGTTTTTGAAATCGTGAAATGTTTAAAAAGTTTATGAAGGATTCGGAAAATTGAGAAATTTTGAGAACTAAGTAATTGGGGGTTTTTCAACTGTGACACTTTTATGAAATGGCAAAAGTTTTGAAAAGATTACTTTTCTCTTATGTTTCGATTTATAGACATATTATCCACTGAGCCGTCGAGCTCACCCCCCTTTCATTTTCATCTCCAGGTATTCGAGCAGGAGATCGGATGAAAGATTGTCAAGGCTGTGTTCGTTTTTGGTTAGCTAGTACTTTATGTAATTTTGGATTTTGGTACTGAGTATGGCTTGGAAGGCCATTAATATTTTGTAAGCATTATTTCATGATGAATTATGAATATTATGTATGGACTTGAGTTATAAATATGGCATGCTTACAGTAGATGAACTATGATTGGGTTGTGTTGGTTTTTAATGGGGAATGTGTATTTTGAATTAAGATGAATGGAATTGATTCTGAATTATGGATTTGTATATGATTATGGAATTGGTTTATGTAATTAAATTATGTTAGTATATATGAATGTAAAAGTGGATTATGGTTTGTTATAAAGTACATATGATTTTGGATGAATTATGGGTAAATTGAAGTATGATTGTGACTTGATTTTGAGGATTATAGGAGTGCTTGAGTATGATTGTTTGAGATTGTTACGAGTATGAGTTGGTTGTGTTTGGATTTCGGATGGGGAGTCCGACGATTTGTGTTGACTGGTTGTGATTATCGAAGTGTGTTTATCGTTGTAGGTTTTGGGCTTTTGCAAATACAGCTGTTATGCTGCCCAATTTTCGTTAAAATTGGGTGGGGCTGATTTGTAATTTAGTCATGTGTGAGATTTGTGGGAATGAAATAATAGGAATTTGATTAAATTGATGAGTTATGAGATATGATAGATATTAACGAAATAACTTTTGTTTAAGGACCAAGTGAATTTGAGTTTGAATGGGAATGATTTCGATTGGATATTGAAGTCACTTTGATTGAATAAAGATGTATAAGAATGAGTAAAGAAAAAGAAAAAAATTTATATCGGATTTTTCGGATTGATTTAGTCTTAGAGTTTCCAACGCGACGCTTTCCAAAGTCTTTTCTAAATTATTCGTTCGCGGATGTCGGGAATTTGTTTCGGTTCGTTTCGCTTTCGATTTCGAGCTTTCGATTTCGCCGTTTGTTTCCGCTTCGGACCACTTTGTTTGTTTCGCTTCGTTTCGCTTTTTTTTTCGCTTCCGCATTTTGTTGTTCGGATTCCGATTTCGTTTTCGTTTTCGGTTGGGGTCTGGCTTCTGAGGTCAGGTCCCAACACTGAAGGTATCCATAGATTTCTCCGCTTGCTGCAGTCTGGAGGCCTTAAGCTTCGCTTCCTTTCATCCTCTTCCTCCTACTCGCTCGGTGGCTACCATTTCTTCTCATCCTGGATGTTGGACCAATGGTGGTTGACAAATTAATTACACTTATGTTTTGATAATAACAAATTGTATAGAATTGGTTAAGAA
>JAOQMR010000212.1:20856472-20868739 GCA_027563865.1 Erythroxylum pelleterianum | reverse complement strand
ACCTTTTCGTCCAATCAAACGACATTGATTAAACTCCTGAACGGAGTCTAAACGTTCTTGTTCCATTCTTAACTTCCATTCTGCGTCATCATGACTCTTGGTCAGTTTATTACCTAGAGTAATCCAGCGAGCTTAATTGACGAAGATCTAAAAATTGAGAACAACGCGTAGAAATTTTTGTAGGACACAACTAAGAGAGTTCGAACTAGATCCTTAAACAAAGGACATAAAAGGCCATATTGATATAGAAAATTAAATCGAGCATCATTCAAATAGTGCAGCTGTTTGTCCAATTTGATAAACTAAGAGATGAAGATCCAAATGTATACGTCTTAAATTTTCTAGAGATTTGCGATACATTTAAGATAAATGGAGCTAATGATGGTGTAATTAGACTGCGATTATTCTCGTTTTCTTTAAAAGGAAAGGCCAAGCAATGGTAAAGTGGCAAAGAAATATTTAGTGAAGTATTTTCTACTAGCCAAGACTGCAAAATTGAGGAACGACATCTCCTCTTACTCCTAAGTTCATTCTAAATTGTTATATGATATATGGAAGCATTTTAAGGAAATGTTGCAAAGATGTCCATATCATAGTTTACTGCTTTGGATGAAAATCCAAACTTTTTATAATACGTTGAACCAAAGCACAAGGTAATCTATTGATGCAACAACTGGAGATACCCTCAATATTAATGAACTAGGGGCAACCCAAGACCTCATTGAGGATATGACTATTAATAACTATTAGTGGTTCTCTTTAAGATTACTAATTAACAAGCCAGTAGGAGTTTATGAAGTAGACGTGGTCATGCAGTTGGAGAATCAGCTGGAAGCGATTAGCAGGAAGATTGATAGATTCATAATGAATCCACTATGAATCCACTAAGCCAAGTTATGCCGTGTGAGGTGTGCGAGCTAGAGCTTGCATGATAAAATTGTCAAACATCACAACCCAAGCATATGGATTATCTTGGGAATTCTCCTAAACCCTAAAAAAATTTATACATTAATACTTACAATCTGGGATAGAGGAATCACCCTAATTTTCTTAGCGAAATTAGGGTCAAGCAAGGAACAACCCTCTACTAAAATTTTAGCAATAGACACCTCAACCTAAGAAGCCTACTTTATAGGAGATGATGTTGAAATTTTTTCAAGAATTAGACACAAGACATCAAATAATGGAGGCTTCCATATGTAACTTCGAGATTTAGATCGACCAACTAGCTAAGATATTATTTGAGAGGCTAAAGGGGAAATTTTCTTAGTACCGCATAAACAAATCGTAACGAACATGTGAAGGCAGTCACCCTTAGGAGGAGAAAGGAATAACAAGTAGATAGCAAAATCTAAAGTAAAGAAGAGGACCATGAGAAGAGTCAAGAAAAGGCTAAAGACGTGGGGCATCTTTCAAAAGTTGAAGAATTTCAACTCGCCATCCCATATCTACCAAAGTTGAAGAAAGATTGCATGGATGAACAATTTGGTAAATTCCTCGAACTATTTAAACAACGTCATATTAGCTTACCTTCTGTTAAAGCTCTTGCGCAGATGCCTAAGTATGAAAAATTCTTAAAGGAGCTACTGTCTAACAAGAGGAAGTAGCAATTGTGAGACTAGGAAGTTAGAGATATTAGTAATTGTGAGACTAACTGAGGAATGCTTAGTGATCCTACAAAATAAGTTACCATAAAAGCTTAAACATTCAGGAAGTTTTACTATCCCTTATTTTATTAGTAATTTTTTAGTGGAAAGGCTTTAGCTAATTTAGGAGCTAGCTTTAATTTAATGCCATATAAATTATTTAAAAAACTGGCATTAGGAGAACCCAAACCAACTAAGATGAATATTTAGTTGGCTGATAGATTTGTTAAATATCCTAGGGTTATCATTGAGGATGTGCTAGTAAAAATTGATAGGTTCATCTTCCTAGTTATTTTATAATACTAGATATAGAGGAAGATATAGATTTACCTTTGATTCTAGGTCAACCACTTTTTAGCTACAATTAGAGCCATTATTGTTTTTAGTGATGAAAAACTAGTTTTTAGGGTGGGAGAAGAAAAGGTCACTTTTAAGATATTTGATTCCATAAGACATGCCCTTAAGTGCGATGATTCCTATGATTTTATTGATAGTAATGATTCTACAACTTTAGATATTATGCCTTGTAATTGTGTATAAGGATGTTCAGGAGTTATACATGATTCAGGATGAGGATTAAAAGAGGCCAATAAGCCTCTAATGAGAAAGAAAGAGTTCAAGGGGATAGACAAAAGTATAGAGACAAGGTTGAAACCCTCCATTGAAGAACCATTAGCGTTAAAGCTAAAGCAACTTCCTAATCACTTAAAATATGCATTTTTAAGAAGGATTCCAAATTCCAATGATTATTTCATTAACTCTAGAGATGAATCAAAAGGATAAGCTATAAAATTATGTGCTTAAGGAGCATAAAATAACTATTGCTCGGAAGATCTCTAATGTTAGATGGATCAACCCTTCCTTTTGTATGTTCAAGATTCTAGTGGAGGAGGAGTTCAAACTAGTATTGAAACTTCAACGAAGGCTGAATCCTAATATGAATGAAGTGGTAAAGGCAAAGGTAATTAACGTCCTAGATGTTAGAATGGTCTACCTTATTTTTAATAGTTTTTGGGTAAGTCCTATGCAGGTTGTGCCAAAGAAAGGCGGAATGATGGTGGTATCCAATGAAAAGAATGAGCTAATTCCTATGAGAACCATCACTGGATGGAGAGTATGAATAGACTACAGGACGCTAAATGATGCAACTAAAAGGGACTTCTTTACTTTACCTTTCATAGATTAAATGTTGGAACAGCTAGCTAGACATAAGTACTACTGCTTCTTGGATGAACTTTCGAGCTACCTTTAAATCCAAATTATTATAAAGGATCAAAAGAAAAGAAAACATCCCTATGTCCCTATGGTACACTCACTTATAGGCAAATGCCTTTTAAATTAAGTAATGCACTTGCTACATTTCAGAGGTGCATGATGGTTATCTTTGATGATCTGGTCGAGGACATAATGGATTTATTTATGAATGACTTTTCTATTTTTGGTGATTCTTTTGATTTATGCCTCCATAATTTAGAAAAGGTGTTAAAGTGATGTGAGAAGACTAATCTAGTGCTCAATTGAGAAAAATGTCACTTTATGGTATAAGAGGGTATAGTTTTAGGATATAAAATTTCTTACATGGATATTGATGTAGATAAAGCTAAAATTGAAGTTATAAAGAAACTAACACCCCCTTTTTTCGATTAAGGCTATAAGAAGTTTTTTAGGATTTGCGGGCTTTTATAAAAGATTTATTAAGGACTTTTCTAAAATTTCTATGTCTTTAACCAAGTTATTAAAGAAAGACATGAATTTTACATTTACTCAAGAATGGTTAGATGCTTTAACATTCTTAAAAAAAGTTGAATAATACACCAGTTATGGTTGCACAGATTGGAATTTACCATTTGAGAGAATGTGAGATGCAAGTGATTTTACAGTTGGTGCAACACTTAGCCAATAGAATTTCAACCAATTTGAGCAAAACTTTAGCAAAAGCTCAGGAGAATTACACTACAATAGAGAAGGATTTGCTTGTAGTGGTTTTTGTGTTTGATAAATTTAGATCTTTTCTAGTTTTTTTCTAAAATTGTTGTTTATACTATCCATTCTACATTGAAATAGTTTCTGAATAAACCAGATGATAAACCTCGATTAATTAGATGGATTTTGTTGTTACAGGAAATTGATTTAGAGATTAAGGATAAGAAGGAGGCTAAAAACCTAGCAGTAAACCATTTGTCTCTTCTTGAAAACCCAAATTTGGAAGAGCTGAATGAAGAAGGCATTGAAAACTCATCCCTAGAAGAGCACCTTTATAATTTGAAGGAGGTAAGTAAGGTTGAAACCTTTTGGTTTGCAGATACTGGAAACTATCTAGTGACTAAGGTCTTACCAAAGGTCTGTCTTATAAACGAAAGAAGAAATTTTTACTAATTTGACAGACTAATTTTGGGATGATCCGTATTTGTTCCGCATCTATGTAACTCAAATAGTGAGAAGATGTGTACCCCACTCTAAAGGATGGCAAATCTTGCAGCATTGTCATGCTGGACCTACCAAACGACACCACAATGTAAATAGGATGACTCAGAAGATCCTTGAGTCAGGTTTTTATTGGCAATCAAGTCTTAAAGATGCTAAAAGGTATGTAGCTTTATGTGATAGATGTCAACAATCATATGATGTTTCTCACTGCTGAGATGCCTTAAAATTTTTTTTTGTGAAATGTTTGATATTTGCGGTATTGATTTCATGTCATTCCTAATTTCGTATGGTATCTTTGAAACTATTAATTGTAGATTAATAACAAACCCTATTAATCTCAATTTTCCCTTATATTGTATCTAATTAAAACAAGCTCTTTAATAAGGTCTAACTATTAAATAACCAAGATAAGCTCTCTACGTTTAGTGTAACAATTACATTACAAAATAGTAAAATAGATTAATCTAGGTGAAAATCATATAAGCTTGGGTCATTTAACCTATGTTTTATTATCTTTAATGATGCAAAGCATTAATTTA
Source organism: Erythroxylum pelleterianum (assembly GCA_027563865.1). Classification (NCBI taxonomy): domain Eukaryota; kingdom Viridiplantae; phylum Streptophyta; class Magnoliopsida; order Malpighiales; family Erythroxylaceae; genus Erythroxylum; species Erythroxylum pelleterianum. The sequence goes on along the minus strand of JAOQMR010000212.1, from coordinate 20,864,127 downwards.
CTACAAGTGAATCAGAGTTACAAAGATTGCATATTGCAATCTAGATTTTGAAAATAGGTTCATACATGAATAATATATTTGAGGTATCTAAATCATTCATACATAGATCACAAAACTTTAGTCATAGGATAACACAATCAATTCCAAAAGAGAGTAAGAACTCACTATATTAATCATTTCCCAAACATGTTCGTTGGTCTCAATATCACCTTTAAACTAGAAAGATGAAGTTTCACTCCTCATAGCTCTCCAAAAGGTATCCGCCCCTTTCGTGTCTCTAAAGTCTTCGTGCCTCCTTTAGCCTCTTAAATGCCCTTTTATAGTAAAATTTAAGGGTTTTCATAATACATGGTTAGCTACACAAGCGTATAGGTGAACGTGTGTGCAAAATTGCAACAATCATGAACTTTCATGTTCACAATAAGCTACATGGACACTTACACAATCATATAGATAACTTACACAGTCGTATAGGTTGTAAAGGTGGCTGAAATGCTTCTACATGCTTCCAGTAAGTTACACAGTCCCTTAAGCAACCATGTAAGTTAAAATAACTTCATCTCTTTTATTGCTTGTCTCATCTTCACCTTAATTCATCTCCTTCTTGTTCCAATGTTGAACCCTAAAATTTTTCTTTATTTATGTGTTTATTCATTTTACTTTTATTTTTTTCTCAGAACTTAGTCTATGATTTTTGCAACCATAAGGAGAAATTAAAATTAAGTTAGACTATAGTATGGTGTAAATTGAATTAAAGTGGTAAAAATGCATAAAGGACATTTTTGGAAGATCACTTAAGTTTAAAAACCATAAGGCATTAAAGGAAGGGCAAGGTGGACTTTTCTCATTTATTAAGGGTAGAATGGGAAGAGGAAATTGTTGTCTTCCTAAACAAGTACAAAAATGTGAGTGAAGGAGAAGAAAAAAAGAAAAATAAGAAGAGAAGAAGAGAGGTTTCGATGAAGTACAGAAAAAATAGAGTCTTGAGCTAAGGTTTCATCTTTTCTAAGTTTTCTAGAGAGATTTTGAAGGTATTTAAGAAGGAAAAAAGTTAGAGGAAAACAAGAGCTTCCATTTGAGCCAATAATCTTTTCATTTGGTGAAGATTCAAGGTAAGTTCGATTTTAATCCTTTGGATTTATAGAAGGGTTTTGGTTCATGCAGCTTAGGAAACATATGAGTTTAAGTATTCTATGATCAATTTTATTGAATATGCTCTGTGGGTTTTTAATTTTGCAACCCTGTTGAAGTTGGAACTTTTGCCTATGAAAAGGGAATCAAGAAAGACAAGAGGAACAAGAGGAGAGGCACATTTGAGCAAGTTATAAGCAAGGAATTTAAGGTGAGTTACATTTTTATAATTGAGTTAATAAGCCGTTTATGTTTTTTTTCAAGTAATGGAAATAAATGATTTCAACTACTTCTTAAATGTGCATTTATTGCTCTTTGAATGCTTTGAGAATGTGCTAAATGTTTGTATATGAATTGTGTTATTGGTTTATGAAATGAATGATGGAAATGATTTTGAAAGAATATTGATTTTTGAAACGATATTATGGTTATGAAATCAAGTTTCGAAAATGTGCCATTTTGGGCTATGTGAAATGCATGGTTATGTGGGTTTGTGGTAGTCCCCTAAGTTAAGTCAAGTACACTTTGATAAAAGGCTTCTCTCGCCTACCTGCTAATGGCATGGAGCTCCTTTATGGACTCCCCTAAGTTCACGGCTACACAAAACCATTATGTGGGATTGCGTTAGTATATTATGTTCACCGCTACACAGGACCTTGATGGGAGTAGCACGTTCTATTTATGGACCTACCCAAACCAATTTGATGTGCTTATGTGCTCATAATATATTGACAAGATTGATGCATATATGATTTGCATTATTGTGAATTTGGTTAAGAAATTGAGGAATATGTGCTTTATGATTCAATGTGAATTGTTACAATGAAAATGAATATTTCAAGGGTTTTGCTTATTACCGATTATAAAATTGTTGCCCATAGCTCACCCCCTCCCTTTTCGTTCCATCTTCAGGAGAAGAGCAACAAATTGAGTGAAAGAAGGTCAAAGTATCACTTTGATTAGGCATATTTTTATATTTTAAGCTAGATTTTGTAAATACAAGGTTTTAAATGCATTTCAAGTTTTCCTAATTCAAGTGTATTTTGTATTTTTGGTTTATGAACTTAAATGATGTATTGTGGCTTAAAATTCCATTAAAAGTTTGTAAAACTCTTATCTTTTGATGTTAATGAGATATATTTCGTTTTGCTCATGACTTTACAAGTTTATACATTGCATTTTCGAGTTTTTCATAAGGGAAAACTTTCTATTTTGACTTTAGGGGAAAATATGTATTGATCTAAGCTGAATTAGAGAAAATTGTATTCTTGAAAATTGTAGCTTGTCTTTCTAGCTTTCCAACAGTATATATTATGAAATTTTTGGACTTCGGAGTTGAAAGATATGATCATTTTTCTTCCTCACAATTGCATCTTTGTTCCTCACAATCGCACCTTTGTTTGTCGCAATCACACCTTTGTTCCTCGCTATTGCACCCGAAGGGTTTTCCAACTCTGAACATGTTTGACTCTTTTGGTCATAACTTTGTCATACAACCTCCAAACGACCTAATTTTTGAACAAATGAATTCCTAACACATTTATCTATCTCTCCACAAGAATTTATAGGCTTTAGTGTTGAACTGAAAAATATTGGTTGAATCAAAGTAAGGGTATCGGTTGGAAAAGTATGAGTTAAGTATTTTACTGAACATACTTATGTATTTTGATGATATCTCAATCTGTAGAGCTCCAAATGAAATGATTCTTATTTCTAAATAAACTAGAGACATAGAGCTACAAATGTTCTGAAGACGTAAATTTGTAATTCTGTTTTAAAGATTTCCAAAATCTAGTTTGAAGTTATAAGAAATGAGCTTGTTTATGGTGACTGACTGGTAAGGGCACGCCACCCTTGTGGGATGCGTGTTCGGATGTCATTTAGGACATCGAGCACATGTCTTGAGGGAGCAGGTTCCCAACACTTATGGTATCAGAGCACGATTTTCATTGATTTTACCCTCCAAGTAAATACGCTCACGTTCTCACTACTCAGATGTTAGGCTCCGGAAACGGTGTCCAACATCCAAAGAGGCAAATAATCATAGTAATAATACTAAATTTTCTGCATTATTAAATTTAGGATATCAATAAATTTTGAGTTATATCCTAGTATTGGTGACCATCCAATTTTGACTTGAAGAAATTAATCTCATCATCTTTAGTTATACCAATATTATTATCATAATGACAACCCCTTTATTCTATGACAATAAAATCCTCCAACATGTCCTCTAATTCCTAAACTCCACTTTTACTTACTTTCACAATTTTGACAAAAAATGATTGAAACTTCTTTTATGACTTCCTTTAACTTCTTATCCTATAAAAAAAATTCAAGTCTCACTTTTAGAAATATATACTCCTTAGCTAGTTCATTGATCTGAGCTTTATATGACTCTACTTCTCTACCACTCAACCTAGGTAAGTGCACCAATCATTTTATAATGGCATATAGTGGTAACATAAAATTAGAAAGCTCAACTCAATTAGACTAGATTTCATGTGAGGTTGGAGCTCCCATAATCAACTTGAATATTGAACATATCATATAACACAAATAAAAAAATAAAAAATGGGTTCCAACTCTATCTTATTAGAAAATAGTCACGTGTTTACTATTTATAATTCACTCTCTGCTTTAGCATCGTTTGATTTTTTACATTTCTACTCCAATACTCCTCTGTTCCATTATTCTTTGCCAACTATACTTTTAATAGCTATACGCTTCTCTTTTATTCCTATTTTTACTCTCTCTCTCTCTCTATCTATCTATCTTTGATTTTCTTTTTTCCTAGAGTTGTTATTGTAGTGCTTAAAGTTTTGGATTTTTTTTTCATTTTTAAAGGAGCTTGATCTAGGGTTTAGCTTATTTGGATTTGGATATGCAAGCTTCTTTTAATAAATTTTATAAAAGATATATGTTTCGTCATATTGTGTATCAATTCTTTTGTTTTTATTTTCTTAGTTTATACTTGGTTGCTACTTGTGTATATGTAGGTGTACTTGTTGAAATATGGAATTTTGGGTGGTTAAAACTAAGGAACTTAAATGTATTTGTAATGTGAATTTTTTTATTTTGAGGAATTCAACTTTTGTATTGATATAATGTTTGGAATATTTTTGTGTATTTTTTACATTTCTCAATATCCTTCCACTTCTCTTTCTCTTTTAATTTTTTAGTCCTAACCTAGAATAATTGGGCTTCAATAAGTTCAGGCCTAATTATGCTCATATTCAGTTCATATATTCCAAGCCTTGAGTTGAGCTTGGGCTATAAAAACCCAAGCCTAACCCAACCTATTGTTAACCTAACTTAAATTATCACAATCTAAGTTTGGATGAAAATTTTTTGACTAATTTTTAATGTAGTGCTCAATCTATCTAGCAAAATTTGATGGAAAGGGACAAAAGCTTTGGCACACTCATGCCATAAACTATGGATCTCTTTGGTTCCTCTATAGATATGAAACTATCTTAGCATGCTTGTGCCTCCAAAATATGGATATTCCCATCTCATTTAAGCATATTAGATGGGCTCTAACACTTCTTTTCCTTTAGATCATGGAATTTTTTATTTACTCTAAGGATAGTATATGAGCCCTGGTATGCCTGTGATCTTTAACCTTAGATTCTCCTATTTCACTTATGACTATCATATAGTCTATAGAATGATTATGGATTATTTGATCCACATGAATTAAGATATAGTAAAGGTAGTGGATCTAGTTGTTGAACCCAACCTTGGATATGGTGAGTTCTGCAGGACATATAATTTAGAGATTGGTTGTCTATTTAAGAATCAAGGCTAACTTTAGACCTGAAACTTAAGGTCATGCAACTAATAAAGAAAGTTCCAATCTTAATAAATGAACTTGCATTCAAAACAAATTTTAATAAGTGGTTTCATATTAGCATTTGCAAGGTTCATATAGAGGGATATTGAATTTGAAAAAGTATACTCTTTCATACCAAGTTTTCCTCTAATAGCTAACTAACTTATAGAAGCAACTTCAAGGATGTTTTTAGGGAACCATACAAGCTTATATGATGGAACCAAAGGTCTCATATCTTCAAATATGCTTGCATAATATCCATTTCTTAATATTCTAGAGCTATTCCTTGATCAGAGGATTTTATCCTCTTTGTTCGAATCTTATGTGTTTCTTAGAAGATTAATGATGATGTTTGTGTAACCCTAAGTGTTGACGAATATCTAAGATCATCTATTACAATGAATGATTAGTTATGCCTTAGAGATTTCACAGATGTTATTTCTCAGGTGCCTTACACTAGGTAGCTTATAGAGTGACCTACCAAAACTAAATACCTTTTGCATTTCCTTCAAAGCTCTTAGTGAACAAGCTAACATTGTATATAAGGTTGAACATTTATTGGAGTGTCCATTATATTTAGGAATGTATCTCCAAAATCTTAGTGAATTTAGGAATTGTATATAGATCCACTTGACTTATAGTAATTATGGTCCATAAATAGCTTTGAAGTTCTTCTTGGCAATAAGATCTTACTCATAGTTATAACATATTTAATTCCTAGAACACCATTGCATTTAGATTGATAAACATATATTGAATTGACTTTAATTGCTAACAAATTATTTTTCTTACCTAACTGTAAATAATTTTTTAGGAACATGTTGATTAGGAAGAATAAATGAGAACCCCAATAAACTTGTAAGGTATTGAGAACTTTTACAATAAGTTAAAGTCTGATGTAAAGCTTAGAAAAATGTGCTAGAATCAAATTCTCTTATAAATTGCATCAAGAAAGTAGTTGGTAATCTCTAAAGGTTAGTCTTAAAGTGGTCATATTGTTGAAAGGAACTTGAAAGGTAGCTAGAGATGATTAATCCCTAATGATCTAGAAATTTTGTTTAAGAAATATTAAAGCACAACAAATGCAACTAGGTTATTTTTACTTGTATTGATAGTAAAGCTTAATAGTTCTTGGAATGTTTAAAGGGAGTTAAGAATATACTTAACTTATTCCTAATTGGCCTTACAAAATAAAAGAGATCATATACAAAAGTGATATTAAACAAATTCAGCTTCTTACATTTGAAGTGGTATTGGAATTGCTTTTTTTCTCAATATTATTAGCAGTTAGCTTGAGGAGCACTTCTAGAGGTAAGGGGAATAAGAATCCCCATAAAATATCCTAATAAATTATAATGTTGTTACCAAAAGACCTACCTTGGATGAATGTCCTTTATCTTGGGCTAATTAGGGAATTAACAAAACTTTAAGCCTATAAGTCAACATTATTAAGAAGATTTTAAAATGTATATTCTATAATCCTTTCAAAAAAGGGTTTTGAATTTTAGGTTCCAATTAGAGAAAAGTCTAATTAATTTTTGTAAGGAGTTTACTTGAACAAAAGAACTCTAAAATAGCTTCAAACACTTACCTGTTATGCTCTAGGTTTTCTAGAAGAAAAGGAATTAAGAACAACTGGATATGGTGTTTTGCTTGTTTCCATGTTGAGCAAAGCCTGCTCAATGCCAACTTTAGTAAAGAGTTTCATTAGAAACTTAGCTTAATAGAGATGCAATGAATGATAAGTTTTGAAGGTTTGTAGTGGAGATGCTTTTTTTAAAGCGTAGCCTATAGAGGATTAAAAAATTGAATACTAAGGAATTCAGGTTGTCTTAGTCTTTGATCAAATCCAAAAAGTGAAGAGAGTTAAGGATAACATTCTAGATCAAGGAATCAAAGGCTTTAGTAAATTTGATTTTCAATAGCTCGTGCATAGTTCTTAGGAAAACATGATGTTGTCTCTAATGTTTCCATCTTGAATATAAGTACGTTAAAAAGGTTTGATGATCGGGTGAACCTCTTTAACTTGTTATCTCAAATTTTAAAAATGATCTTATAGACCATATTGTAGTAAGCAATAGGTTTATAATCAGTCACTTTTGGAACTAAACATAGGTATGTCTTGTTAATTTTAGTAAGGAACCTTCTAGAAAAGAAAGATTCCCCAATTAAGTTAATCACCATCTCACTAGTAACATCCCATGTGCTACTTTCCTTACTAGTTCAACTATATAATTTAGTGGGAATGAGTTCTTTAGGGAACTTTTGAGCTATTCAAGTATAGGGGAGACCTTAGTGTTAGTACCTCATAGTTTCTTGTAATGTTCATAGGTAGTTTCCTTCGGTTTCTCTTATATAGAGATGAGATTCCCTTCTATATTTACAAGGGATGCAATTCTATTATAGTTTCTCTTGGCCTAGGTTGTCTTGAAGAAGAAATTGGAGTTCATGTCACCCTACATTAACTAGCTAATTCTATATTTCTTCAATATTTATAAATTATAGGTTCCTAAGGTAATTGCATACATCTTTGTGTAGGAAAATCCCGGGGTGTCCATCACATGGACACAGTGTGGAAAACAAAACTTTTTGTTCCGGGAAGTTCCCGAAATCCAGGATCCATGTGAAAGTGTAAACAGTCAAACCATAACGACCAAAGGAGACCGTCTCTAACGGTATCCACGCAGAG
>JAOQMR010000212.1:20831911-20851687 GCA_027563865.1 Erythroxylum pelleterianum | reverse complement strand
TTCATTTAATATCATATGCTAATTAATGCTAACACAATTAATTAATTAGGTTAATTATGCTTAATTAAATAAAAAAAATTCGGGGCTAATATATTTAGAAACATGTAGATGAGGTAGCTCCAGTAGGATTTCATAGAGTATATTTGAATTAGGACCAGCAGCATAAAATTTAGAGATTTTTGCCCAAATTTCTTTAGAGAAATCACACTCAAAGAAAAGATGGTCTCTAAATTCTTCCCTTAGATTACATAGAATACATTTCTTTAAGGAGGCAGAAATTGCTGCCTATCCAAAATGCTGAGTCTATTCAACATTGCTAGCCAGAGAAGAAAGCTAGTGCTAGGTCTAAGAACCTGGTTCTAAATCATAAAGTACCACTCTACTCTATTAACTATCCCATCCCTCAATTTCTTAGCTTCCTTTATAGTTATTTCTGAAACTGGAATCCCTTTCCATAAATAAGTATCCCTCTCTCCAAGGCTTATAAACAGTGGAATGAACAGAAGTCTAATTTCATCCATTGATAATGACCAGCATTTGTTCGTAACTATTTCATTGAGCTTAGAATTATTAGGGAACCTCACCAATAAGGTTCTTGCCAATTGATTTTGAAATAAAGCTCCTTGCCCTATCCAATTATCATACTATGGGGAAAATCTTTCCCCAACCCCTATTTGACAAGTTATGTTATGTTGAACTTCATCTTTCATTTTCAGAATTTGATTAAAGAACCGAGCGTAACTGTCTTTAGGCCTTAGAGCCCAAAAGCTCCCATGTTTTAATTACATAGATGTAAATTCATTTGATCCATATTGACTGTTTATCACTTAGGATTCTCCAAATCCTCCTAGTCATAAGTAATCTATTCTTCTTGGTTATTGAATCCAGTCCTAATCCCCCCTCTTCTTTCGGTTGACAGATACTCTTCCAGTTTACTTTTGCTTTCCTTTTCTCACCATTCATTTTCCCCCATAGGAACTGCTTCATCATTCTTTCAATAGTTTTGGTAAGCCCCTTGGAGAGAAATTGGTAGGAACACCAGTAAGTTTGCATTGACAATATCACCGACTCCAAGACCTAAAGTTTCCCTCCATAGGATAGGGCTCTATTAGTCCATGAACCCAATATTTATTAATTTTTTTCAATTAATGAAATACATTCACAAAACCTTAGCCTTCTAGATGAGATAAGAATGCCCAAATAAAAGAGAGAAGGCTCTTTTAATTCCATTCTCATTGCTGGAGTCAAGGCATTTGAGAGGTGAGAAGCACTTTTTGAAAGCATGAAGTAACTCTTTTGAAGATTAACACTCAAACCCAACATCTCTTTGAAAGAATTAAGAGTGCTCATCAATAAAGAGATTGAGTAGACATTTTCCTTGCTTAAGGGTATGAGATCATCTGCAAAACATAAGCTAGATAGTGAAATATTCTTACATTTGGAATGATATTTGAATCTTGGATCCTTAGAAGAGTTATGCTTCAGCATTTGAGTAAGAACCTCCATGCAAATTAGGGATAGGTAAGGGGATAGAGGATGCCCTTACCTAAGTCCTTTTTTGTCTTTAAACATCTCCATAGGGCTCCCATTTATCAGAACTCTGTAGGAGGTAGTACTAATGGATTCCTGAATCCACTTTAAAAACCTATGAGGAAATTCCATGACCTCTACTGTTTGTAGCAAAAAGCTCCAGTTCACACTATCAAAAGCTTTATGTAGGTCCACTTTGATAGTACAGTAGGACTTTTCCTACGGTTATACCCTTTCAATAGCTCTTGGACTAGGAGAATATTGTCCCCAATATCCCTATTGTTCATAAAAGCTACTTAATTCTCACTGATGAGATAATGCAGAACCTCCTTTAACATGTTTGCCAAAATCTTTGCAATAATCTTATAGAAAAAAATTTGTGCAAGAAATAGGTCTGAATTCACTCCAATAGGACATATTTGAGTTTTTAGGGACTAAACAGAGGAAGGTCTTGTTAATCTCCTTTAGCAGTACCCCTCTTTGAAAGAATTCATGTACAACCTCCTTTACTAACCCCCCATAGTACTCCAAGTTTTTTTATAGAAGAAACCATTCAAACCATCAGGGCCCAGAGATTTAGAGCCATTCATGAAAAACACCACCCTCCTTATTTCTTGGTCTGTAACTGACATAATTAATAAGGAGACCATATGTTCAGGAATTTTTACTGTAGCAAACTTTCTAAGATCATCTCCTATGTCCGAAGGGGAAGCTACTGAACCTAGAATGTTCTTATAAAATCTCATTGCTTCTTTAAATATTCCTATTTGTCCAACCACGACTTCTCCAACTTTAGTTTTAATGGAGGTGATTCCATTTACATTATTCCTAGCTTACACTGAGTTAAAGAAGAACTTTGTACATCTGTCCCTATCATTTAGCCAGTTAACTCGGGATCTCTACTTCAATAATGAGCTTTGGTTATCCACTAGTTGCAAATAGTTCTTTAGAGCTTCCTTTTCGTCTGAGGCTAAAGAAACATCTGTAGGATTATCCGCCAATGAAGTCTAAATAGCCGATAATTTATCATTAGCTTTTTCAATTTCCTTGAAAAGATTCTGTCCTCTTTTTGAATTTAGAGATTTCAGTTCTTGTTTGATAGACTTGAGCTTTTGGAGGCAAATGTAATGTTTTTTCCCAAAGAAATCATACTCCAACACCTTCAATATTGCCTTTTGAAAACCCTCCATATTTACCAAGAAATTGTTAAATCTGAAAGGATGAAGGATTCTGACAGAGTTAAACAAGTTGTCAATCCTTATAGGAGTATGGTCAGAAATTCCAGGGTCTAGGAATTTTGCTAAACCTCCTAAGAAAGAATTTAGCCGATCCACATTTACTATAGGCCTATCCAACTTTTTCCTAATAGACCTAATTGAACTTTGTTTGTTAGATCAAGTGAATCTTTGGCCTTCAAATTTCAGATCTGTGAGTTCCACTTCTTACATACAATAATACATATCTGAATAATAATTGTGTAAATTACAATTGTCTTTTGCTTCAGATCTAAATAATGTGGTTTTAAAGTCACCACACACTAACCATAGAGAATTTACCGAGGCCTTTAATCTTCTTATATAATTCTAGAATTCAGTCCTCTGAAACCTGAGGTTAAAACCATAAACAAAAGTAGCTAAAACACTAGAGTTTTCCATCTTGAAGTAGCTCTTAGTGTGAATAAACTGTTGATTTGTTTCCAAAACATTCAACTCCAAGAAATCACCATCATAATCAATAATGATCCTACTGTAGGCATGGCTTTGGTGGTTTGTTTAAAACTGCCATTTCCTACCCAAACAACAAAGCTTATTCAGATTTGCTTCCCTAATTTTAGTTTCCAAATGACAAAAACCCTTAGGCTTCTCCTTTAGGACAAAATCCATTATCTCATTAAGCTTGGAAGGGTTATTTATTCCACGTACATTCCATACTATCACAATCATAGGAGATTGCTTTTACCTTTAGAGCCTTTCCTGCTGCTCCTGTTACTTTTCCTAGAAGTCACCTGTTTAAAATGCTCCTCTTGAAGCCCACCATTTGGCATATCAGCCTTCTGTAGGCTTTGTTCATTTTGTTATGGATCAAAAACTCCTTCATCTTGGTTAGTTTCACTAGTTTCCCGCCCATTCACTCCCTTGTTCATTAGAGTATTATTTTGATCAACCAATGATATCTGACCAAATCTCCCCTTTTTGTTTAAAGCTAGTCTATTTCTTTCATAAATGATCCCCCCAATTTTAAGAGAATCTTTTTCCAACTGAATTGCTTCAGGATTTTCAACAACTTGTTCAGCCTCCTCACCATCTTTCTTTTCTTCTGAATTATACTTTTCTATACCCATCACCTCCCAATAGTCTCCTCTAGTGAAGATTCATCCAGTAGGTTTCCATTCTTTATCTTGAGTTTTGAGAGACGGTTTCCATTGGTACGTTACCATAACTCTATCCTCTCTAAAAGAATGCTCATTTGCCAACCTTAAGGTAGGAATGTAATCTTTCATTTCTTTAGAAATGTCCATACTCACACACAATCTAGCAAACCTAACCATTTTCTTCAAAGCAGTGTTTTCATCCATACATATAGGTTTCCCCAAGTAACTAGCTAGCATACTCAACCCTTTGGTAGTCTAATATTTTGAAGGAATATTGTGAATGTTCACCCATAAAAGAATGTTCTTCATTCAGATTTTTCTCGTTTCTTTCCTAGTTGCCAATTTTGAAGAAATAAGGGGAGTTGAGAGATATGCCAAGGGCCTTCTTCAATTACCTTTTGTGCTTCAGATTTTTAAAAGTAAGTGAACATTATGTTATCCTCCTAGGTGAGCATTACCTCCATTAAACTTCTTCCTTTCCAATTCCTATGAGTCCAAGCTTGTATAACTGAAAAAGCAGGTCTTTTGTCCATAAAAAACCAACTAGAGTATTCTCCCATATCCTAGCTCCCTCCTACAGAATATCTTCCCTTCAATCTCCACAGGAGGACTAAAAACCAAAGAAGAATCAATATTATATATCACAACTTGTTTCCATGTCTTCCTTGCTCCTCTAATAGAATCTCCTTCTGTTGGAACTGTCATCTTAGGAGGAAACTTTGAGGTAGAGGGAGGGGTATTTGTAGAGAAGGGTGGGGAGGAAAAATGGGTTGTAGAAGATAGGGAGGGGGAGAAGGGTGTAGCATGTAGATTAGCAGTTTTTAGAGAAGAAGATAATGGAGGAAAATCCGTCTCCATTTTATATGGAAACCTAATCTGTTAGTATTTAAATGCAGGTCATCCAATGGAGGAGCAACTGGAAAGAGGCTAAGAACAGGTTTTCGAAATGAAGGGAGCTAGGTGATTTGTGAAATAGTAAAGGTAACAGGGAAAAAACAGCAATGACTAGGGTATTCAGATGAAAAAAAAAGAGGAACACCTAAACCATAGGTCTGTGAACACTTAAAGTACCAAGTGGTTTGAATTTTGGCTTGCATTTGCCTCATTCTATAGAGTCTTATTTTACTTGAAGCATTAAATCAATTAGTCAAAACCTGATGACTTCTTAGACAAAGACAATAATTTTAGGGGCTATTTGTTTTCAATTTTTTAGGTTTTTTGTTGTCATTTTTGTAAATTAGAAAATGATATTATATTTCATTTTTAAAAATAAAAAACGGTAACTATTTTATAAAAACATAAAAATAACGTTTTCGTGATTTCTGAAAATAGGTTTTCATTTATTTTGAAATATTTTTTCACAAAAACAAATCATATTCAGGTTTCTCTCCTCTACATTGACTTCGTCTTCTGCGTTTTCACCGATGATGCAGTATCTCCAGGTTTATTTTCATATATATCTATTGCTTTTGCAATTTCTCTTGTCTCTCTTGTCCATAACATCAGACCTATCATACTTATTGTGACTACCAATACTATTTTCTTGTTTTCTCTTTGTGTTACTCTGAGTTGAGTATATTGTTGATGATAGGATCAATCACATTAGTTTGGTAGTACAAAACAAAATAGAGAAACTAGGAGTGATGAAAGGGAGATATGAACCAACACAAAACTGTGAAAAGGAAGAGAGATATGAAGAAAATAACAGTACTATAAATGTAGCCATACTTGCTAAAAGTAACCTTGTAGAACTTCTGCTTTGAGCTTAAGCTTCTGCATTTTTTGTGATGATAAAGAAGATGATGCACTCTTGTTTTTCCTCTGAACAATAATTTTTCTGACTAGAATGAGTTCTCGTGTGATGTGTTTCAGTTCTTCAGTTTATGCTTCACCTCCTCTTCTAAACATAACAATAACTTCATCTTTTTGTGGAAAACTGATCCTTTATAAAGAACCAATGCAAATCCATGAATAGCTCATGAAATAAAGCTATTAAAACTGAAGGCTATTGTTGTTTTCTTAATCCTCACGTCATTTTAAAGTGGAGATAGCTATAGCTGATTTCTTCTTCCTCACGTCTTTGTAGTTGTTTTGTTCTTGGACTTCACATCATTTTAAAGTGGCTTTCTCCTTGTCCTCACGTCTTTATAGCTATTTTCTTCTCATCCGCACGTCTTTAATGTAGCATAGAGTGGAGCACAGGTGGCATGGAGTGGAGCATAGGGTGAAGCTTAGTTGCAATCAGCCTATTCGTCGTTGTCTTCTTGTCTTCACGTCATTTAATATGGCATGTGGAGGCTTCTTGTCTTCACATCATTTATATCCCACGTTAACTTGTTCTACTTTTGATGTGTCATAAAACAATATTTTATTGTTATGCTATAATTGCATATAGAGTCAGCCGACACTTCTGTACTTCCTAGCTAGCTTTGCTTTTATTCACTATTCATAGATGTTAAAATATATATTAACAAGTGTTTTATGATTATAATCCTAATTCTTCCTCTACTCCTCTAGATGAATATATAACTGCAACATAATTTCGAACGGTAGGCTCTTCTATATTTAGCATTTAATACTTTGTATAAATTGTTGTGATTGATGTCATTTATATGTTATTACATTTAGTGATGGAAGGCTTGAATAATATGAATGATTATAATGATTGTATGGAAGTAAATGAAAAGGATGGGGTATGGAATCATATTATAGAGATGTATTTAATCTCCTTGATGGTTGAAGAAGTGAAGAAGGAAAATCAAACAACTTCTACCTTTTCCAAATCTGGTTGGAAGAATATTAAAGCAGAGCTTCAAACAAAATTCAATAAGGAGTATATTGATATTCAATTGAAGAATAAGTATAATGGATTAAGGGCCAGATTGAAGAATTTCAAGAACTTACTCAAAGACACAAGAATCGGTTACAACTCTTTTACTGGTGAAGTTAATGCTACAAATGAATGTTGGGAAAATCTATTTAAGGTAAAATATGCCTTTTGTTTTATTAATATATCATATTATATAATATTCATTCTCATATATCTTTTTCATCATTATAGGTACATAAAATGGCTCACATATTCAAGAAAAAAGGATGTAAGGAATTTTTAGACTTGTTTCATACTTTTGGAGATACCAATGTAACTAGTGTGTATGCACATCCATCAACTAAATCTCCATCAAATAGTACAAAAGAGGAACATAGAAATGATCTTGTTGAGGATTACTCATATAATGGAAAAGAAGATCAAGATAAAAGTTCTTCGTCTAAGAGAAAGAAGTCTCCTAAGAACAAGAAGGCAAAGAATACACATTCTAACTTTGTAGAAGAAGCCTTACTTATACTTAGTGAACAATTAAAAAGGAAGAATAACTTACTTAAGAAAAAACTGAGTGAGACATCATCCACTGCAGAGAATAGATCTTAAGAGTATAACATAATGATGGAATGTCTAAACTCTTTAGATGAATTACGTGTTGACGGGGTGCAATATGGAAAAACTATGAAGGTTTTACATGATTCTTCACTTTATAGGGATATTTTTTTTAAGATAACACAAACAAGGAAACTGGATTGGATTATGTCGCTTTAGTTATATTTTCATGTTATTGTATATCGAATTCTTATTGATTTGACACTTTTATATTAAGCACTATTCCATATTTTGAACATTTTAAGTTTGTGCTTTGTTTGAATATTTGACTTAATTTTAAGTCTGTATTTTGTATTAATACTTTTTCAATATTTGATTAAATGTACTTGATTGAATATTTTATTAATTATTTAATGTTGGCTTGTAGATAAATGGATTTCTTATCAGATTTCAAATCAGATTCTGATGATGAACGGAAGAAGGTAATCATTATTTCTATAGCTGGAGGAGAGAACAAATATTTTCATTTACAAAAGCAATTATGTAGAACTTCTACTTTACTAGGTCATGATTGGATATTAGAACTTTTAAATGGAAATCCTTATTTCATTTACAAAAGCAATTGTATAGAACTTCTACTTTACTAGGTCATGATTGGATATTAGAACTTTTAAATGGAAATCCTACAAGGATTTATGAAAACTTAAGAATGAGAAAGATAATCTTCTTGAGCTTATGTGATGAGTTGAAGAGTTTAGGAGGCTTAAAGGCAACAAATCATTTGATTGTGGAGAAACCAGTAGCAATTTACTTGATGATTATAGGGCATAGTGAGACAACTAGAGTCAATGCAGAACGCTTTCAACATTCGACTTGGACAATTTCGAAATACTTTCAAAAAGTCTTTTATGCAGTTATTCGTTTTGGCAAAAGAGTCATTACTCCACCATTTTTTACTAATAGACTTCCTGAGATTCAACATAATTTAAAATTCTTTTCATATTTTCAGATACATTCATATAATTAATTACTATTTTAATTATGTCTTTATGATTAAAAATTAGTTTAATATATTTTTTAATTTTTAGGATTGTATAGGAGCAATATATATTAATGTACATGTTCCGACCGATAAACAAATACCATACAGGGGCAAAAAAATTAATCCAACACAAAATATTATGTGTTGTTGCTCATTTAACATGCATTTTACATATGTAATGGCTGGATGGGAAGGTACTGCAAATGACTCTCGAGTTTTTTTGGAAACAGTAACAAATCTAGCGAATCAATTTCCTACGTCTCCACAAGGTATTATATTATTTTAAATAAACATAGTAATTATGATTCATTTTTAATATCTTTTTGTTAATATTATGTACTTTCTATATTAGATTAGTATTATTTGGTTGACTCAGTCTACACTAATATGTTTGGATTTCTCTCACCATATTAAGGTAAAAGATATCATTTGCGAGATTATAGAGGTAGAGGAAGACCTCAAGCTCTACAGGAATTATTTAACTACAAGCATTCTTCATTAAGAAATATTATTGAAAGATGTTTTGGCGTCCTAAAAGCAAGATTCCGTATACTTAAAAACATGTCGAGTTATGATATGAAGAAACAAAAATACATCGTTATTGCTTATTGTGTTATACTCAATTATATTAAAAATGTATGGACAAAGCAATGAGTTATTTGACAGTTGTGCTGAAAATGAAGAACAAATTAGGAAAAGTAAAAAAGAAGATGCAAGTTTTCAAGTGGAGTATAATATCACTATAGCACAACTTCGAGGTATGTCTTGAAAACGAGATGAAAATGCTAAGCAAATGTGGAGTGATTATATTATTTCTAATTAATTTGTTTTTTTATAAACGATAGTACTATTATATTTTCAAGAATTATAATATGATGGATATCTTTTATTGATATATTTTTCTAATTTATAGAAGTTTTTATATGAAATTAATCTGTAATTTTTAATTACATTTAATTTGCATATTCTTAAAGCTTTAACTGTAAGATAATTAATTAATTTGAAAATATAATATATGATATAAAATTATTAATATAAGAGTTATAATTACAAAAATAAAAACAGGATGATAAAACCAAACATGTTTTTGTTTTTAATTACTGATCTCAATTAAATAGATTTTTATTTTCAGTTTTTATATTACAAATCTCAAAAGTTTTTGTTTTTTTTAAGAAAAAAGCAGAAACAAAAAGACAGAAAACAAAAAGTAAAATTCACAACATAAGTTCAGAAATGAAACCAAACAGCCCCTTAGATTACTGCTCAACGAAGACAGCTCCATTTTCGCAATCCATTATACAGGGCTTCGATAAATTGAAACGAGCAAACGCTGTAAATTCTTATCGGTATATCTCAACCCAATCAATGAAAATCACTTCATACTGTTTATCACTTGGAGGATGCCAGCAATACTTCTTACGTTTCGATCACAGAAAACAAACTATAAAGTTGAATATTTATACATAGTACAACAAATACATTGTCGTTACTATTTCTGTACAAATATAACTATAAAGCTGGATGATACCCAAGATTGACATTGGTGTCTACCCTTTGTGCCACTCTCCTAAAGTTCCACTCATGACAGAACTCAAGGGCCAGCCTAAGTGCTGTTCCAAGTCCAAGCACAACAATAACACCTGCAAATGCCATGCCGTCAACATTCATAAGCATATTCTCCATTTAGACAAAATATTGGCATAAGATTTCCAAACTACAACGAGTGTTCAAAACTACTGTAGAATAACTTACCAATAATTATGTTCACAGGTAATGCAGAAACACCGAGTGTAATCGATATTAGCACATCCAACAAAAGACCTCCGATAAGAATCGAAAATGCAACCCAAAGAGGACTAAAGCAGCCCTGATTTTCAAATGTTCACCAAAATAAGAATCTTCAAACAAGTACAAGCATAGGATAGTAAATTGGCCAGGGTAACCTGCTCACCCGTTCATGATCTCGTTGTCTAAAGGTTGGGTCAGTCCTCCAAACCAAGTAGCTTGTTTGCTGCAAAAATACACGTGACGTAAATTAATAACCATCCAAGTATATGTTGGAGATCAAATTCTAACCAGCATTATAATCCTTTGCTTTATTAGAAATGCCACTGTCATGAAAAAATACTGATTGTGGACTAACAAAAAGTATAATGGAATAAAAACCCCAGTATTTGCAGACTGTATTATACAAACTCTACATTTTTACCATGTTTCGATAACTCTGCTCGTCAGTTATTTTACAAAATACAAGTAAGGTATTTCCAAAAAATTTCTAGCCTTTTGAAAAAGATAATGCTCATGCTCCATGGACAATGTTGTCAAGTTAGAAGGAAAACGAACAAAACCACCACACAACGAGAAGTGATTATGCTTTACATTCAAAATCATCCTACCCACACAAACTTAAAGTTAGGCATGATATCAACTTATTCAGTTAGACACAGAGTCCTTACACTTCGCTGTGATTCTGGAGCTGACACATTCACGGCTACCTCTCTGCATTATAGAATTCAATGAAATTAAAAATTTCTCCATAGCTTTGACAACTCCATAAAAGTAAAGATATAAATGGATGACTTACTGGCATATTTCGCATTTGTTTGATCCTCTTGTACCAAACCAAGTGTCTATACATGAACGATGAGCTTTTGAAAGACCACCTTTACATTTGCATCCAAGATCAATAAGAACTTCTTCTTTTTCCTGCTGACAAACCCTAAAGAGATATACAAAAGGATCTAAATTATTCCAACAATGAAAGACTATATAAGAGAATAGCTTTTGGTTGTTGGTCCAATTTGCATCCCCTAAAGAGTTTTGGAAGTCATTGTCTAGGCACAACTCTCCTTCTAACTCCGTTTCCATCCACATAACAGTCCGAAAGAATGCAAAATATGTTAAAATGATTAGATTTCTTATCTGTATAAATAATTTTGAGTTTGCTTCACACAACCTGTATATGCATATCATGCAAGAAACAATTTCCCAATATAGAGAATTCCATAACTAAGAAAAAGGAATTTCCAACAGATTTAACTATCTTTGCCACAAAAAGCCCAATTCTAATGCAGCATATACGCAACAAGGATTAAAGACAAAGAACATAGCGAGCTTAATCACTGTCATGGTCACCAACGCCAAGTAGAAAATCTAAAAGTAATATAACACAGTTACAGAACACCAATTATTTTGCTCACCAGATAATATAAGACAGTTGCGAACAATTATTGTCTACCGACATGGTTATTCGCAATTGGATATCAGCCCCAATCTAGCCACAAACCCTTGCTGTAAGATGCGTGTGTACCCCATATTTAAAACATTGGGACTGTGTATGTACAGAAGAATTACATACCTGCATTGTTCATGCGCGCTAGGAATCCTTGACAAATTGCCCTTTATAGGGGAAGGCGAGTCTGAAAAATCTGGTTTAGTGGAGGGCATTTGAGTTGAAGGAGACTCTCCATCAGGGACAACAATTATAAGCATTGCTGGATTAGGATCTTCGGTTGTAGACTTCCCTGTCAAGTTCTCGGTTTTGGTATCCTTGATCGACAAATCTGGTTTAGTGGAGGATACTTGAGTTGCAGGAGACTCTCCATCAGAGACAACATTTGTAAACATTGTTGGATTAGGTTTTTGGGTTCTAGAGTTCCCTATCAACTCGTCGCTTTTGGTCTCCTTCAGCGACAAAGGGGAGCTGTCTTGCTTCTCAAGGTGGACTCGGTCATCGGAGCCGCGACCAATAGTAGCGGTTTCAGGAACAGAAATTGAGATCTCATTCTGCATCTAGATTATGAAACTTTCCATAAGAAGACAACAACAACAAGAAGAAGTATAACTAAATCACAGCAAAACCCTAGAATCCCATCAAGTCATTGGTTCTTGGTATCAGTCTAAAAGCACATCATTTTGAAGTGGGTATTGCTGGAAACTGAGGATTTAATCACCATGAATCCAAAACAAGTTGAGCAGATGTAAGAAATTGTGAACCAAAACTAAGTATATAAAGAAAAAGTATCAAACAAAGTACAAAGATCGAACAAAACAACTTAAAGGGGAGGTAATTCCTTGGTATTGAAACAAAAACTTACTTTACGAGTGATGTGTCAATTGAGAAGAAGAGGCGGCTGATTAAAGGAGGGGAAGGCCAACCAACAACTGTAGAACACGATATTTAATTTAAGACTTGGACCAGAAAAAAACAAAAAAGGGAAATTAAGAAGATGAAGAGAGGAGTTGACAATCTTATTACTGCAAACTAACAAATAGAGATTTCATAATCATAATAAAACTTCCCCTTCTGAATTTAATTCAAATTAAAATAAAACCTAACAATCACACCAAAGAGGAATCCTTTATTAACTGTACTGCTCCATAAAATTATAAGTTGCCATCATTTATTTACAAAAGCGGATTAATGTTTATGTTACTGAATACTGACAGCTACATGTAAACTAACGTCATTCCTCATAGAGCCTTGTCTCCTAATCGCACTGTGAAATTGACTAATTGTGTCCCTCAATTTGCAAACATTCAAATCCAATTCCAAAATCAACAATCGTTTTAATTTCTTTTTTTGCTGTGATTTAACTCAAGATAAGCATCCGTATGCGTCTGACTTTTTAAACCAATACTGGAAATCCTAATCCTAAACGGAAACCAACATGTTGCCATACTTTTATGTCCATAACTGCATATATTGTAATCATTCTCTGGATACATCATTAATTCCCACCATCCATTCTAATTTTCATAAGCGGAAATTCTATAACTTTAGTCTTTAGATTTTATTAAAGGAGATCTTAATGGATAAAAGAAAATTAGTTTCCTTATAGTTTAGAAAAACTCCTAAATATTTATCCATTTTATACTTTCTATTTTTTCAGATAAATCTCTTCTTTTAGACTTTAATTAAAAATAATAACGAAATACACGTAATATGAATATCATATATGAACCAACTAAAAGCTCATTACATGAGGGTCCAACCTAACTTTTAACTTGAAACAAACTAATAAACTTGAGTCGAGTTTAAGAGTTAAGTTCCATTATCATGTCAATGAAATTCGATTAGTCCACGTATTGCATTCATATATTATGTATATTTTGTCATTATTTTAATAAAAATTTAAAAGAATGAGCTTTTCAAGAAAATTTAAAACTAGAAAGTTTTTCTTCTTTTAGAAATTTAAAGATCACATAATTTTTAAAAAAAAATTTAAATCATTACCCTTATCTTAACTATTTGAGTTAAAAGTAAACCTTTACTTTTTATTGCTATAAGAAAGTAACTAATTCAACTTATCAAATTTGCTAATGACTACTTTAATGCTGGAAAAGGAACTTACACGTTTAATCGTGTCTATTAAATTGAAAGTATATTCCTCATTTAGTATTTTATGATAATAAATTATTTATTTGTTAATTTCAATGAATATGAAAGCAAACATGTGATGTGATGTGATGTTTTAAAACATGAGATTTCAAACAAAGTACTTGGTATAAAATTATGAAATTATTATATGAAAGTGACTAGTTTATATTTTAGTAAACTTTGTCCGTAATTATAACAAGCATAACTCTTATAGTGAAAATTCTCTTCCTTGCTAGTTCTCCCAAGTCTCGGCCATGACTTCTTTATGGTTCCTAATTCTTGAGACTTGGAGTATCTCATGGGTCTAAGCTTAAGACCCATTCAAACCACAAGCAACGTCCTTATTGCAAGAAGATTATGGAAGTTATTGAGTGATAAAGAAAACTTATATGTGCAATGGATGCACATGCATCATTTAAAAGACCAAAGCCTCTCGGAATTCAAGCCTAATATGAATATCTAATGGACATTTCATAACATACTTGACTTAAAGGAATTGATTTGTTAAAAGTCAAGGCCAGAATTGGTAATGCTAACAAAACCTAGATTTTGCTTGACAACTAGAGTGATTATGGTCCCTTGTACAAGCTCGCTAGAATTTTTCATCTAAGGTGCATATTAAAACTTAATGCAAAGGTCAAGAAGTTGATAAAGTTGATGAGTAGAACATCATATTTAGAGGGCTTGAATGCTGGCAACAAGCTCTACCAATAATAGAGGACAGAGTTTTGTGGACTTAGCACTCCTTAAGTACATTCACTAATAAGACAACTTTGGAGCTATTCCTTCAACTTTTCCCTGAGGTTTCTTAGCATGGACTAATTTGGTCTAAAGGAAACACTTCAAAGCTAAAATTTATAATGTGGCTAGTCATTTTGGGCAAGCTAAGAACATTAGATACAGTATGAATTATATAAAGGTAGCAACATGATCAATATGAGATTTATTACCCTAAAGTAATTAGGGAGGATACCACATTATTCTTTATTAATATTGATTCAGGAAATCCTTAGTCTAGATGGAATGACATTGTGAAAATAGTTTTCAAATGTCATTAACAGAACAATTAATAAAGGCAGAGAACTAACTTTATTGGACTTAAATAGAGAAGACATTAATTCTATGTTCTATATTTATTCATAATATTATTTGGCGAAAGGATTAATTTCAAGCATCCTAGTTTAAAGACTAAAAAGTAATTAGATCCCTTACCAATAAGACACAAGGTGCATATATAAAGGGCAGGAACATTAAAGAAAATGTGTTATTTACTCAAGAACTATTACATGGATACCAAAGGAGGGGGACAGGCAAATTGTGTGTCATGAAAGTATATTTTAGAAAGGGTTTTGACTCAGTAAAATGAGACTTCCTATTCCACTGATTAGAGGCTTTTGGAATCACAACAAGGTTCTTGAAAGAACGACTAAGGATAGAGACTTGTTATGTTATTATTTCTTTGATTTCGATTTTCGTTATGAGTAGCTAAAGTATTTTCTTGTTTTAGGGGAACCTTCTTATCACCTATTATGTGTGAGATGTCAATAAAGTTTGTTCATTGATGAACATTGAATATTTTCTGCATTACTTTTCTAATTGAATTGATTGGTTTCTAGGTGCGTAACTAGGGATTGATTTGTTCAATAGCTAGATTAATGAAATATAACGTTCAGTTTCATTAATCACAATTAGTAATTAGGATTACCTACTTTACGTTAGAGTCGGAAATTCTAAGAAGATATTCACTTGATTGATTGCATGTCATAAATGTATTTCTCTTGCTCATTAGATTCTTGATTCGTAAAGCTATTATTCAATTGAACCTACGATCGTATCTTGGTTGTTGTTTAATAAGAATGCTATGATACATATTTCTAGTCATTATACTTAAGAGAAAACATCCCCAATGAATGTTTATTAATGATTGAAATTTTATATCTAAGATCCATTTTAGCATGATAACATCGGTGACCCGAAAACCAAGGTATTTTTCATTAATTTTTCAGATCCAGTTATTTCTTTCGATTTGCCATTTTTCTTATATTTTCCTTAAATTTCCATGAATTAGCCCCCCCCCCCCCAATTTCGTTACTTTGTTTTGTTTTAAATTCGTAACTCCTTTACCGTTAAGATTCCTAGTGGGAACGATATCCACTTACAACTACTACATTAAATTGTATTAACAGAAGTGATTTCTTTTGAATTTAGTTGTAAGCGACAGCAGTACCAGATCGGGTCATTTAACTTATGTTATGTTATCTGTAATGATACACAACCATTAGTTTACCGCACATGAATAGCATTTACAATAATTATGCATTACAATCTTGATTTTGCCAATGAATCCATACATGAATAATCTAGTAGGCCTATCTAAATTGTTCATACATATATCCAAAACTTTAAACAGAGAATAACATAGTAAATTCCAAAAGAGCTTTAAGAACAACATCATTAAGATTGATCAATGCCCAAGCATATTAACCAGCCTTAATTTCCTCTTTAAACTAGAAAGAAGAAGATTAGTTGCATATAGCTCTTAAAAGGGAAAGGAATTTACTTCCTTTTGTGTCTCTAATCTATACATACCCTATTTGGCCTCCTAATTGTCCTTTTATGTTGCAAAATTAGGGTTGTGTTATTATACATTGTTAGGTACACAGGCTTGTAGGTGACAATGTGAGGCAATTTGTCATAAATCACGAAGTTACACATTAACAGTTAGATATACAGTCAAGATATATGTCTGTGTATCTCATTTACACGGCCATATAAGTATTCAAATGGGCTTGTAGGTCACAAGGATGGTTGAAATAGTGTCTTCGAGTTTGTACACTTTTTTAGTGAGTTATATGTTCCTATACATGACCTTGTAAGTAATAGTGTTTCCAATTATTTCATTCTTTGTCATATTTTCACCCACTTATCTCTTTTTTGTACGAAGACAAGTAAGATCGAACATCAATAAAATGATACCAAGGATGTGAAGTTAGCTCATTTTGGTTCTCATTCCTCGAACTTGTACCTAGACTAAAAATAAAATAAGTATTTTTAGCTCAACACAACATTAATCTTTCTTTGAAGAAGTCAACACAACATTAATCACTAAGCATTAGGGAATAAGTAAATAATAAATCAAGCACTTTTCATTTATTAACAAGCACATGGTTGAGATTCCCTTTTTACATAGATTTGAGAGTTTTAATAAGTTTCACTCTAAACACTTTGAAAGAATTTAGTGAATCTTTTGTGGTGTTTTCTTATAGGAGCTTATTCTATAATAGTTTGATTATAATTATACTCTAGTTTGAATTTTTGGACATGGAGATTCGAAGTGTGGATAAATATGTTGAAATGGAGGAGAGGTAGACATTTTGAAGGACTGATGAATTTAAATTATCAAACAAATGCCTGAGTATGAGGAAGTTTGATAAGTGCTTAATGATTCTTATTTTTAGGTTTATATTTAATGTATTTCACTTATTTATTTAAGGGTTTTTATTGTTTTTGGTACTTAATTTATTAATATTTTGTTTTCATGTCATAATGCACTTATTTAGATCAAAAGGAACAAATCTAGATATGTTTGGAGCGATTTGAAGCTATTTTAATCAGGTTATGAAGTTGTAGAGCCAAACACAGTTTGAAATACAACCATATTGGTGGTTGTGTTCTCTATTGTTTCTGAATTTCAAGTTTATATGGTCCTATTAAAGAGCTTGAGGCATGTTGATTGATTTTATGTATTACACACCCATGTTTAAGAGATACACACCCATATGATATGTTAATGAGCCTATGTTCATATTTTTTGCTCGTGTTTAGGCATGTCTTTGTTGCGAATTCGAGGATCTCATGATTATTAAGTACATGGCTTGGTACACAATAGGATACTTGCCCATGTTCCACTCAGAAACCTAAATTTTGAACTATAAAAGGCATAACTGAAGGGTTGAGTGAGGTATAAGTTTTGGAGGCATAACTAGGCGACCTAGAGTGGCAGAGAAAACAAAGAACAACTAAAAAGACACATTTTCATCAATTTAAAGTAGATTTTATGAAGATTAAAAGGAGTTTCATCATATTTCTTTTAATTTTCTATTTTTCCTGTAATTTTGGTGTTATGTGTTCTATGGTTAGAAACTAAACTTCTATGTACCTAGATACAATGAACCATATGATGGATTTTGTAGTTTGATTTCATTTAATTCAATTTATTCTTCAATTTTGTTGAGATTCAAAGTCTTTACTTTTCTTGAGTCAGTATGTAGCAGCATGTTAATTCATGCAGGGGGTCTTTACTTTTCTTGAATCAATATGTGGCGGTTTGCTGATTCATGTTTGATTTTATGCATTTAAGATCTACAAATTATTATTATGAATAAATCTAGCATAATTGAAATAGTTGCATGCATCGTAGAAATAGAATACCATACATCTTCCAAATTAAAGCCAAATATAATTAAGAAATTCATAAATTGATTAATGTGATTCTAAAAGTTTTATTTGGAAAAAGATTTTAATTAATCAACTTAGAATTAATTGTTAATAATCTTAAGAAATATATTAATATAATTAAAAAATTCTCATGATCCAACGAACTTTAAATTAAAAATTATATGTATTCGCTTTTTAAATACTGCTGTTATTACCGGTTGCTTTTTAATTATATTTTATTCTAATTAGTTAATTGTATTGATTTATTTTAATTCATTACTTTAAATTTAAATTTAATCAATCGCTTTGATCATAATTTACTGATTAAATAATAAAACTGATTAATACTAATAGTCATAATCTCTATGAAATTAATACTTAATACTCCATAACTTATACTATAGGAGCGATAGTTACAGTTGCCTAAAAAATCTACGGGATAAGAGATCTCAGTTGTTAATGAGAACATCGATAACTTATCTGTCGAAGTGAAGATCCTTGGGAACTTAACGGTACATCTTGCTTTCAACACAAGCTTCTAAAACGAAAAATCTGAATTTTTAAGGTGCTGCTTGAATTAGAACCACTATAATAAAGTACTCTCTGAAGTTAATCCTAATTGGGAGAATTGGCTTAAGACAATGAGGAAATGATTATGCTCAGTATTGCACCACAAGTAAGAGAAACAGCAAATCGTAACCAGCGTGCAGGAATGGGTTTCGGGTTTCAAAATTTGGTGAACGTTGTTAAACGAAAAAAATAGTTACATCTAGTAATGCATCTGGGATGGCATAGACGCATACTTCAAATGTTAAGACTAAAGTAAATATCGATACTACCGGAAATGGCAACGCATCCAACAGTAAACGTATTAAGATGCAAGGAAACAGCACCCAGTATAACAAAGCCATCCAATTTTGGCTACAATGATTATTTTCAACTGTTCCATATTCAAAATGGAAGCACATGAAACTAAAAAATATGCATGTAAAACCACAGTTACTCTCATCCAGATTATGGTTCTCCACCAAGCTCCACCCGCAGGTTGTCATATGGATAAACTTTTGGTGTCTGGCCAATAAGAATGGGAAGATATTAAGGTGTTATAAGTCAAAATGCACAAAACATCAGACATTAACAAAGAAATAAAACTTGCAGGAACCTGACTCCAGTAAGAGTCAAAGGAAAAAAAGTTCCTTATTTGAACAAAGATATAAAGCAACACAAACAGTTCAACATATAACCATCTGCAAACATATTGAGAGAGATAGAAAGAAAAAAAGAAAAGGCAAGAGTCCATCCAGCCAATTGTGATGCAGTTAATTAACACAGCATAGAGGTAAATATTTTGTCAATAGTATATGCCTGAGCTTTTTCCAAGGCATGGAAAGTCTGAGAAATCACTAAGTTGTCACAAATGAAACAATAATGTAGCTACCAACATCACACGCAGAGAAGAGCAAAGATATCATATTACTAAATACACTTCATATTTTATCATTAAGACAACGTAAATCTTTCTACAAGAGGAATTTCCTTGGTTATGCTGTTTAGAGAGTAAATATGATAGCACTACAAATCCTAAGAGCACCAAGGGTCCTGACAACACTATGGGTCCTAAACCCATAGTGAATTATGCT
>JAOQMR010000212.1:20821758-20831811 GCA_027563865.1 Erythroxylum pelleterianum | reverse complement strand
ATAGACCTTGAGGGATTTCCTACGAGGCTATAGCTTTTATCAATAATATTACTATATTTCCATCCATTTTCGTATCAAAATATATCAAATTATTAGCTAGAATCACAAAACTTATAAAATTTGACCATTGGAATTTGAGCTTTATGTATGGGATTTCAACTTAGGTTTGCTCAAATTTCAAGTTTGGCATATTTGAAATTTTAGAGTTTAATATGGCTGGAATCTTAGATTTGATATGGCTAGAATTTTAGGATTATGGTTACTGAAAATTTAGGCTAGAATTGCTAGAAGTTTAGTGAGGTGAAAAAGCAGCAGAGAGTAGAGAACTAGGAATCACTCCTAGAGTCCAAGTTTTACTCTCAGAAGACATCATCACATGTTTTTAATTGAAAACTCAAGTTTAGAGAAAAAATTCAGGATGTATTATTGAAGGGTTTGAGTATACACATATATAGAAAAGTTCTATAAACCCTTATTCTAGTAGCCAAGGATTCCTAACTAAAATATCCAAAATAAAATTAAATCCTACTCTAATAAGATTATTTAGTCTTAAATAAGTTCTTAAGTCCTAAATAACTAAGATAATATATTTAACTGACTAATACTTTCCCTGAATTGTCTGGAGTTGTCCTCAACATAGACTGTGATAAACACTGATCATACAAGTTTAGATTTAACTTTTGAAATTCATATTCTAAAATCCTAATGCCGTTAGAAATTAATGTTCTTTTCCATTTGACAAGAAACTGCTAATTTCCACCAACATAAAAAAAGAATCATAACCTTTTATAAATTTAGGAATTCCCAAGACAAAATCCATATTTATTTACCACCATGATTCATGAGGCAAGGGCAACAATTTGTATAGTCCAAAATTTGACTTCCTTCCTTTAGTGACATGTTCAATATTAACGTATGACCTTAAAAACATCCGGTCTTAAAGAGAGCCAATAAAAGTGATCTTCAACCATTGCTATGATTTTATCTCCCCCAAAGTGACATACTGCCCCTCTTCCATATGATTGCCAAATCACATACTTCGCTAAAGAAGTATTGGGTAGGCAAAGATGATTTCCTCTAAAAAAAAGTAGCCATTGTAGATCACAAAGGAAAGTGAATATTGACTTCTTCTGAAAAAGTTGCCATTGTAGATCACAAAAGGGAAGTGACTATCTCTTTATCCTACTGCAATTTTTTGAATAAATCATCCCATAATCTCGATCTAAAGCATGTTTTCTTTTTAGTTTTCTTACCCCCACTACTTTTATTGCCAAATTGTTAAGCAAATGGCTAATTCTACTCAATGCATCCACTATCTTATCCTCAAATCTTGCTCGGCGATTAATAAAAAAAATTGCTCCAAAATTTCAATCCATAAGGTGTGCCTTCTGCTCAAATTCTTCTGGTGCGTAATGGCACTAAAATTATAAACAAATTGCCTAGAGAATGTTTCTAAGACATGAAAACTCCATGTCTCACACATTCTTTGGAATATGATAATCAAAGATAGCTTTAATCTTCTCGGGATCGATCTCCACTACTCAATAGGATACGACAAAACCCAAAAAATACACCACTTGGTTGCATAAAAGAACACTTTCTTAAGTTGATATAAAATTTCTCTTGCTTCAAAATTCTCGAGACTTATTGAAGATGTAATAGGTGGTCTTTTGTGAATTAATATATCACCAAAAAATGCCCATAAATGGTCAACAAACTCAGTTCATCACTCTTATAAAAGTGTTAGGTTTATTTGTGAGTCTAAATGGCATCAACAACCATTCCTAAATCCCCTTTTAGTCTTGAAAGTTGTATTCCATGCCCACTTGTATTTCTATCTTGGTAAAGATAATAGCTCCAATCATCATGTCTAGTCATCAAGGTGAGGGTTTGAAAACTTATACCTTAATTGTGATTTTGTTTATTACCAACAATCAATGTACATTCACCAACTTCCATCCTTTTTAAGGGTAAAAAATATTGGAATTGGACAAATTTTCTTGAAGTGGTCCTTTTTTTCAGCACTAATCTACTTGTTAAACTTTTCATTCTTAATAGGATTCAAGCAATAGGCTAAAAGATTTGGTAGAGCAGATATAGGTACCAAGTTAATAGCATGTTGAATATCTAGTAAAGGAGGTAATTCACCTAGTAAATCATTAAGCATGATGTCTAAAAAATCAGTTAATAGTTCACCCGCTTATTTTGGCAATACAAGGGGTACGTTGGGTGTTGTTTTTGTTACTTCCATCACTACCGTTTGCAAACACAATTCCCTTCTCCTTGCGGACAGCTTCAAACTCTCTCCTTAAGGATATAAAATGGGTTTTTCTTGGCTTATGGCTGTTTTGTTACTTTCTCTTTTTCTTTTTACCTTGTCCTCCACCTTTATATGCTTCAAACTTTTCTTCTTCCCATTAAACATAAAATGATAGGTGTTAGCTTTTCCAAAATGCTACACATCACAATCATAATGTCACAGTCAACCAAGTAAAACGTGAGATACTTTTAAATGAATGACATCACACCAAATAGAATCTTCATATATTCCTAATTTGGAAGACATCAAACACCTTTGAGCTACTAGTATAGGGTTATCATCCACGATGTGGATGTTTTTCTAAAGTAAATTCAATCGCTTCACCATGCTATCTGATACCACATTCATACTATTTCCTCTATCATTGATAAGCTAACATATTATATATCCACATTTAACTTGAGTAAAGAAAATAGCAATATGAAGCCATTCTTATTGTTTTTTTGCCTTAAGAGTCGTAAGTATGCAACTCTCATTACATTAGACACACTTCTTTTCATTATTGCCTCCTTTTGTCCCAATCTCAACTACTGCTTTGCCTTTAGGTTTATCTTCTTGTTTTGTGGGGCAAATTTTGATGCATTAAATGCGTGCCTAAAATTTTGCACAATTGTAGTTCTCTCCATGTCCAATTAGCTTCATCTTAGCAAATTGGACTTTTCGATCTTCTGACATGTTATACTAGTCAAAGAAGTAATAGTGGATCCATCTTTCCTACAAACCAAGTGCTTCAACACAAACTGTCTCAATAATATCGCCAAGAACATTATATGTTTCACCTCTATCATGGCCTCTAAAGTCCCACATGCACTCTCTAAGTGGTGTTGGATGGTTTCTTTGTCTTGGATCTCTTGATAGGCACTAGTTTCGTAACCCCACTCATTATTAACTAGTTTAAGCTCTTCATATCATATTTCACTTTTCTACCCTCAACATGAAACATAATTTGTTGCCCAATGCTGCTTTTTGGACTAGTTCTTGGAGCATCTTGCGCTCAAGAATCATTTAAGCCCAATTTTCCATTATTTTCATAAGATTTTCCTGTCACTCATCATCGTTGAGTATTCTTCTATACACCTTTCCACGTCATATTCCCACCGCAAAATCAAAGCTCTAATAACAAATTGATGTAGGACGAGTAAAAAATATATCAAATTTACTAGAAATTACAAAACTTATAAACTCTGGCTGTGAAATTTGAGTCTTAGGTTTGGTATTTCAACTTAAGTTGTTGGAATTTCAGGAATTGTATAGCTAGGTCTTGAAATGGCTAGAATTTTAGGATTTTAGTTGCTAGAACTTTAGGCTAGAATTGCCAGAATTTTATTAAGATAAACAAGCAATAGAGGGTAGGAAACTAAGAATCACTCCTACATTACAAGAATTACTCTTAGAAGAAAACAAAACACTTTCTAATTAAAAGCTCAAGTTTATAGAAGTATTATTAAAATATTGAGCACACTCATATACATAGAAAAGTTCTAAGAATCCTTATTCTAGTAGTAAAGGATTCTTAACTAAAATATCCAAAATAAAATTGAATGATACCATAATAAAAAAAATTTATTCTTAAATAAGTTTAAGTAACAACTAGGATAACATATCTAACTTACTACTACTTCCTATATAACAAACGACTTCGTTGTTACTTCAACCCACACTCTTTATCCCGCCAAATTACAACTTGTGGTTGACTGATTTGCCCTCATATACTTCTTTTATAAACTCTAAACTCTTTTACATCACTACTTGGCTATTTTCTGGTACGCCGCTAGCTTTGACAAAAGTTTCCTAATAGTGGCAAGCCTATAAAAAAGAAAAAAGCACCATATCAAGAAATCATTTAAGTTATATCATCCAAGATTGACACTCCAATACGAATTTCTCCTCACATGTACTTTGTCCTTCGGTGTTGTTCATGTCAAAGAAAATGAAGTTCTAGGCAACCCCTAAAGTTATCAAGTGTTTCACAAGAACTGAGTGTTGTAGTACCTCTAAGTAAAAAGCTTCTTTCTACAACTTCTATAGCTCTTCTTGTTACTTCCATCAACTTAGAGTTGTCATTGACTAGGGAATTATCAATTGGTATCAAAAGAGGAATCTGTGCATCTAATATGTCAACTTAGTCCACATCAAGGTTTTTTTATTGAAAAGGCTTCTGAACTTAGCATGCCAATAACTAAGAAAAATAGAAAAAGAAACATTTATAATGGGGAATAATGAAAGAAATTCAAGAAAGATTTACTGCCACTGTACTAGATATTTCATGATAAAGGGTCTATATCTATTAGTTGTTACCTAATAATCATCACAATCAACGATCTATAGTCTTCCTTTTAAGTGAATACAAATGTAGAGAGCTGATGATAGAATTTAACAGTATAAATTACAAAAAAAAAAAAATCAAGCAGACGATATAAGGTTCTTTAAGAGACCGAGAAAGTTGTTAACACAGTATATAAATCCCTAATTAGGTATCTTAACATTCAAATGCAGAACCCAATGAAGAAATACACTGCAATAATACCACCAATAATCAACCCAATAGGCATAAATCATTATCGAAACTCAAGAGGAAGTTCATGGACCAGTCACAACTAATTAAATTTCCTAAACATAATGAAGCCATTATTTAAGCACATAACAGAAGGTAAAAGGCAGTGACTCACATATGGTACTTTAGAAGCTTTATCATTCCACACAGCTAACAATCCCAAAGAAGCGAAGAATCCCAAGCCTCCGCACAACCATGCTAATGCCTCATACTGTAATTTTACTATTACGTTCTGTTGTAATCATAAAACGGAGTAGCGGAGGTTTCAAAAAGAAAAGGAAAAAAAAAAGAAGAATCACCTTTCCAACAGTATCGGCGATGCGATCGATACATGGCTCCGGAAAAGGCGTGCCGTTGTCCCAAACCAGCTCATCATTTACAGGAAGCTACATAAACAAATTTCTAAAACCGTTTATTTTCAGAAAATGGAAACAGACACAGATCATAGGGGTTTTATGTATGTCAATATATATACTGACGGGTTTGTCGGGGACAATGTGCTTGCCGACGGGGGGGCCCATGCCGGAGCGGATGCGAAGCGAAGAGGCGATGGAGCGGTCCACAACGCAGTTACCTCCGAGGATCCGTGACGCCACGGTGCTCAATCTTCCGGCCATTGATTGATCTCTGGACTTCTGTCTCTCACTTTCGCTGTACGTGTGTGGGTGATTGACTGCAACCAGACCAGAGACTAATCCCCGGGAAATTGAAACCCAAACTAATTCGGGCCTAATTACCTCTATAGCCTGCCTTGCCTTCTATTTTCCTGCTTCTGATTACCTAGTTTTTTCAGCCCACCATTGCCTGACCATTAATCGTAAACTAATATATCATATGAGGCATTAACATCTCAAACTTTTCCCTAGTTTAAATTTTAAAAATAATTATTAATATTTAAACTTTTAATTTTTAATAAAATTTTAAAGGGACATTTAATGGTGATAGAATTGAGAATTGATATAACCATTGTAATTATGATGGTTGGTTAGAACGAAGAAATGATTACCATTACTATTAATAGTGATTGGTTTGTTAAAAATATTGAGAAATAAAATTTTGTTAAAATTTTATTTTACATTAAATTTTAATATATTTTAATTAGTTATATTTAATTTCTCAAAAAGAGAAAAACATAATTAATCAATTAATTAATTACAATATTGTAATTAATTAATTACAATATAATTGATTAAAATAATATTACAATATAATTAATTTTAATTAACTAATTACAATGTAATTATTATTTTAATAAATTATATTGTAATTAATTAATTGTTTTTAATTAATTACATTTAATTATAAAAAGATTTTTAAAAAAATTAAGGGAGTGTCACTCAGAAATGATTAACATTTCTCTTATGCTTGAGGGATATGAAAGTTGGATATCATAATCCTATTCCTATAATAATAATATATAACCAACTACCTCTTTTTCATTTCATACCCATTGAACCCTAACCAAACTCATCAACCAAGCACTCCCTAAATACTTGTATGTTAGACTTAATTAAGTTTAACTAAATTACGTTATTTTGAGATTAAAATCTCTAGGTCAAACTTTGTTATGTCAGTGCGAGATGACAATAACACTTTATCTTGTTAGTGTGAGATGACAACAACACAATTTTTAACAATCTAAACAAAATATCAATTTGCCACCTTATGTCCTCTTTCTTTCTATGCAAAAACGAACTAATTTAGGGTTTTCAATTTTAGCTATTTGGGCAGCGAATTTGGTTTAAAGATTTCAATCCCAAAACAATGTAGTTTAGTTAAGCTTAATTAAGTCTGACATATATAAGTGTTCAGAGTTTCTGTCTTATATCCAAGCCACGTCAGTGACATTAACAAAAATATAATGTCAAGCTAGAATTGAAAAAAAAATAAAAGTTTGAGTATTTAATTGCCATTTTTTAAAGTTTAAGTTATAATTACAAAATATAGTAAAGATTGAAATTTTTTGTAATTCCTTATACTAATTCTTTTGACACATATGTATGGACTAGATAATGACAGATGATATTGGCATCTAATAAAACATATAATACATGCACTATTGGCCAAAAGAGTAAAATAACCCCTAATGTTTACACTAGTGTATGAAATGAGCCTTAACGGTTCATGGTGTTCAAAATGAACCCTAAAGTTTACGAAATGTTCAAAATGAACTTTAATCACTAACAATCTTAAGCCACCGTTAGTTAACTGTTGACATGACAAAATTTTTCACTGACGTGGAATTTTCTTTAAAAAAATTTAAATGGGACTCACCATTTGATGATGCCAAAATTTTAAAAATGGAGGTGGGTCTCACAATATTTGAAATGCAGTTTTTTGGGATGGAAATGTCGTTTATGAATTTTTGATTCATAAACGCAACATTTTGCACAATTAATTTCATCAGGAAAGTCAAGGAATTTGGTAACACTTCCTTCTAACAAATTATTCTCCTATGTCTTAAGTCTCTATTGATACCAAGATCATTCAATTTGGTTCATTATTCAATGATTTATGCATAAAATATCATAGACTGTTTACATTTGAAATTTTGGCTAATGCATGATTATGCATTCAAGTTGTACACCTCATATCTCTCAATTCCAGTTTCCAAAAATTACAAACTTTATACCAATTTAAATCTAAGAGAATAAGCTACAACTTTTGTGAAGAACCTCAATCTAATTAGGCATACATCAATACAGTTTATTCAATAACCATAGGACATGATTTATGTCCCTGGTAGTGCTACAGCTTAAGCTAAAGCTCAATTACATGCCAATTTTGAAAATCTTAGAGACAGAATTAAAATTAGACTTCTTCAGAAAATTGTAGAACTATGCCTCTAGTTTAATCTAAATCAAAAATCAATTCATTCAGAAATCTATAGCTCAAGTTATAATCAGAATAACGAAACATGTTCATGAAGATTCTCCAGTTCATAACATTCTAACAGACTTCCACTCTTTCATCCTATCAGTCACTTACAAATTAATTCAAATAGCTCTAACTTTTTATGGAGCGAAAGAAAAATGTCTTAGAAATCTATTGATTTAATTTTCAAGTTATTTGGAGTTCAGATGAAAAAGTTATAGCCAAAAGACTTAGAGTTGTTCAATGATATACTCTAGTTTATAACTCATACATGTAACTACCATCTTCTCTCTCTAGCACGCAAATCTTCATCTTCTTCACCAAACCTAGTTTTTCTGCTTCTTCTTTCTTTATTGTTTTCCAGATTTCACAAACCTAACTTATTCAACTAACACCTAAAGCATCTATTCTACTTCCATCTCAGTTAAAACCCAACACAAATAAATCAAAATTCCAAAATTTATACATAAGTATTAAAACCGTACTATTCACGTATGCAGGTTCTAATTTTCTGTATCTTTCTTCCCTCTTCAGTCCACATTTTTCTATCATCTTAATCCTTCTTAAAACACAACACTACACTGCTCTATGTTCTCTTTAACTCTAACCTCATTCAAATCCATCTCAAACAATACCCAAACATTTACAAATATACAATGAAAAACAGAGCATATGTTCTTCAACTTTTCTGCATATATGTTTTTGTATGTCTTTTAATATCTAACAACAACCTCATTTCATCATATAGTTTCATTATTTTCATCTCAAATGCAAGATCAAATACAACACCCCAAAAACAGAACATTACTCACAGTTTTTCATCACTTTCTACATCTTTTCTACATTTTTTTAACATCGATTTGCAGCCCAAAAATGTTCACGCACATGCATGCACCAATCACAAGCATTAAAACATCATCTCTTTGTCATTTATCCTTATTATAACCATGAAAATTAAAGCAATTTACTTGTTTCTAGCAAAAACTCCAACAGTAAGAGTAGACAAAGCTTTCAGTGGGTCAAGCAAACAACAATAATTAGTGATAAAACAATATATATGGACGGGTTTCGGTGATGTATAAGCAAAGAGAGTTTTTGTTTTTGTTAAAACCTTCAGTGTGAAGAAAAAACAACATAGGAAAGCTTCATCGAATTCATACAGCATGTGTCGTTTTGCATGGTTAATACGTATCGCTAGATAATGCTGCCACTTGTCACAATTTAACTCGTCTATTTATTTTTCTTAATCTAAAAATTACCCCAAATTTTCATAAATTTCTAAAAATTCACCAAAAATCCTAAATAATCAGATTATTCTCCAAATAAATTTTCAGCTCAAAAAGTTCACAATTCACATTTTAATTGCAATTTTTAACATTCAATAATACCCGAAAATGTCAATAAATGCATGTACAAAATAATTGTAATGTGCAAGATCAATAGTGTCATATATGTTTATATCACATTATGCATAAGCATGAATTATGCTTCCTAATTGCTCATTAATCTCTAATAATCACCATTCTAATCTTAATTCAGATAACAGGATGTTACAGTTGTAAGATGCAAAACTAGTAGGATACTCATCCATAATGTTATATATATTGCAAATCTGTGCGATAACCTTTTGAGCTTAGGTGAATTATTGAAGAAAGGTTATTATACTATATTTGACAATGAAGAATGTATGATTTAGGAAAAAAGGAGTAAGAATTTGGTCCATTCAGTAAAAATGCTTGAAAATAAAATGTTTTCGATTATGTTTTCACAATTTGACCTTGTCGCATCTATTGCCTCAAATGATGATACAGCTCTTTGGCATCGAAGGTTTGCTCATATTAGCTTTAGTGGACTACAAATGCTGCATAACCAGAATATGGTTACAGGTCTACCAGCTGTACCGAACTTAACTTCTTATAAATGCAAACCTTGCATATTCGTGAAACATGATTGTGAAAGGTTCCTAATAGACAAGTCTTGGAGAGACACTAAACCTTTAATGCTGCCTCATGCTGATATTTTTGGACCAGTGCAAATGTTGTTAGTAAAAGGAAGTAAGTATTTTCTTATCTTTATGATTTCTCAAGAATGACATGGGTGAATTTCCTAAAAGAGAAAGTAGTGGCTCTTGAGTTTTTCAAGATTTAAAGTTGAAGTGGAGAAGGAATTTGAGTGTTCAATAATGAAACTGTAACACCCAAATATCCCCTGGGAGGATACATGGATGCCACCCAAGACAGTACAATCAAAACCAAATATCACACTGGTATTTATTTTAGTTAGTAACTCAAACCCACACACATAA
>JAOQMR010000212.1:20800214-20817579 GCA_027563865.1 Erythroxylum pelleterianum | reverse complement strand
TAATTAATTAATTACAATATTTTAATTAATGAATGAATTATATTTTAACTAATTATAGTAATTAATTAATTATATTAATTAATTAATTATATTTTAATTGATTAATTATATTTTAATTGATTAATTAGTTAATTACTATATGTTAATTAATATATGCAAAGTATAACGAAGTAATGACTCCCATTCCTCTCCTAGTGGAGGGGAATGGAACATTACCTTAAATCTAGGAATGAAAACATTACCTATTCAATGATAACATCTTACCAAACAATACTTTTCATTCCATTACCATACCTATTTTTTCAAACCCCCAAAACAAGCGCCCCCTAAATATAGTGAAAACAATTAATTATGATGAAATCAATTAAATAATTAATTACACTATAATTAATTAAAATATTGCAATTAATTAAATTATAATTATTTATTAATTAAAATATTTTAATTAATTACAATATAATTAACTAAAATATTATTACTTAAATTAAACGAGGAGTTATTGGTTAAAAATTAAAACTCGAACTATTCAAAATTCGATTAGTTATTTAGATGAAGTTGAAGCGCCTTTAGGTTCTATGTTATTTGGAAATACTTTTTCATTTAGTCTAACTGAAATGCTAGAGCTTTGACATGATACCTTCTAATTTTGGAGCCGTAAACATTGGACAGAATCCCTCAATGAGTTAATTGACTTAAATATTATCTAAAATTGCCTTTTCAACTTGTTTGTTTTATATTTTATTAAATGCTATTATTTATCCTAATTGGCCTTTTGCTTGTTTACAAATCAAATATAACCAATAACTTGTTTTATTGTTAATTTAAATGTATTATTAATTTTATTAATTATTATAATTATTATATACTAAATATAAATTTTACTTTATAAATTAATTAAGTATATCAATTTATTTTATTTTTATACAATATTTACTAATAAATATTAAAAGAATATTACATTTTATTAAAATTTAATTTCATTAAAATTTATTTATTTTAAAGTATTTGAAATTTAAAATATATTTTATTTTAAAACAAACTTTAAAATTTAAATAAATCAAATAATTAATTATGATAGTCATATTTTTTTGTATCTAATAGTAAATAACTGAAAAATATATTAAGTTGATAGTAAATTAGATTATAAATTTGTTATCAATTTTATAAATTATATAAGTATAAGAGAATGTAAGTTTTAAGGCTTGTTATTTTCATTGTGATTTTTAATTTTAATTTTGATTCAATAAAAATATCTTTTTTAATTTCTTTATTTTGATTTTCAAATTAAAAATCGCAATGAAAATAAACAAGCCTTAAAACTTACATTCTCTTGTACTTATAAAACCATGTGCTAATTAACTAAAAAAATTAGAGAGAGAAGCTCCATCCTTAGCATTTTTCATTGGCTCTCCATAATAGGATTGCTCTCGTTCGTTGTTTTACTTGTAGTG
Organism: Erythroxylum pelleterianum; assembly: GCA_027563865.1. Taxonomy (NCBI): domain Eukaryota; kingdom Viridiplantae; phylum Streptophyta; class Magnoliopsida; order Malpighiales; family Erythroxylaceae; genus Erythroxylum; species Erythroxylum pelleterianum. Next base: position 20,816,128 of record JAOQMR010000212.1, on the reverse strand, counting down.
GTGGTTACTTTAGCTCTTGTAGTTCTCCTTTTCTTCCGTTTTCTTTCTTCTCTATTATTCAGCTTCCAGCCTGTTATCTAATATTCCGGTACCCATGTTAAGGCTAGAATAGTATACATGAGAGTTTATTGTGAAATTTGAAAGTGCATTTCAGGCTTATGCATAATATGACATACACATAACATGAATATTAATTTTTGCACATTAAAATGATTGTACATGCATTCATTGACATTTTCCGGGCATAGTTGAATTACAAATATGATTGTATTGAGAATTGTGGTTTACTTCTATGCTAAAAAATGATTTGGAAAGTATATGTATTGATTTGAAATTTTTTGGTGAATTTTAGGAAATTCTCAAAAATTTTGGATATTATTGAACTAGGAAAATTGTCATGTGGCAAGTCAAGTGATAAATGGAAATAGAAATAAGAATCAAATGATAATGAAGAAATTTTATAGATGACTTTAGGATTTATTAAGAAAATGATATTGACAATTTAGAGACATTTGGAGTAAAGTTTGGAGATGATTAGACTAGTTTCATTAAAAAAATTAGTTAAAGCTTTAGAAATTAGACAAGTGTCCAAGTTTTAAACCCACGTTTCTTTTAAACTTGAAAGACTAAGTTACTGTTGTTTATTGACTTAGTTCTCTTCTTCATATCTTTCTTCTTCTAGATTTTTCTTCACTGATTTTTGATTTACCGAACTTTCACCAAAGCTAAACCTTGCTTTCCTCTATCTATTATTACTCCTACTTCGTTATCTATTTCTTTTGCCTCAAGAAAAACCTAACCCAAACTACCTTCAAGATGATGTACATGGTTGCATGAGGAATTAGAGCTTCTTGAGATTTTGAAGAATTTGAAGTTTTAACAAATACATGTAAATCCTTATGAGTTGTTGGAATATGAATCAAATTTGGTGATTTATTTGACATTACATGATCATGAGAAAATTGGCCATTTTTCATGAACACCGCGGATAAGATGAAAATGTTGATGTGTTGTTTTTACGTTTTGATGATTAATATGTTATATGATAGAGATGAAATGATTTTTGAGTTTGAATGATCAATGAAAATGTGCATGAGAAGAGTGCATAAATTCATGAAAGATGATGTTCATATATGCTCTGTTTTACTGTGGACACGTAGGTGTTGTTCACTGTGTTTACGAAAACTTTTTGTGGTTTTAGAGATGATTTAAAATGAATATAGAGATAAAGAATAGGTGTAAGGTGATGTCTGGATAAAAGAAAGATTGATAAAGAAATGAAAGTTAGAGAAGAAAATAGAGAATGTAAAGAAGATGAAAGACCCAGCACTGAAGAAAAGCAGAGAATGAAGAAGATGTATGAATGATGTTTTTGTTTTTGATGTTATGTTTTAATCTGGATCTTGGATTTGTTTGTGGATGAATTGTGTTAAATGAGAGTCGAAAAGGGGGAAGATATAAGTTAGAAATGTTGGTTTAAGTGAAAGAAAAAAAAAAGAAGAAGAAGAAATCTACAGTGTTTCGGAAGAAGGAGGAAAAGCACGATTGTGTAGAGAAGGAATTGGAAAAGAACGATCGTGACTTTGGTGATCCATCTCGCAGGTCACGATCGTGACATCACACAATCGATTGGAATCTCACGATCGTACTTATGCACGATCATGACTTTGAAGGTTTATAGAAAAGGAGATAGTTTCGAACATCCTTCAGTATTTTGGCTATAACTTCTTTTCTCGACCTCCAAATGACATGACATTTGAACCAATAAACTCATAACATATTGTTCTTCCTCTCCACCAAAATTTAGAGCCATTTGAATTCATTTGGAAAAGATTGACTGATGAATCTGGGATGAAAATGATGAAAATTGATGGATGAAGTATTTTTATTAAACATGCTTCGGTATTATGACTATATTTTAATCTGTAGATTTCCAAATGGGATGATTTTTCATTTAGATTAAACTAGAGACATACAATACAATTTTTAAGAAGAAAGTGAATTTGAATTTTGTCCTTAAGGATCTTGAAATTTAACTTGAAGTTTAGTTTTGGCTTAGGCTGCAGTACTACTTGTAACAGAAATTATATCCTATAGTTATCGAATAAATTGTATTAATGTAGGCCGAAATCAGAAAATTTTGTTTTCACAAAAGTTGTAGATTATTCTCTTGGCTTTCCATTGGTATAAAGTTTGTAATTTTTAGATATTTTAATTAATAGATATGAGTTGTACAACTTAGAGTGCATGATCATACACTAACCAAAATTTTGAACGTACTCAGCCTGAAGTATTTGAGTATAACTTTTGGAATACTTAATCAAATTGAATAATCTTGGTGTCATTAGAAACTTAAGAAATAGGAGAACAATTTTCCAGGAGAAAGTGTTACTAAATTACCCTATTTTTCTTGTCTAAATGATCAATAACAGTGGACCCGAAAGTTTATTTTTAGGAAAAATCTTAATTGACCAAATAAGTTGTTAATTTTGATTTTAATGGTTTTAGTGAGGTGTAAACCTAATTACAAATTATACCTAGGTGAGTTTTGATATATGATTGATGATGTGATTGGAACAACAAAAAAATACCCGAGATTGTCATTGAATATGCATTGTGCATATTTCATATACATATATGTGCATTAATAAACACTTATAAAACTGTGCAAAATTGTGATATGTGTATGTATTACATGATAAAGAGGAGCATTTGGAATGTCAACATCCAGACATTGCCAAAACTTCGAGGCAATAACTTTAGGAGCAAACTGTGAGTAACCTAAATGGGCTCACTCAATTAATTGTTTATGTTAGATTATGTTTTGAATTAATTTATGAATGTGATTTGATTGTGTTGATCATGGACACTAAAGGTCCGAGACTTATGATGAGTGAATGTGATATTGAAGTGCTCCTTGTATGTGAATGTGAAGAAATAAGTGTTACTCAACAATTTTGTTGAATGCCAAACTAAGTCTGATGATAAATGTGTTCTGAATGTGAATGTGAAATCATGCGATTGATTGAAAATATGAGAATGTGAAACATTCCATTACTTGAATGCATGAAAGATAAAGGTAGTTATGACCAGAGTTGCCAATATAAAGTGCTTAAAGCTCAGACTATGATAAGAGCCTTTGGCTCAATTGTGAATGTACCAAGTATTTACTAAGGGATATGAGATGTTATTTGATACAGCTCGGTATCCACTGAGGGATACGGGCTAGTGAAAAGGCACTCGGTCACAACAATAATAATAATTGAAAGTAAGTCTCACGAGCATTGCATATACATTATAATACGTATGTTTAACTGATTAAGATCTATTGTTGTTTCTTATTTGAATGAATATGTGATGCTTCTTGCAAAATGCAAGGATGTGAATTATGTGTTTACATGTATTGATGTGTTGTATGAATTGAGTGAACCATCAATGACGGTTACCTCATTGAGTTCGCAAAACTCACCAAAATTGCAACGTTGATTTTTTAGGACAGAGAGAGGACTTTAGTTACTGAGAGATTATACAAGAAGCACAATTTTTGTACTTTGGTGAAGAAGAAATGGCTCAAAGGTCGGTCAGCTGAGATTGAAGGATTTAGTTAGACATTTTGTATAATTCCTATTTCATGTAGCGTATTTTGTACTAGGTTTGCTCATGTACATCTTTGGATGGTCTTGTAAAAGCTACATTGTAAATTTGGTTTTTATGAAATGAAATGAGGAATTTGGCTTTTAAAATACTAGTTGGTAATAGAGTAGGGATTATTGCATTAGTTTTAGGAACTTATAGTTTAGCTTTTCCTTCTAGCCTTGTATAGGAACTAGATAATTATATTCTAGTTATTGTAAAAGATATTATTTTCATTTCTTATTTAGATTTAAATGTTTTTGTCTTTATTTTAAGAATAAAATTTGTTCTTTTTATAAAGATGGTGTTATTATGAATTTGGATCACTTTTAAAATGTTTTTATGAATTAGAACTATAAGGCTAATCCTTGATATAAATAGCAAGAAGAGAAAATTAATAGGCCAAAATCCATTTTATTTATAACATTGTAGGTTAAGTCAAACTATAATATCAAATTACATAAAGAAAGGTATATGGATCCTTTTTATTATAAATTATGTGAATTTTATAAATCTTATTTATTGGGTAAGATGACCAAACTACCCTTTAGTAGAAAGGGAGAATGTGCTAGTGAATTACTAGAGCTTACATATTTAGATATATATGCCCTTATGTCTACTCAAGGCAGAGGTAGATATTCATATTTCATCACATTCGTAGTTTATCATGTTAGATATAGTTAAGTGTAATTAGTGAAGCAAAAGTTTGAATCATTTGAAAGATTTAATAAATCTAGACTTGAGGTTCAGAAATAAATTGGTAAGAATATTACAAAACTTATATTTGATCGAGGTAGTGAGTACTTAGACTATGTTTCTTGGTTACTTAAAACAGAATGTCATTCTCTTTCAATAATGTCCATTTAAAACTCTATAACTCAATAAAGTGTCTGAGAGGAGATCTGTGCTTTATTATATATGATAAATTCCATAATAAGTTGTATAGATCTTCATATTTCCATTTAAGGATATTCCTTTGAAATTGCAACTTAACATCTAAACAAAGTTCTATCTAAAATGATTGACAAGAATTTATATGAGATATAGACTAATAGTGTACCAAACTTGTCATACTTAAAGATTTGGGGGTGTGATCATAATTTATATGAGATATGGGCTAAAATGTAAAAAATTTTATAAGCTTCAAGCTAAGTCAAATAATATTTGAAAGAGATTGTCAGATATAAATTTCACTATCCTCTTAAGTGAAAGGTGTTTATCTTAAGACATAGTACATTCCTAGAAAAAGAATTTATTCTAAAAGATAATAGCAAGAGCGGCTAAAACTTATAGAATTTCAACTACAAATGCATATTCAAATGAAATAAGAACTTTATGTTTATAGATATGATATATAATTAAAGATTCAAGAGACATAGTAAGTGAAGCACTAGTAAATGAAAAGGGGAAGATGACGCATTACCTATAGATGATGAGGGTACTATTTTTAAGGAAATAATTTATAAAATTGATTCTTTAACATGGCATGAAGCTATAAGATCTAAAATGGACTATATATACACTAACTAAAGTATGACTGATCGCGGCTCGTCGTTCAATCCTAAGATCGACCTTGGAAACCAGTCAAAAACAATTAATTCCAAGATTATAGTATAAGCTGAACCTCGGGTCGTCTCACTTTTTGGAACCGACGAAAAATGATTTAGAAGCTAGCCTAAAGTAAAAAAACATGCAATTGAAGCCAATAAAAAAGGGGGTTTTGGTTTGTTGATCAAAATTTAGGGAAGTAACTAAAATTGAAAGAGATTGCATAAAAGAATATTTTTGGATTTTGGGAATTGCAAAATTAACAAAAACTCATATTGTAATCGAATTGGATAAATTCCTCTCGAAAATGTGCTTAGGCTATCATGGTTCAAAATTAATTTCTGGGGATAAAATTCACTAAGTTTTCAAAAGACTAACCTTAAGGGACCCCTTAAGTCCAAGGAATTAATTAAACAACCCTTTAATTAAAACCTCGTTAAAAACCTTAGTGTGTGAAATGGATATGTTCATGCAATTGGTCATTGGATCAAACACAATCAATCATATCAAACACAACCATGCAGATAAAAATGATTAATGCAATCACCAAAGACATATATGAGACCTCATATATTTAAGCACAAAAGTTCTACATAAATCCATATCCAAATCACAAAATGCTGTTCAACACATGATTAAACCCTAACCATGCTAATCTAATCATACCATCGCAATCTCTAACCAAGAGTTTTACAATAATATAATTAAACTTTCAGATAATAATTTACAACTCCCCTTTGAAGCCCACGGTGAACTCAAGCCCGATGCTATATCTTCAAGAGGTTCGAAAGCTTAGCCACGCATGACGGTCATCATCCTCAACATGGTTGGTACTCCGACGACATCCATGGTGAAGATGATCCTGCGGTGTAGATGATGTCTATAGAAGATGATGAAGTGCTGACGGTGGATGATGGCTATTGCAGGGAATGGCGATGATGAAGTGACCGGATCGTCTCTAGGTTTTCGGATGAATGCGTGGATGTGGTGTCTGTCGTGGTGTGGTGTAGGCGGTCTCTGTATGTGTAGTCGTCCTCTCTGTAGTCGAACTTCTCTATATGACCTAATTTGGCAATTTTATAGGTGATCGAAACAGGCCGGGTCAATACAGTGAGGGAAATTTCTATTTAGAGTCTGTGTGCCCGCATGTACGTTGTGACGTGTGAATTAATTCTCGTCGCGACGTGTCCTCTGGCTTGCTCGCCGCGATGTGTCAATTTGTTGACGCCGCGACGTGTGGTTGTTGTCAATCCATAAATGGATTTCTGAAGCTTGCATACCTTTTCGCCATCAATGGAAGTGAAGCCCTCTGGTTGTGTCATATACACATCCTCGGCCAGATTTCCGTTAAGGAAAGCTGTCTTCACATCCATTTGCCATATCTCATAATCATTAGCATCTGTTTGCCCGCTCACTTGGAGATTTCCATCTCCATAAATAAAGAAAACATCCTTAGTGCTTCGCAAGTACTAGAGGATATTCTTGACAGCCACCCAGTGACCCGCACCAGGATCCGAACTGGAATAAGGCGACTTACATCCCTATACAAGGCGACTTATCCCTACAGTTGTCTGTTGAGGCGTCACGACGTGGAATGTGGCATACGTCGCGACGTGCCTGGTCTGTTCTGCTGGATGCGTCGCGACGTGCAGGAAGGCTCACGACCTGTTGACTTCTTGGCATGGTTGACTCCTTTGTATTCCTGCAATTAAATCACAATTTGTAGCATCAATTGTCCTTCGAAAAATTATAATGCAATTAACATCAATTTGTAACAATTTTACTAACAAATTGCAAATAATATGAACTCAACATAAGGAACTAATTTAAGCGCAAAAGTCACAATTAGGAGTCAAAAAGTTCATTAATAGTTATGAAAATGCAGCCAATTAATGATGTAAACTTGGGCTCAATCAATGACCTTTGGTGGATGCATTTGATGGGATTGTTCATATTAGATATAAGTTGGTTTTTAAGAGAAAAATCTAACATGCATTATAATATAAATACATAAAAAGGAAGGCTGTTGGCTAAAGGTTAGAAAAAAAAACAAAGTGTTAATTTTGATAAAGCATTTTTGATAGTAGAAATGCTTGTCTATAAGGATCTTATTGTATATAGTTACATACCATTATTATGAAGGTATATAATATATATATATATATATATATATATATATATATATAAAATCTAAGAAGTTTCCTAATCAAGTATATAAGTTGCAAAAATCTATTTATGGACTTAAGCAAGTCTTATAGAGTTAGAACATCAATTTTGATGAGACAATCAAAGAGTTTAACTTTATTAAGAATTTAGATGAACCTTGCGTTTATAAGAATGTAAGTAGGAGTGCAATCATCTTTCTAGTAGTATATATAGATGACATATTGTCAATTGAAAATGACATATTGATGCTTCAATATATAAAGATTTAGTATTCCAAAAACTTCTTTATAGGAGAAGCAACCTATATTCTGGGAATAAAGATCTATAGAGGTAAATCACAAAGTTACTTAGTTTATCCTTTTACATGTACATAGACAAAGTTCTAAAAGGGTTGAGCATATATAATTCTAAGGTTAGATTCTTACTTAAATCGCATAGGATTTGTTTATCAAAGAATATGTGTCTGAAGATACAGAAAGAGAGAGATAAAATTAATTTTGTTACATATGCCTCAACTATTGGATCAATCATGTATGCACTGTTCTGTATGAGATCAATTGTTTCTTATGCTTTGAGTATAACAAGTAGATTTCAAGCCAATCCTAGCGATGGTCATTAGATGTCTTTGAAAATATTTTGAAGTACTCCAGAAAAATTAAAGAATTTTTTGGTTTGTAAAGAAGCATAAGCTAAGAGTTTAGAGGTATTTAGATATAAGTTTATTGTCTGATCATAATAGAGCATATCACAGTTAGGGTATATCTTTACTCCAAATAGAGTTGTCGTAAGTTGGAAAATTTCCAAAAAGCTAACCATTATTGATTCTATAATTAACATATAGTACATTTTAGTGTTTAAGGCACAAAGGAAGATGATTAGATTAACAAGTTCATCACTAAACTTAGGGTGGTTCCTAACATTTGTTGAGTTGATAGTATTTTAGTATCATAACAATAAAGTTCTTGCACAAGCAAAAGAACCAAGATCTTTTCAACAGTTTAACTAAGTACTCATAAAGTTTCTCTTGATTTGGGAGATAGTAGAGCGAAAAGACAATAAATTAGTGGGAGTATCCACCTAAGAGAAACTAAGTCACTACTTTAAAAGGGATGTGATTGATATATGAATGGATATGGTATTAAAAACATAGATGATTCACTTTAGTTTAAGTAAGAGATTATTAGTTTATGCCCTTGTAGCTAATCAATTGGTTATAATTAATTTAAGACATTATTAATTTATTCAACAAAGGTATTATTTATATTTATATGTTTTAGTAATTATATTTAACTCTTAATATTAACGATAAAATTTCTAGAATAATTACTGTGCAATTAAAATAATGATAAAATATAATGATAAGTTTAAATTTGTATTTAGGTATTATACCTAAATTATTCCTAATTATACTTTTATTCAGATGATATAGCTATAGAATGGTAAAATTCGTATACATTATATCTCTTTCTTATAAAGAAAGTGATTGATCTCATAAATTTAAGTATGAAGATGCTTAAATAAATATATGACTACTTATTAGAAAATAAGTTTACTGAACTAGTTCGATCATGAGGATCTTAAATGAAACATTATTTGTGTGTGTGGGTGTCCTTACTGTGATGGTTGTATAATTAATCGTTAAAATTATCAAAGCATATCATATGAAAATTACTATTTTTTTATATTAGTTATGACCTATTTTATTTAGAGTAGCTCCGTTAACAGTACTTAGATGTAGTATTGAGTTATATAATGACAGATGAGTAAGTTAACAAATAATTCATCACCCTAAAGTAATTAAGAAAAATGTTCTATTATTCTTAATTAGTAATAATTTACGAAATTTTCTAGTCAGAATGAATTGAAATTTGAAAATATTGTTTTCAAATATCAATATTAAACTAGTTACTAATTAGCAAAGACTAATATAGTTGAATTTAAATATAGTATCTGTAGTAATTGGAATATCTTTGGGAGCAGCAAGAAGTGTAGAAGTAACCAGGCCTTTGGTGGCAGCTTTGAGTTTTCATCAATTTTTCGAAGGAATGGGACTTGGAGGAAGCATTTTTAAGGTACCCTTTTTTAAGTTTTATATAATAATTCGATTCGTTCGGTTTAATCATAAAAATTTTTAAATTATGACAATTTTTATTTTTATTTTAAATTTTTAGTTATATTTATTTTAATAATTTTTTTATTAAAAATCAATCAATCAATTTATTAATTAATTAATCAAATTTGTAAATTAATAAATTCTTATAAACTAAAATAAATCAATTAATTTTGATTTAACATTATGTTTTTAATTTAAATTTAAAATTTTCAATGTGTAAATACAATCTCCTTTGATCATATTTAAAATTCTTTAATTTTATTTAAACTTTAACTGATTTTAACACAGTTTAACTTTAGTTGAGTTTTTTAAACCTTAAATACTTTCTCTTACCAGTTAAGAGTCTACTTTTTAAACATTTCCTATGATTTTAAAAAACTTTCTAATCATTAAAATTCTTATAAAAAAACTTCTAATTTTATATACTATTATTTATGTCACGTAACTTTTGACAAAAGTTTAATAGAATATATTTTTCTAAAAAATTAAAAATCATAAGAAATTTGTTTGATAATTTAAAAAAATAGATATAGTTACACTAAAATAAAAGAGTCGTGTCTTTAATCATATCCAAATAATTAGTTCTCAAAATTTGAAATTTACATATCTCAACAACAAATCCTTCCGTTTCATCTTTTTCACGCAAAGTAAATTACTTGAGCTTAACTATTTCAACAACCACCTTTTCTTTCTAATTTCATAGCTGATTTTTTTTAAAAAAATGGCCAAGCTTTAAATCTTACTGAAAAGTAAAATCCTAATGTTACTGGTTTATGAAATATTATAAACAATCCTAATATCAATAGCACAAACACTTAAAAATTTCCAGTTAGATTGAATTATCGTTTTCTGACAAAAAGAAAAACGCGTTAGGTCGAAAAGATAAGCGGCGGAGGCGAGTCCAAAGAAGCAAACGTGAAAAATGAGAACAGAAGCTCCAAAGAAGCAACCCTCCGTGAAAAATGAGATCACAGACCACAGACCGACCTCTGGCATACGATTAGGCATGTAGCGCCATCATTATATATATAACCAAATCTTTGAAACGATTAAAAAGGCGAGGTCAACTTTTGGGTTTTGCACTGATAGAATAGTCCTCCACATTTGCTCCTCCTCTATTCGGGCTTACCTTACCATCCTCTCAGCACAGCAGCACACAAAAAGAATAATAATATGAAAATAAAATGAAGAATTTTGGGATTGGGCCTACAGTGATCTGAAGACCACGCCTCCCTACCGCTCATGTCTGAAATCCTTATCCTCTTAGTTTAACTTGGATTGCTCTCTCTCTCTCTCTCTCTCTCTCTCTGCAACTTAACCCAACCCATATCCACCGTATCTTTTATTCTCCTCTCCTCTCCTCTCCTCTTTTATTTTGGTCCCTACTTTGTGAGTTGTTTTCTTTTCTGAAATTTCTTCTTTTTTCCTTTCCCCCTCTCTCAGACCCTCTACTGGTCCCTGTGCTTTGACGCCTTATCATTTCTATTCAATCGAGGGTTTTTCTTTTTCGTTGTTGCTTTTTAGTTTAGTTATCGTCTTTGGTCATTTTGGGATTTCTTCAAATGGCTTTGTGGTCGGTTTTATTGGAGATTTTGCAGAAACCCACAATTGGGAGCGTTTTGTGTGAGCTTTTAACGTTTATGGCTCCTTTATGGATCGCGGTTGTTGTTGGGATTATCGTCGGGTGGACATGGAAGCCAAAATGGGCCTATCTGGGTGAGGAGAAGACGGTCTCTAAGAATTCTCAAGTAAAAGTATCGATGCCCACGGCTTCCTCATTCGTTCCTAGTTTTAATTTTCCCAAGTTCCAGTTTCCCAGTTGTGTGTCTTGGACTGCTGATAGTGGTGCTCAAGAGAACTCTTTCTCTGTGCCACCTACCACTAACCCCGATTGCAGGTTTGTGGGTTTTGTCTACTTTTTACCAGTTGGTTAAGGTTTTTTGTCTAATAAAGTTGAATGTATAGATTCAGCGGTGTGAAATATCATGAGATTTCGAGTAACTTCTTCACGGGCAATGGGACTTCTAAATTAGGAAAAGTTAAGGTTTTTTTTCTTTTCTTTTCTCTAACTACTTCATTAAATTTGCAGTTCCTCACAAATTGTAAAGGAAAAGTCTAGTCTTGTGACAACAGATGATTTAGAGGCGTTGCATAAGCTTGCCGAGGTCAAAGATGGCGGTCCTTCTTGGATTCAGATGATGGATCGTTCTACCCCAACTATGAGCTACCAAGCTTGGCGAAGAGATTCTGAGGTGGGTTTTCTTGTGTTGGTTTAATTGTTGGAAGCAGCAATTGAACATGTGAATTATAACCTTTGCTGTCAACCGCTTCGTATTTACTTCATAGTTCTGCTAATTTGTTAGGCTTGTGGAATCCATGTTATTGATTTCAATTTTTTTTTTCAATGGTTTTGTTAGAATGGCCCTCCCCAATATCGTAGCAGAACTGTCTTTGAGGATGCCACTCCTGAATTGGTGAGGGACTTCTTTTGGGATGATGAATTTCGGATGAAATGGGACGACATGCTTGTACATGCTGCAACTTTGGACGAGTGCCCCACTACAGGAACCATGGTTGTGCAGTGGGTACGCAAGGTGGGAAAAGTGTACTGTTCTATCTGTTGTTGAATGAACTGCTTTAAACGAGCATTAATCATGCTTTCTGCGATCAGTTTCCCTTCTTTTGTAGTGATCGAGAATATGTCATAGGACGTCGCATTTGGGAATCAGGTCGAATGTACTACTGTGTCACAAAGGTAGGCGGATAACCTTAACTTTCTATTCTTGATAATGTCATTTGTTTTTTTCCCCCCTCATGTTTCTTGTTTCCAAAAGTTAAATGGGGAAGTTAGTAGACTATCTTCTGTGTTCTAGTTATCTTGATTGAAGGGTCAGCCTTCAACCTTGTCAATTTTAGCCATTCCTAAAGGCTATGACTTAATTTAGCACATCCATGAGCAATATAAGTTTTAGTAGTTTTTGTTAGATATGTTTTGTACTTTCGGGACGACAGAATGTCTTAAGCATATTCATTCAATATGAATCACTTTTAATAGTTCTAAATTTTATATACCAGTGTTATGTTGATCAAAACTGGGGTTGTTATTGTATGTACTGACCCAGTACATAACAAATTGGCTAGTAGCTGCAAAAGGTTATCTGGTTGCTCATTGTAATGTTGAGAGGCAAGTGACTTGGTGTTACCTTGTGAATTTTAATCAGAAAAGGTTTAACAACTGCTTGATTCCCTACTTTTTGTAAACCTTGTGTGCACCAGTCAACTGCATCCTTTCTTGTATTCATGGAACCTGTAATGTCAATGCAAATTAAGAGCATTAAGTCATTCTAATAGTTTCCAAATATTCTTTTTGTACTAGTTATTCCACCTTTGAGATATAACTGGGCATTATAGTTTTTTATAAGTTAATTATACATTTCTCTTTGGTACATAAAAGACATCTGGGAAATTTTCGAATACACTACTAAGATTACATTCATGGCATGTTATTGTTTTCAGGGAGTTCCGTGCTCCTCGGTGCCAAGACTCAATAAACCTAGGCGTGTTGATTTGTACTATTCTAGCTGGTGCATCCATGCAGGTAGATAATTTCTTTATGGTCAGTTCTTTCCTCAAATAATAGTTTTCCTTCTTAAAATGCAATTTCACTTTATTTCCAAAGCTATATGTCATTTATATATGCCTGTGTTGGATGTGTACCAGTTGAATCTAAAAAAGGGGATGGTCAGCTGACTGCATGTGAGGTTTTACTGTTCCATCATGAGGACATGGGTATTCCTTGGGAGATTGCAAAGCTTGGAGTACGACATGGTATGTGGGGAGCTGTTAAGAAGATTGAGCCTGGTCTACGTGCTTATCAGAAGCAAAGACTGGCTGGGGCTGCTCTTTCACGTTGTGCTTCCATGGCTCAGGTTAACACCAAAGTCAGTGCGGACTACCTAAAAGCAATGGAGAGTAATTCTGGTGATTCACTGGAGATTGAAACTAATGATTCATCAAAGAAACCTCTAGGTGGAAATATCCCTAAGCTTCTGGTTGTTAGTGGTGCTATTGTTCTTGCCTGTACCCTTGACCGCGGACTCTTGACCAAGGCAGTTATATTCGGAGTAGCAAGAAGATTTGCAAAAGTAGGGAGGAGGCTGTGATGCGTGGAGTAGTATCATGCAATTCTAATGATGAGCGAGAGCATGTAGAGCTGCTGTGAGTGTGATAAGTGCATTGATGTGAATCTCCTTACATGCAGCGTTGATTATTCTTAAATGCGCAGAAGCTTGTATTTTTCCCTCTTGTTTGAGCCGTTGTGCAGATATAGCAGAAAATTAGAAACTTTATACCGATGTAATTCCGTCAAGCAAAGGATCTCAAGCTTCAGGAATAACAAGATGTTCTGGTTCTTTTATCAGAAGAGTGCCTATTTTCAGAATGTTTCTGCTATTGTGATAATTCTACAAAATAATTTCAACAATTTCGACATGTTTGGAATTGGTGCGAGGATTTACCTACCCCATTAGGTGTGAGGATAGTAACAAGCGCATCGCAGTTAAAACCAGAAAAAGAAATAGGAGATTTTCTTGCATCTATTAGTTATAGTTGATTAAGCAAAGTGGTGGTCAAAAATGTCGATTCAATTATTATATTTTCCTTGACGTTGCGAATCAATTGTAAAGGCAAAGACTCTGAATGAGTCAATGGTATCCATGGAAGAGACAGGTCAAGAAGCATTTGAATTGTCAACTGCTGCCCACATGGAACCGTGTGATATTATACTTTCCTCACAGGACGCCACGCCAGAAGAGGACTTCGCAACTGGCAACATTCAAGTTTTACTAGAAACGTCACGGTGCGTCCTTTGTCTGCAGATGAATATTGGAGTCGTAACAAGAGAAACGTATGCCTTTCAGGGTAATTCTTCAGTTGCTGCAGCCACTTGGCAAACGATCTTTTAGTTACATTATATCTTTCATCTTACAGTTGATATATATAAGTTATTTCAGTGAAAGTCTTAAGTTTACCAACTCAATCGTAGATGTGATAAGGAATGTGAGTGCCCGTATTAAAAATTTAATATAGTATCAGAGCAGGTTTGACCCGGATTATTAATTTCCCGGTTGTTCGTCTGAATGTTCATTCCCAGCGGTCTGGTCCGGTTTCCACTGCATATATTTCAAGTGACAACTAGATGTCCAGTACTAGTTGCACTTGAGGGGAGTATTAGAGTGTCCCATATTGCCTAGACATGAAAATGTTAAAGGGTTTATAAGTGGTAAGGGTCAACTATGTTCTAGTTATTTGAGCAATAGTTGACCCAAGCCCAATTCTTATTAGCGTGGACTCTACACTTTATCCATATTAAAAATTCAATAATTCTAACAAGCCAAAAATTTAAATTCATACATTCTATATGTGTATTTTTTTTGACTTAAGCTTGGATTCTGAAATTCAGGTCAAATCCTTGACGCTCTTTTGTGAGTCAAATCAATTTGGGTAGAAGCACATGTACGAACATATTCGAAAGGGATTCTCAGAATTCATGCATAGGAGTTTTAAGAGGGCGTCTAACTACTTTTGTTTGTTAAAACCTCCATTTAAAAGTCCTAGTATTTTGGCCCATCAAAGAAAAGAACAAGGATGGATTTGTCTAACCAAGAGTCCTTTTAAGCGGCTTGTTCATACTCATTGCAAGTCTAGAGTTTAGGTTGAACCAACCAAAGAGTTTGGCTAAAAGTCTTATTTATATATGAACCTAACAAGCTCTTGGGGCAATTTTCAAAATTTTTAAGTGACAGATTACATGGAAAGAGGGGTATCTCTGAGATACCAAGAGTGAGGATAGCCACAATTCAAACACGTAATTAATTGTACACGTAAATGTTACACCTACCCAATTATCATCCATAAAGGCATTTAAAAAAGATGACGCATGGGCATATAAGAATAAGCCCTAATGAGAAATACCTTTTAAGTAACAAAATAATTCATTTAACAACAATCCAACGAAGAGGAAGATGAAGAGTGGATAAATTATGCAAGTTTATTGATAACAAACTTAACTTATAGTTAAGTAGATAATGGGCATTAATGAAAATCTATTTTACTTAGCATTTTGTTATGATTTCCATCAAAATTACCTTGAGAAAATTGGTTTTATATATTATTTTAGGTAACTGGAGATATATTTCTTGTTAATGATATTGGTCAAGGACTGAAGGATTTTATTGTAGGGAAATCCCGGTGCAAGTATCATATACTCGTAGTGCGGAAAACAAAAATTTTTGTCCCGGGACGTTCCCGAAAGTCAGGATCCATGTGTCTATACAAAGAGTCAAACCATAACGACCAAAGTAGACCGTCTCTAACGATATCCACGCAGAGGTCGGAGAACCTAACCGGGGCAAACCCTTTGACCCGGGAATAGCTAGAACAAAGTAAAGAGTGC
>JAOQMR010000212.1:20774710-20790369 GCA_027563865.1 Erythroxylum pelleterianum | reverse complement strand
AATGGCAAAACCCAAAAATTCTTCTCTTCTTCTCCCTAAACCGACGGCTTCCTCCTCTTTTCTTCTTCCATTTTATTTTTCTTTTCCCTTTTATACTTATTTCTACTCTTAACAATTATGAAATGTCCATGCTTAATTTAATTCTAACCTTAGCATAATTCCAATTAATTGCTCTAACAAGCCTACAAAAATTAAAATCGTGCTTCAAATTAAATAAAACAGGTTTGGGGTCCAACAGCACCACTATTCCACTATTAAACATTATCATCAACGGAGAACCAACCAAATTATTCAAGGTAAATGAATCAGACAAAGGGGCTAAAATAGATGAGGAGCTATGGTGAGAATGTCACATAAATAGATGAGGACCCAACGTTGTGGCTTAGAAGTTTGGAATATAGGACATCAAAAGGGCTAAAATTTGAATTCATGGTATAGCCTGATTATCATAAGAGAAAGATCTGTAGGTCTTAAGTTTCTTTTGTTAATAATATCTGATTGTGTATATGCATTTCAAAGGTGCAAAAGGAAAGGTATACTTATAGAGGTGTAGATGGTGAATAGGTATCAACTAGTCTTCTTAGATTCCAAGAAGGACTAAAGAAAGTAAAGGTAAGGATATCTGAAGATGATAAGGTTGAAATAGTTAAGAATGGCTATTATTAATGAACACATGAATAATTGAAATGATCAAATAATAGGAATAATGAATGGAAATCTAGCTTATAGAAAAATAAAATTTAATACTCATTTAAAACTAGGAATTCCCCTACAATCATATAATTTAGATTAAACTATTACTATTGCTTATAAATTCAATGGAGATCAAATGGCACTGGTCAGCTCATCACTTAAGAGAGTTCTCATTCATATTAAAACAACATGCCTAGATACAACCCAACCAAAATGAAGAGGATTGCTTAGTCTAGATTGAACATATAATATGTTTCTTCACTAATCAATCTTGTTTAACAATTTTCACGTACACCAATCGACCAATTTGTTAGAACATACTAGTTTAACATATCATCAATGTTTCAAAGGATATTTTCTATCTTATTGCTAGTTGTTGGAAGAAAGCTTTGGACAAAGGACATGATATTTAAGATCCAACTAATCTTTCCATATGCTTACTTTGCAATCAAGATAAAGATACACTTATTTACCTATTCTTCAACTACAAAGAGGAATGAGATAAGAAGTAAGAAAATTTCAATCAGATGGTCATAAATTAGATAAGAGAAAGCATCTTAATGAGAGGAACGATTCTTAAATTGAGTCCTCATTTAGCTCTCAAATGGTACCTATGAAGTCACTCCCTTAGGGATAAAACTGAGCTTTACACTGTTGTTTACCATCTGCATAATAGTTCAAGTAATTGAAGA
Source organism: Erythroxylum pelleterianum (assembly GCA_027563865.1). Taxonomy (NCBI): domain Eukaryota; kingdom Viridiplantae; phylum Streptophyta; class Magnoliopsida; order Malpighiales; family Erythroxylaceae; genus Erythroxylum; species Erythroxylum pelleterianum. Next base: position 20,788,984 of record JAOQMR010000212.1, on the reverse strand, counting down.
TCCTGAGACTAGAGAATTGTCAACTTGTTTGATAATAAATTTAAGTAGGGTACCATAGAATCAAGAAATGGGAACTCAAATGTTAATACTAGGAAAATAAAATTGCCTAAAACTAGAAATACATCTTTCTGTTGTAGTAAGAATTAATTTCTTTAAGCAAGATTTTACTTTGGTTAGTTCTTAGGAAAATATTCATAATGTTTTTCATTGTGAATATACATTTGCACTTTGAATCTTAATCATTGTACTCTCCTTTTGAAGGTTAATTTACAAATCAATTTTTAATTAAAAAAGGTTACGTAGATAATGTATAATTGCATTGTCTTAAATTAATATTGATATTAATTTTATATTAACTCTTTAACTTAGTTCTCACTCACTTTAGACATACTATTTCTTTCTATTGTTTTACATATCCCATTACACTTAAGTGATTAAATGTTTTTTCATCACTAAATTAAAATAAAAATAGTATGTACCTATGGATTCCAAGGTACACACACACACACACACACACACACACACACACACACACACACACACACACACACACACACACACATATAGAGTAATTTACTATATAATAATTATTTCAACGTTAATCTCTACAAATAATTTCATGAACTGATTGAAGTTCAATGATACATTGATGAAGCTCATGAATAATAGCCTAGTTGAACATAAAGGAGTCGAAGCTAACAAGACACAAGTACACGATAGACTCCAAATGGTCCTAACCATTCAATTGATATGGCTCATGACTCATGGCTCTTCCCAATCAAGATTGTATACTTTGCCAATTAGGAATACAACTTTATAAAAAGAAAGTTCATCCTTGTCCCCCAAATTATTTTTACTCTTAACTTTTGTTGAGATACTTGAGATTCAAATATTCTATTATTCCAATACAAAAAGAAAACTCGTCCTTGCTCTAATACCATGCTAGCTACCCTTAGTCAAAGAGCAAACGCGAATAACAGAAACCAAAGGTACGTGGCATTGTTATACCACATAAATTGAGAAAGGACCTTTTTATTATGACTTCTAGGCTCGTAGAATGTTTCGCTGATAAACCTTAAGGGAGCTACATTATGGATTTCTAGCTATATACCTGTCAAGTGGTTTATAGAACATATTTTCATAAAAGGTCAATGATAAGTAAAGATTTATTGTAGCTTAGATTTCAAATATTCTAGTCTAGATACAAACCCTTCTTCTCTTTTAGGGCAATAATTCTCAAGGCCTGCCTTTTAGAAATCTAAATTGACCAATCTTTTCTTGTATAACTTAGACCTTAAACAGTACCGATAGTCCAAGACTTTCTGATGCACAGGATCTTTATGAATAGGCATGTGTAGAGTATACTTGTCTTTCTGTATAATTGTTGCTTACATTACTTAAAATTCAAGTTTCTAGGAGAGAGAAAAACTTAGAAGGAAGTCATAAGATAAAGAACACTCTTCATATTATTGATATAACTAGGCATTAGAGCCATAATTGTTATTGACTGTGCCCGTGTTATTCTTGATGAAAGTAAGTAAGAAGGCTTGTTTATATGTCATGAATGACTCTTTACCTAGTGACCCTGTTCATCTTTCTTCTACTCTTTCTATATTAAATCTTCCTTCTACTGTTAAAAGGACTTTGTCCAATCGTATAGAAATTTAGTAGAAATTACTCATATTCCTTAGGAAAGTCATATCCATGATACTTCTTTACCATTGTTAAGTTTGTACAATATATACACTCACAATCGTTCGTGGAACAAAAGTATTCATAATATTCTTAATACAAATCATCTAAAGGTAAAAGAGATCATCCAAAGTTATTATTTAGAATAGTGTGGTTTAAAGGCAACAACAACAGAACAATATGTCAAAATGGAGATTCCAAAAGAAGTCATCTTTATTTAGAAAGACTAGAATCATACTCATCTCCATGTTAGAGCTATTAGACTCGTTCTTACTCTTCATGGAAGAAAAGGAATTTTAGTAACTATTAGGATATCTCTTTTTAACACTACCTACATAACTAACTAAAATGCATTGATTTGTATTATGTTGACAACTTTTTATAATGAAAGTGTCATTCTCACCATAGCCCCTGATTTCAATATCAAGTTGGATGATCCCAACTTATCTGAGAGACTCCAAGTTCAAATCCAAATTATTGGAGCAAAGCAAGACCCTACAACAATCATGGTCATTTTACACCACCAAATGATTTATCGCCTACAAAATTATGATGTAGATCTCAACTTTCTAAATTCAATTTCTGATGCTCTGTATATGGTAACAGATTAAGCTCGTAGTGGAATTTGAAAAGTTGATGCCAATAGAATGGATCGTTAATTACCAGAAGGTGCTCCACACTCATCATAAACATTCTTTCCATTCAACTACTCAGCCTATTCTCGGGGCATTAAGAGCTGGATTTATTAAATCCATCTACACCAGACCTAATAAAGACCAGCCTGGATCCTCAAGTACATATGGCTCCATTTTAATGCTTCAACCAGTGTTATTACATAAAGAAGGAAAGAGTGTACATGCCATCCATTATATGAAATTTGATGGTCAACCTGTGTACATTAACCATCACCAAGGACACTTTATATGGGATGTGGATCCATCTATGTGTGAGTCATATTATGACAAGCTAGGACATTATGCTTAACACTGTCCTAACAAGAAGAAAAAATGATTTAAAATTGTGGGAATCTATTAAAGCTATCATGGTTATTCATAACAAAAAAATATTGAAGACATCATTGAAGAACAATCCAGTGAAGAAGAGGAAACAAAATTTGATGATCTAATCAACTCTTTTGATGATGAGTTTGAATCCTTTGATGACCTAATTGATATGGATACTGAGGATGATAACCTATACATATCGTAATAACCGTTTTCAAGATAAACCCAAAGCCTATTACTATTCCTCAACCTTATATCCATATCTAGTTGTTACAATAGGATAAATATGATAGGTCAATTAAAGCGATTGGATATATGGATACTGGATCTTGTCGAAGTGTTATGAAGCCCAACATCTTACATCTTGAAGTTTGGATATCACATGATGAATATCTTACTTTTGTTAATGGCAACTCATTTAAGATTGGGCTTATTACCAAAAGAAAAATAAGGATAATGTTTTTCCCTGATTGTGTGGTGTAGACTAAAGTCCTTAGCAGTCATTTACCTAGTCCAGATATCTTATTTGGGATAAATGTTTATAGCAAGGCCTACCCTCTATAATTTTTACCTACTGATATCAAATGCTAAGCCAATTTTAGTACTTACACGGATATATGCAACATGTTTGAAGTCACCCAAGTACCTCCTTAAAATGAAGCACCAAGGGATCAATTTTGGAAACATTACCCTAAGAACCATGCACAGTTCTTATATCTCAATCCTATTTGGAAAAATACACAATTCTTTATTCATATACCTTTTAAGAAGAATGAAGACATTAATCTTATCAAGGCTACTCACTTTGGTATAATCCTGATGATTTAAAGTTAGCACAAGAAGAGTGTGTTATCTTATTTGAACAAGGATTAATTGAGCCCACAAAATCATATTGGGCTTGTCAAGCATTTTATGTAAATAAAAGAGCTAAATAGAAGAGAGAAAAAAAAAGAAGTTGGAGATTGATTACAAACCTCTTAATGCATTTATTTAAGATGATAAATTTCCATTACCAGATATCAACACTCATGTTTTATTTCAAAAGAAAGAAAAAATCTTTTCAAAGTTTGACGTGAAAGTAGGTTTTTGGCAATTAGGAATAGATCTACAAAAAAGGTACAAAATAACTTTCTAAATCCTTAATGCTTAATATTAACGGACCGTCATGCTATTTGGACTTAAAGTTGTTCCATCACTATTCCAAAGGGCTATAATGAATATTTATGAACCTATTTTTGCTAGTGCCTTGGTCTACAATGATGACATTCTATTGTACTCAAAGACTAAAGAAGATCATAACGTACTACTTCAATCATTTTGTGATCTTACAAAACAATGTGGGATTATGCTTTCAACTAAGAAAAGCCACATTGGAACAACCTAAATAGAATATTTGGGAATTAACTTTCATGATGGATTTTATTAGCCCAGCCTACATATAGCTAATGAGTTATTACAATTTTTTGATGAAAATCTCAACATAAAGCAAATCCAACAATTCTTTGGAATTGTTAATTACATTAGAGATTTCGTCCCACATGTGGCTAATTATACAAGTTCCCTATCTAGATTGCTGAGAAAGAATCCACCACTATGGAGTAAAGATTAAATCAAGGTTGTCCAGTACTTAAAGCAAGTCAGTCAACATCCATCCCTTTCAAAGATTTCTGACAATGGATAATACATCCTTCAGAAAGATGCTAGTGACCATTAGTAGGGTGCCATCTTGTTTGAAGATATTGATGATAAGCGACATTATTATGGCCATGCTAGTAGCCAATTCAAGGAATCAAAAAAGTACTACCATATCATCTACAAGGAAATCTTAGCGGTAAAAAAAAGTATTGAAAAATTCAATTTCCACCTTAGCTGTAACATCCTGTTATCCCATGTTAAGGGTTAGACATTAGAATAGTGCACATGAGAGATTATTGAGAAGCTAGAAAGTGCATTTCATGCTCTTGCATAATATAACATACACATACATGTGAATATTAATTATTACACACATTAAAATGCTTGTACATGCATTCATTGACATTTTTTTGGGTATAATTGATTTATAAATGTGATTGTATTAAGAATAGTGATTATTTTGTCCTAAAAATTTATTTGGAGAGTATAATTATTGATTTGGAACTCTTGGTGGAATTAGGAAATTTCTGAAATTTTGGGTATTTTTATACTAGAAAAAATGTCAAGTGGCAGGACAATTGATAAATGGTAGTAGAAATAAAAGTCAAATGGCAATGGAAATTTTTATAAATGACATTGGGATTTAATAACATATGTCGTTAAAGATTGGGAGACAATTAGAGTAGAAATTGGAGATAAATAGACTAGTTATTAAAAGGAACCATAAGGTGGTGACATATGAAAAATGACAAGTGTCCCTTGCCATGCCACACACTCACCCACAATGCTTTTAACTTTGAAAGACCATTTCAATTGTTTTGTTTCTTGCTTTCATCTTCTTCAAGCTTCTTCACTTCCACGACACTTACCCACCTCCATCAATGTTAAACATTGTCCTCATTTTGTTCACTTGCTACTGTCCTTTTGATTGTCTTTTTCATTTGTCAAAAACAAAAACTTAATTTACCCACTTCCATGTTGATGATCGTATGAACCATGGAAAGCTAGGGTTCACGTGATTTTGAAGAGTTTAGAGTTTTACCAAGTAAGTATCGTATGGTTCTTCATGATTTGTTGAATGAAACATGTATAATGATAGTTAGAAATTATATGTTCATAAATTGTGTTTTATATATGTTGGAACGTGGGTTAAGAAATGAACACATTGGTATCTTGTTTTGTGTTTATGATGATTAATATTTCATAAGTTATAGAGATGAATTCGAAATAGAAAGATCATTAAAAATGGTGTAGGAAAAAGGTGCAGAAAATGGATGTCTCATTTTCTGATTTTGGTATTATGATCAAACATAGAATATTATTTGTTTGTGATTGAAATTGGGATGAAATGGAAGTAGGAATGAAGAGGAAATAATGAGGACATAAGCTAGAAATGATAGACTAAGCAAAAGAGATGAACTAGGATGAAAACGATGATGAAGTGTGTTGGAATATCTTAGATGGAGTATTTTCACTGAAAATGCATCTGTATTTTAGCCATATCATGATCTGTACATATCCAAATGGGATTATTTTAAGTTTAGATTGAACTAGAGACATATTGCTATATTTTTCATGAGGAATCAAATTTGAATTCTGCCTTTAAGGGATTCAAAATTTGGCTTGAATTTGAGTATAGTGTGTTGTCATGGTTTGGGAACAGTCAGTAGTATTTTAGATATAACTTGCAGAATACTGAACCAAACTGTATGAAATTGGTGACATTATAAATTTAAGACATATGGTAACATTTGTTTAGAAAAATGTGTTGCCTAATTAGTTCATTTTCCTTGTCAAAATGGCCATGCAAAAATTGACCCGAAAATCTATTTTGAGAATAGCCATCAGGTAGTGCAAGATAGTGCTAGAGGAAACCTCAGAGGAGTTGTACAAGCACAATCATGACAGAGAGGAAACCTCAGGGGAGTTGCACGATCATGCACAAGCACAATTGTGGCAGAGAAAAGATATTAGGTAGTGCACGATCGTGCACAAGCATGATCATGACAGAAGGGAGATGTCAGGTAGTGCACGATCATGCACAAGTATGATCGCGACAGAGAGGATTCAACAGGCAGTGCACAATTGCGCACAAGCACGATTGTGACAGTGAAGGTGTAATGCTTTTTGACAGTTTTAAACACCCTTCACTCTTTTGACTATAACTTCTTCTCCGAACCTCCGATTGACTTGAAAATTGAACCACAAACTCTTCACACATTGTCCTTCCTCTCTACCAAATTTCATGGTAATCTGAATTCATTAGCAAAGGATTGATAATGATTGATTGATGACATTACAATAATCAAAAGTATTAAGCCATGAACCTTAGTGCTTGATTAAGTCATGAACTTAGAATAAATTTGCATTATTGAGGTATAAACCTAAGTTTAAATTAGACTTATATGAGTTTTAAAGTATTAATGATCATGAGAAAAATAAAGGAGATATACCCGGTATTGTCATTGAGCATGCATTGTACATAATCTATAAATACGTATGTGCATAAACGAATACTTATATAATTGTGCAAAGTTGTGATGTGTATAAATGTGTGTTGCATGATATAGAAGAGCAATTAGAGTGATAATATCCAGACGTTGCCGAGACTTTGAGGCAATAGCTATCTGGAGCAAACTGTGAGTAACCTAGATGGTCTCACTTAATTAATTGTTTGTTTTAAATTCTGTATCGAATTATTATGTGAATGTGATTGTATTTATTCCATATATTGACTATCCAAGGCATTTGATGCATAAATAACATATTGGAAGTGCTCATTGAATGTGAATTTGACGAAATAAGTGATTCTCAACGTATATATTGAATACCAGACCAAGGTCCGATGACAAATGTGAATGAGAATTTGATAGTGAATATGAATGTGTAATATTGAGCACATTTGATTGACTAAATACATGTGATGCATGAACAAATAAAGGCTATTGTGACTGCAGTAGCCACCGAAAAAGAGTTTAAAACTCAGAAAGTGATTAAGAGCCAAAGGGTCACTATGTATAATGAGTACTGTATCCCCAACGGATAAGAGATAATCATCAATGAACCCAGTATCCACAATGGATACGGGACAGTTGTAAGCACTCGGTCACAACAATAATAAATGTAAGTGAGTCTCATGAGCATTGTATATACATTTAATATGTATGTTTTGAATGATTGAAATGTATTGTTGAATTGTGTTGAACGAGAAATGTGAAATTTGTGAATAAAAGAGTTTTGTGATGCTACATGATGATAAATGAAATGATGTGAATTATGTGATTGTATGAGTTTATATGTTATATGATATTAGTGAACCATCGAGGATGATTAACTCACTGAGTTCGCAAAACTCACCAAAATTGCAATGTTGAAATTTTAGGTTCGAGAGAGGATATTAGTGACAAAGAAACTCTAGAAGAAGCATAGTTCTTGTACTTTTGGATGAAAGAAATAGCTCAAAGGTTGGTCAGCTGAGACTGAAGGATCTAGATAAAATTTTTGTATAATTCCTCATGTATATAACGTGTTCTGTATACAAAGATGTAAACTCTGATTAGTTTTTGATAATGTACATATATGGATGCTATTGTAAATCTACAATGTACATATTCAATTTTATGAAATGAAAATGAGTAATTGTTTTTTTTAATATTGTGATAATTACGTTTTAAATGATGATGCCATGATTAAGTTAGTAATGTGATTGCTTTAGCATGCCACCCTTATCGGGTATGTGTCCTATGAGAGTGAGGTGCTACTACATTAGCCCTATCACTTTATAATTGAAATGTATAATAAATCTTTTCCAAAGATTCTTGAACCCAATAAGAAGATACTGCTAGGCAACTGATTGGTTCTCTTGCTATAAATTCACAATACACCATATCAAAGGTCATCACAACATTCTTGCTGATTTCCTCTCCAAACTTGCAAAGTTAATTCAATTTCTCTCTCCCATCCTAAGAAAACCAATTCCTCTAATCCTTCTAATTATGGATTTCCCCCTTTTTGCTAGGATTAAGAAATCATTCCCTCCCATCACCAAAAATCCTCCACAAACTTTGGATGAAATTGTTGTTCTCCTCCTCAAAATCCTTTTTTTACTATCTTCATCTTGTTCTCACCATCCTAAAAATTCCTCCACACCCTCATCATTTTGACATATTAACTCCCTATTGTACCATTCACCATATCTATGATACCCTTCCTAAGCTAACTATGTGGCATCTCTAGGCTTTGATTCATACCTATTCTTTTGAATTATATATATCCGCAGGATTAATTTGGAAAACCAGTAGGGATATGCAAGAACAAACAATTTTTATTGGAAACTTTCCTCTAATGAATTCCCTGGGAACTTCTATAGTAAACGGAATATACAAAATTGTGATCAATCAAATTTTGCAAAGTCTCGGAATCTATTACCGGTGAAAATTGGACCATAACGAAATTTCGGTCTATACGGCACAATAAAATCAAATTGGGGTGGGGGGGAGTAGAATTAGAAATTGATAGAAAAGCAAGGATATGGGCTCGTGTGAGTAGGAAATAGAAAATATCTATTTTAGTTTTATCATCAGCTATGGGTTCGAATCTAAGAGAACCCTCTATGCCTATCCAAATGTCTTATCTCCATTGCATTTTTATAAACATCTCGCCAATCCAGCCAATGAAAGTTCTCTCTTATGGACATTCTTAGAATAGTTCTAACCCTTAGCTAAATGACGTATCCAATAAGGAGAAATCCTAAACCGATATTAACTATGGAGCATTCCCATGTTTGAACAAAAAGCCCAATCTTCATAGTCCACCATCTTTATAACTTGACTGGCAATGACTATGTCTACACCATCAACCATTTTCAAATATGGAAAACCTTCATTGACTAGCTTTAAGATAAAAAAGAAAACATAATGCTTGATCTATATCATTTTTTTAGATCACTCGAACCATCATCCCAAATTCATTATGCCAACTACATGTACATCCCTGGGTCCACACCCTAGTGACTTTGCCCTCCTAGAGCCTGCTTCACCATCTAATGGATATTGGACTTCATTTGATCAATTTGCTCACATGGGACTTAAGTGTCATGGAAGGTGAATTGCTATGTTCACCTAACTTTAAGTTAAGAAAAATTTTCAAACTGAAGAAAGCTCCACTCTCAAAAGCCCAATGTAGAACCCAACCTTCCTAACTATATTTGAGATGCTCGAGATCCTTGGCCTCCAGTTTGGACAGATGCAGAAATAAATCATTACATAAAAGCAATGGAAAAGATGGATGATGATATGCCTGTTTCTGATGATGACAGTGGACCCCGATCTTTCTCTGCACCACCTTATTAAAAGATTCTATCTTATCTCTTAGCAATATTATTAGGACCCAATGTTTCTCGATAATTTTTACTTTTACTTTTTTTTAGTTAACATTATTGTACTATGTGTGGTTGATTGCTTATTTATTTAAAAGTTGTTTGTATTGTTATCTCTTGCTTGGTTTATAAAAACAAGGCTTCTCTTTCTTTGTAGACACACCGGGTTATATCAATGTTTTTTATCTTATGGCTTCCTTCTAAATTTTTTATCTCCTGAAAGCTTGATTTTTGAATAATGTAAGCAACAGTCATTCAGAAAAATAAGTATGCTCTACATTTGCCTCTTCATAAGGATTTTATATATCAGAAAGTCTTAGACTATAGATCCTATTTAAGGTCTAAGTTATATGGGGAAAGATTTGTCAATTTAGCTTTCTAAAAGGCAAGCCTTGAGAATTATTGTACTAAAAGAAAAGAAGGGCTTGTGTCACGGCTAGCATATTTTGAAATTTAAGCTACAGTCAATATTTGTTTATCTTTGTCCTCTTATGAAAATATGTTCTATAAATCACTTAGATTAGTATATAGACTAGGAACTCATGATGCAACTCCCTTAAAACTTATCAGTGCAATATTCCATGAGCCTAAAAATTATAGCAGGAAGGGCCTTTATCGATTCATGTAGTATAACGTCACGTAGCCTACATAAATACATACATATATATATATATATATACATAAATGTGCATACATATATATAATACGCAAATATTTCAACAGTCTAATCATATATATATATAAACTGTCGAAATATTTGCCTGGCGCTTGACTCTTTTCCTAATCTCGTTTCTCTTGCTCCAGTTGAATATATTTGGCAGAAGATGCGATTTTGAAACATTGACAGTTTTCGTCCGAAGAGTAGAACAACTCAACATAGTATAAATATTAGGCCATAATACTATGATGCCTAATGAATTATTCTTCTATTTATATTAAGAAAACATATTTTACAGTTATTTGGATCGTAGATTACTTTCACAAATTTACTGAAAGAAAGTACAATCAACCAAAAGTGTTCAATCAACTAGCAACTTTTCTAATCCGATGCCGAATATACCTAACCAAAAATAGCCTGAAGACGCAATTTGTGACGAGATCTAAACTCGGTCCAGAACGTCCAACCCAACCGGACCAGGACATCGTTGGAGACAATCAAATCATGATGTCCAACAGTTCTACCTCCAAGCATCTCGGTAGGATCTTCATTTTTTAATTACTAAGAAAGAAACAAAGATGGAGACAAATAAGGCAGTTTAGCGTCACGAGAATAGGTGTGCCCACCTGCTCGCGCGTGACCCTATTCGCCATGGAAGGTTTCAATTGTAGGTTGATCTGCCTGCTGTGTTATTCGAGATTTATTCTCACCGCTTTTAATTCTATTATCCTTTTCTTCAAAAAAAAAGAGTAGAGGAAACAAAACTTCAGTTCTAAGGACCAAGGACCAACCATATTTAAATAGATCAAAGAGTTAAAAGAAAAAGGCGTTATTACTTGAATCAAAAGAATAATTCTGACTAACAAGCGTTCTTCAAGAGTTAAAAATCCACCCAATAACTATTTGTCTATCTTAAATTCTTGCAAAGAAACAGAGCAACAATCTAATGATCTCAGTATCGTTATAGGATTAGATCCAAGGACTCAAAAAATCTCAAAGTCATCCTACACCAAAATCATTAACCGTCAATAGTTGATGATAGTCTCGAAACAGTGAAGTCCATCGAGTTCAAATGCAAATCTTGGGGTTTTCCCTTTTCTAACCACGGATTGCGGCGGTGAAGGTGACGGTGACGGTGACGGAGACGAAGACGGCATCGACGACGGTCATACTCCTGCCTTCTTAACCGGGTTTTCAAACGTCGTCTTGTTATCGATCACCTAGGGGGAGCCGTCGAATTTCATCACAGAAACCGATGAGGACCCAAGCTTGCGGCTCAGAACTTCGGCGTACATGGCATCGAAGGGGCTAAACATTGAATTCATGGTACTATCAGAAGAGAAAAGATTTGTGGGTCTTGGGTTTCTTGCGTTAGTAATATCTGATTGTGTACGTTTATTTCGGAGGCGCGTAAGAAAAGGTGTATTTATACGGGTGTAGATGGCTAATGCTTAATAGGTCTCCACGAGTCTTCTCCGATTCTTGGAAGGACTAAAAACCGCGTCGAGGAGTTCGTGGCTTTTTAATTGGTTCGGTGATGGGAGTCAAAATCGTGTTTTGAATTTTGAATAGCCAGGGTTGACCAGGCCATGCGCGGGTTACGACTGGACTATAGTCGGCTCGGCCGGATTATGAGTCGAGATCAAGCCAACCAGTTGACTAAGTTACAGACGGGTCATGGCTTGATTATGGTCGTCTCAATCGAGTCACGGGCTAAGGTTGAGCGAGTCATAGGCCAACCCATCCCGACCAATAATCCGAACGTTATTTCCAAAACGACGCCGTTTGGAAAAACGACGATGTTTCCAAACGGCGTCGTTTTGGAAGTTTTTCTTAAAAAAAGACGGGCCGAGTTGGCCTAGCCCACCCGTGGTCTGTTGGGCCACGGGCCATCGTAGCCCGGTCGGGCTCGGCCCGGCCCATTAACATTTCTATTTTTGAAAGAAAGAGGAAAGGACATATTCCCGTTCTTTGTGGGACCCAATGACCATTAGACTTTATACAAGGTATCGAAGATCGTTCCATTTTTTGGCCAGTTGTTTTTTGGCCAGTTGTTTAGTACCAGTAGTAAGTAATGACCGGTACCGGGTGCTTTCGCCCAGTATTGGTATCGTAATTTTAATAAAAATTGAAGACCATTTTGCAAAAACCAACTCCCCGGCTTATTCATTTTTCTCTCTCTTAGACTCACCTCATCCTCTCTCTATCTCATGCTCTTGTCCTCTCCACTCTCTCTCTCTCGTTCTCCTCTCCATCTCCGATGGTGCTCTTACGTCCGACCTCTCTGGCAATACACCACGCGAATCCTCTCCGGTGGTCATCTTCCGATCTTCCTCCACCATACAAACATGTCACTACCGAGCCTCATCCAGACCTCTATCAGCCTTCAACCATCCTCCATAAGGACCACCAACACACCATACCACCATCGTCTGCTCTCCTCTATCACCCACGTAGCTGTAGTTGTCAGATCTAGGAATAGTACCCAGATCTAAACCCGACTTGACTCGATTTGGAATAATACTGATTGTGAAATTCTGTTTGGGTGTGTTTTTACTTTCTGTTGAATTTTTTCTGGTTAATTGCATTTGTGTTGTGATTGTGAATGAAAAGTTGGAATAAAATTGTGAAACATTTGTGATTTGCCGTTGGCTGAAGTTGGATAATGGATTGAATTTGGAGTTGAATTGAAAGAAAGGAGTATGGTTTTGGTTAATTTGTGGTTCGGTTGATTGATAATTGATGACTTGATTTATGTTAAAGTTTTTGGTTATTCACGATATGCATTAAATGTTAGAAAGGCTTTCAATTCAAGTTTCAACTTAACTTTACGATGTATGATTTAAAAGTTAGAAAGACTTTCAAGTTTCAACTTAACTTAAAACTAACAAACCAAGAATGTAAATTGGAAAGAATTCAAAGTAAATAATTAATAGACATTATCTTAAAATTATTGAAATGGTATTTGGATATTGGATAACTAATTAATTGAGTATAATAATAATTCGGTTGTAGATTTGTGGAAAAGCCGAATAGAGAGTTTTGTAATTGTAATTATTCTATATCTCTAAGTTGTCTTTAATTTTTATCCCAAAATTATTCTATCTCATTAAGGATTCAAGTCTCTTGCATATCAACCTTTATTTATCGTAAAATTAGTCCATCCCATAATCTTTGCACATGCAAAATCTAATTTTCTTATTATTCCATTTTTATCTCAATTATAGTACTTTGGCATTGACTCTTTAAGTAAGTATGAAAGTTTTTTAGTTCATCTTAATGAAAAAAATTACTCAGCTTGTGCATTCTATTTCAAGATATTTATTAATGGCAAGGATTTATGAAGATATGTCAATGACAATAATCATATTCCTGAAAAAAAAACAAGAATAAAGATGAAAGTGAAATTAAGGATGTTTAAGTTATGACTTGAATTTTTGGATTCATTGAGTCATCATCTTAAATTTTTGAACGGTAATTTGATTTTAAATTTACCATGAATTTACTACTATCCAATAAGAAAGTCTATCTATTTATGAATTTTACTCTAGTTTCATGAGTCTTTACTTCTTTAGGTTTAATATAAAGAGTTAAAGACATTATTTATGTTGCATTGCCTCATGAAGGACTTAGCATTAGCACTGCTAATTTTATTGATGAAACTACTAAAGGAATAATTTCTTACGAAACTAATATCTTCATTTTTTGTTATATATAAATAGAAGGAAGTTCAACTACTCCTGATCAAACTGCTTCAGGAAGATATAATGATCCAGCTTATGTAACATCCCACCCTCAATGGGAAGGGTAAAATGGTAAATGGGCCTAGTTTGAGATAGATTGACAAGTTATAGGACTGATCATGCATAATAGAATTGGCACACTGTCATATTTGTGCACAGAAAATT
>JAOQMR010000212.1:20728315-20766194 GCA_027563865.1 Erythroxylum pelleterianum | reverse complement strand
ATATATATATATATATATATATATATATATATATATATATATATATAATGTTTTGCTCATGACTTTCCAAGTCTTTACATTGCATCTTCAATCTTTCCATAGGTGTAGAAATTGTGTTCTGATTTCAATGGAAAAACTAGATTAATCTAGGCTGAATTAGACAAAACTGTCTGTTTGAAAGTTGTAGCTTATCTTTTTAGCTTTCCAACGGTATAAAGTATGCAATTTTTGGATATCAGAGTTGAGTGATATGACCATTACAAGTTAGTAATGTTGTAGAGGATGTATTATACAGGACAGCTTCGGTCGCGCTCACGACAAAGAAAGGTGCGATCGCGACATGCATAGGCGTGACCATACCCTGGGAGTAGCCTCGGGTGCAATCGTAACATGGAAAGGTGTGATCGCACCTTCTTTCTTCCACAACTTCACTAACGTTTCGCCACCCGAAGGGTTTTCCAAATCTAAACATATTTGATTCTTTTAGCCATAGCTCTGCCATCTGACCTCCAAATGAAATGATTCTTAAGCCAATAGATTACTAACACGTTTCGCTATCTCTCCATAAAAATTGGTAGCTTTTGGTCTTGATTTGAAAAAGATTGATAGAAAGAAAGTGAGGGAATCGGTTGGAAGAGCAGGAATTGGATATGAACATACTTCGATATTTTAATAATATCTTGACCTATAGAGCTCTAAATGAGAGTATTATCATTTCTAAATAAACTAGAGACATAGAGCTACAAATGTTTTGAAGAAGTCAATTTGTAATTCTGGTTTGAAGATTTCCAAAATTTGTTCTGAAGTTGAAGAAATGAGTTTGATTATGGTGAAGGACTGGTGTGAGCATGCCACCCTTGTGGTATGCACATTCGGATGTCACTTAGGACGTCGGGCACGTGACTTGCGAGGTATCCAACACTTATAGTATCAGAACAAGAGTTGGGCTCCGAAAACAGAATCCAACACTTGTGGTATCAGAGCAAGAGTTGGGTTCCGGAAATACGGGGTAATGAAGATCGCGTTTTATGACTCCAGATGTTGGGCTCTAGAAACAGGATCCATCATTTCATACTAAGACAAACCATATTAAGTTCCTTGAGGTTATTATAAGTATTCTCACCTGTACGACCATAAATATTATGCAGAAAATGTATCAATCCAAACTTAAGCTTAAAAATAATATACTCAACAAAATTTGGAAAAGTAATGCAAAAAGGGTCTTTAAGTCAATTATGGGGCAACAAACCCTTTTCGAGTTCTTGGTTTAGGCATAGCTTCTTCCAATTCAATTCTTTGCTCTATTCCTGGAATTATTCTATTTCTGCTACACAACCTTCGAAATGTCCTTTCGATCGTGGGATCAAATTGTATAAGGTATTGATGAGGAGATATCATCACTGTCATACACAAACATAACAAATATAAAAACTCAAGAAACAACTGTAAAAACTAATTATAAACAAAAAAATAATAAATTAATATCAAACAAAAAAACTAAATCACTTGACTTCCTGGCAACAATGCCAAGATATTGCTTGATCTGTTGAACACACCAGAAAATAAAACCTATCTCTGTACAACTAAATTTGTAGTAGTGGTGAGAAAGGATCGTATCCACAGAGAGTATATGTTTAAAATATATAATGAATACATAAGCGTTTAGGATTGGAGGGGGGTTTGGTTGAATTCAATTAACGAAATAAAGTAAAACTAAACTATAAAACACAAATCAGATCAAAGAATACAAAATTGCTAGGTCAAATTAATAGGTTCTGAATCTAGTTTGTGATTCAATCTTGACCTTTACATGAATGTGTACAATCAATCATCATATTATTCTCGTGCCTCTTTTTGAAACTATTAACTGTAAATTAACAACAAGCACTGCTAACCCTAGTTTTTTCTTAGGTTGTATCTAATTAAAACAAGTTCTTTAATTAGGTATAACTATTAGACAACCTAGAATAAGCTCTATAGATTTAGTGTGACAACCACGTTATGTCATAGGAAAATAGGTTAATCTAAGCAATAATCATATATGCTCTATTCATTTAACCTATGCTATGTAATCCCTAATGATGCTTAACCAATAGTAAATCAGATGCACAACAATTATATATTACAATCTAGATTCTAGCAACGAATCCATACATGAATAATCTAGTAGGCCTATCTAAATCGTTCATATGTAAATCCAAAATATCAAACATAGAATAACATAGTCACTCCGAAATGAGAGTTAATTACAACATTACTAAATTAATGAATGCCCAAAAATGTTAGTAGGCCCTAGTATCCCTTTTGAATTGGAAAGATAAAGTTTATCTATTCATAGCTCTCAAAAGAAGGGAATCTGCCTCCTTTTAAGTCTCTAATCTCTTTATACAAATTTTGGCCTCTTAAGTGCCCTTTTATAGTGCAAAATTATGGTTGCATGGTTATACAAGGTTTGTTATATGGGTGTGTAAAAGATCGCATATGTTACTTTGACAGAAATCACAAAGTTACACCGTCCCAAAGAGATATACAACTAACATACATAGATTTCTAGGACCATGTAAGCCCCTGTATAGACATGTAAGTCTTAGGGTTGCTTAAAGCAATATCTTCAAGTTTGTACACATACTTAATGAGTTACTTGATCTCATACATGATCGTGTAAGTCACAGTAACTCAAATTCTTATATTCTTTGTCCCTTCTTTACCCTAATTCATCTCGTTCTTGCTCCATGAAGGCAAACAAGATTGAACATTGATAAAACGTCATAAAGGAGGTGGATTTTGCTCATTTTGGTTCTTGTTCCTCCAAATTATACCTAAAGTAAAATATGAAACAAAATAAGTATCTTAAACTCATCATAACATTAATTAGTTAGTACTAGAGAGTAAATATATAATCAATCAAACAGTTGTCAAATAATCATCCTAATGCAAATACTTCAAAGCTTATAATTTGTTCTTGCCTCACCCAAGCTTTTGAGTGCATATCAGTTTAATCATGTAAAAGCATGAAACTAAAGAAAAAAAGGCATGTCTTATCAAGATAAAGTTTTTGAAGCCTCAAATTGGAGGGAACTATTATCTAATAGTATATCTATCATAACATAAGATGACAAATGCTCGTGATAAATGCACTTGTAAGTCTATTTCAATTACATGATAGCATATCTTACAATTGCTACCATGATTTATTATGAAAAAGTTAGGATTAGAAAAAACACTAATAAAAAACTAGAGCTTTGCAGGACTATAGATCTTCATAGCCTAAAAAAAACCTCAAGCTTAAGAGGCAAAGTTAATCCTTGTTTGAAGAAATTAAAATTGGAATTTATTTCCTTAATAACTATGTGTTAGTCAAAAGTTGCTAAAAAAATCCTGACATATAAAAATTAGCAAAAAAACCCTGAGTTGAAATTTTATTAACTCACAGCCCCTTAACAACACACGGCTAAGGTTTTTTTTGCAGCAAAATTGAAAACATAAGGTTAATAGAGTAACATTTTATATCTCAGAGTTTAATTAGCTACTTTCGTATAATACAGGAGTCGCTACAACAATTTTGTCATTAAATTTGTGACAAATTTTAGACATTTTTAGTCATTTTACGACTGACAAATGGTCAAGATTTAGAAGCCTATATCTTTGTTCCCAAGGTAGACTTAGCTTCTAACCTCAAAGCACACTTAAGGCTATTTAAAACTCAAGAAATAATGATACCTATGAAAGTATGCCTAAAGACCAAATCCCAACAAGAAATCCACTAAGTCGAGAATCTGCATACAGTACAAAATTTTGTGACATAATTCATAATTTTACTGACTCATCAGTAACTATAAAAATAACTATTATTCTTAAGAACGAGGTGACATTTTACCTTCCAACTTATTCTATTAAAATATTACTCTTTCTCCTTAATTCTCTTATAGACCAGATCATGGGAGGCTAAACATAAAAAAATATTGTAGCACTTAATTTTGCAGGTCTACAAGAAAAATGCATCAAATCTGATAACAAATCTTTTAAGTCCAAACCGAAGTCTAACTCCCGAAATTTATAGTTATAAAAGTAATAATTTGGCCACTTATTACTAATAAGTCGAGAAGGAATTTGGTGGTTGAGAAGGTACAAAGTTGAACAAAATCAAATTAAAATCAGTGCAGCTCACCGGGTTATGAGTAAATAGCTGTTGGTTAATTTACCAACTTATTTGCATAGTTACAGTTTGTGCAGCAGTGGTGTTAAGTTGAAAGGTGAGTTAGAGGGTAGCTATCATATCATCCACTTGATATGCTGAAAATTACGTGCTTAGATACCGACATGCACAGGGGTAATCAATTATAGGACATCTGAAATTATATTATAGTAGGAAGTGCAACTTAGTCAGATAGATTGTGATTTCACGATGCAGAAATTCTTTCTTTTCTCAATTATTAAAGTTGTTGATAGATTTTTTTAACCATGGCACTTCGGTGTCACTTGTTCTTTAGTTCAGACCTCGGAGAGCCAGTTAATGAAAATGAAAAGGACAAGAAGAAATTTCCATTTCTATGAGAGCAAAGTAATGACAACTAATAAAAAAATACATGAAAGCGATAAAAATCCAACTGAAAGCGACAAGTGAGGAGTGGAGCACCGCGAAATGTGAACCGCAGGAGGCATGGGGTGGGACCTCAGATGATGTGTTTCTTCCACTTGGACTTGGCTGTTGTTATTATTGTTACTGTTAGCCCCACAAAGAGATCTTTCTTTTTTTTAAACATAGTACTTGCACCAAACCAGAGGACTAAAGATCCGATGCATACGGAAACCACCCACCCAAGTTCACGTGATTTCCCAATCTTGACGTGCCTAGTACCTGAGACTTCTCTTTGACATTCTGCCACGTGCTGCATTTCATTCCCTACATAATGCTCTGAAGGAGAAAGAGAAGCCCTCTGTGATCACTCTTCTTAGCACAAAACAAGAAACTACGACTTTCGCTTCAGGTCTTTCGGTGGTCTAAGGTTTCTGTTACTAACTTCAGTTCCTTTTACCTACTTGTTCTGGTTTGTGGGTTTAGTTTTCATCAACTAATTCATCCATCCCTTTGGGGCCTCTTTCTTTCTTTCTCTTTTAAGGTCTGGTCTTACCCCATCTTTTGTGGTTTGTATCTTTTAATTTCTCTGTTTTTTTGTGGTTCATTTCTGGATTGTCATTGCATATTCTGTTGGCTTGGTTTCTTCCCTTTTGCTGTATGATTTTACTTCATGCCCAAACCCAATACGTGAAGTTCTACTTGTTGGATTACTGTTGTAAACGTTTCAGCCTTTTGAGTAGCTAAAAGCGAATTCAATCTTTCCTTTAAAGAGCTTCTGATAGGAAATTTGCTACTTTCTTGCTGTTGAATTTTCTTTCCTTTTGTTAGAACAGTCGAGTGGAATGGCAACCGTGACTGCTTCACACTTTGTGTCGAGGAGTGCACATGTCAACTGCCATGGGTCAGAAACTAAAACCAATTTAGCCCGGTTTGGGTTAATTAGTCAAAGCATGACTCACAGTGGTCTAAGGACCTTGAACATGGTGGACGGTTTGCAAATGAAGTCCTCTGCAAAATCCCTTTCCAGGAAAGCTGCCAAAAAGGCGCATGCAACCGATAGCAACATGCGCTCTGGGACAATCATATGTGGGCAAGGAACCGATAGCAACATGCGCTCTGGGACAATCATATGTGGGCAAGGAATTAACGTGGTCTTTGTTACAGCTGAGGTTGGTCCATGGAGTAAAACTGGCGGACTTGGCGATGTCCTTGGTGGACTTCCTCCGGCGATGGCGGTACATAGATGACTTTCTCTTGCAGATATGTGCTTTTCCCTCATATCCATTTTCAGTTTACTGACGTCAGTTCTTGCTTTTTTTATTGTCGCACTGTTCAGGCAAGAGGACATCGTGTCATGACAATAGCTCCTCGCTATGATCAATACAAAGATGCATGGGACACCGATGTGTTGGTGGAGGTATGATATTTGTCGTTCTCTTTACAACGTTTTTATTGGTTTGGTCTCTACTTTCTCAGGAGTTTTAAGGATTTTTTCCTCTAATTACGATTTTTTACTTTCAGGTACAAGTTGGGGGTAAGATTGAAACTGTCCGCTTCTTCCATTGCTACAAACGTGGAGTTGATCGTGTCTTTGTGGATCATCCAATGTTCCTTGAGAAGGTTTTCAATTCCTCTGATGTCTGATTGATTCTTGTGAAATGAAATTACTCAGCTCCACTACTGCGTCATATAAGAAACAGAAGATTTGAGTTTCTTATTTTTGTGATTAGCTTTTTCTGAATGTTTAAGGTATGGGGCAAAACCGGTTCCAAAATCTATGGCCCTAAAACAGGACAAGATTACAAGGACAACCAACTGCGTTTTAGCTTGTTGTGCCTGGTAAGCAGTTCTTCAATTCACAATTTTGTATGCTTCTTCCGACTCCTAGCTACCTCATAAGAGATCATATTAACTGTCTTTATAAATATTCTAGTCAGTAATGATTCTACACTGCAATTTCATTGTAGTCTCAGTAGATTAACTGAGGTGGGCATGGTACGCAAACAATGGAAAATTGTAAGAATGGTGTTCTCGATGTGAATTATGAAATGCATATTAAGCTGTTGGATAGTAGTAATTGTTTGTTTTCAGTTGACAGCTAATACTTTTAAACTTAAAATAACAGACATTTCATATCCAATGGACATAACCAATGGAAATCTAAATCCTAGTTTCAAACGAATGATCAATTGCTTAATATCATGCCAAATGGTTTCGACTCTTAACTGAAGTCAAACCCTTATTAAATGGGTTTGTTTTAATTACAACCACGACCCATTATGTTGCATGTGGTCGTGTATATCTTTCTATTTTTCCCTCTTCTGTGTGGGGAGCTGACAAGAACTTGACATCGCTACATCTTGTAGGCCGCTCTGGAGGCCCCGAGGGTTTTAAATTTGAAAAATAGCGAACATTTCTCAGGACCATATGGTGTGTATAGCTTTGTGAAATCCTGAAGCCTTATGCTTTTCTCATAAGAAATGAAATAACACTAGTTTCCACATATGGATCGCTGCAGGAGAAGATGTTGTCTTCGTTGCCAATGATTGGCACACTGCTCTTATCCCCTGCTACCTTAAAACCATGTACAAATCTAGGGGCATTTACAAGAATGCAAAGGTATATCATTTCTTTATTGAATTTCCTTTAGAATTCTGAGCAGCATAATATGTTGCATGATTGCTAACATTGTATTCGGTAATTGATGACAGGTTGCTTTTTGTATCCATAACATTGCCTATCAGGGAAGATTTGCCTTTTCAGACTTCTCACTTCTCAATTTGCCAGATCAGTTCAAGAGTTCTTTTGACTTTATTGATGGGTATGGCGGCCGTTAGTTAGTAAAAAAATTTATTTGTATAAGATTGTATCCATTAGCTATTCGTCTTTCATGCGTTCTAAGAAATTTTACTCGGCAGGTATCAAAAACCGGTAAAGGGAAGGAAAATCAACTGGATGAAGGCTGGAATATTGGAATCAGATAGGGTCGTAACTGTCAGCCCTTACTATGCCCAGGAATTGGTTTCTGGAGAAGACAAGGGCGTGGAGTTAGATAACATCATTCGTAGAACCACCATTGCTGGCATTGTGAATGGTATGGATGTCCAAGAGTGGAATCCTGCAAATGACAAATACATTGATGTCAAATATGATGCCACAACTGTAAATATCTGAACACTATATTCTAATTTGCAAACCTTGGTACTTGAAACTGAAACATGGTGAGTAATGAATGGGGTTTGTAGGTTATGGAGGCAAAGCATTTACTGAAGGAGGCTCTTCAAGCTGAAGTTGGATTACCTGTTGACAGAAATATTCCTTTGATTGGCTTTATTGGAAGACTAGAAGAGCAGAAAGGTTCAGATATTCTGGCTGCTGCTATACCAAAATTCATTGGTCAGAACGTGCAGATAGTAGTTCTTGTAAGAACCAGGCCTAAACAATCTTCATTACCATGTTATTACTGCTGTTGCCTTGTTGAGTCTCGTGATTGAATGTGTTGTCCTTCAGGGAACTGGCAAGAACTACATGGAAAAGCAGCTTGAACAGTTGGAGATATTGTACCCTGATAAGGCTAGAGGAGTGGCAAAATTCAATGTGTCCTTGGCCCATATGATTATAGCCGGTGCTGATTTTATGCTAATCCCTAGCAGGTTTGAACCGTGCGGCCTCATTCAACTCCATGCTATGCGATATGGAACGGTAATAGCATTTGATTCTATGATTTTAAAGTTATAGATAATCCTAGTTTCACGGCATCTATTTTAAGTGAATTTATTTCGGAGTGTTTTTTTTTTCTTCACCTGGCTGCCATAGTATCTAGATGTTGACTCTCAGCAATCCTATAATGTTACTGCAGGTGCCCATTGTTGCATCTACCGGTGGTCTTGTTGACACTGTCAAAGAAGGTTACACAGGATTCCAAATGGGGGCTTTCAGTGTTGAAGTGAGTAAGAGACAATTGTTCCAGTTCTATTTTGAGTGACTTTATTGTTGCAACTAAAACGAAAACTACAAATTGGAAATCCAGTGTGATGCAGTTGATCCAGCTGATGTAGCTGCAATAGTAAGAACTGTCATTAAAGCTCTTGCCATTTACGGCACTACTGCTTCCAAAGAAATGATCCAGAATTGCATGGCCCAAGACCTTTCATGGAAGGTTAGTATTAACGCAATGTAGTCGAGGACTTTGATTTGTTATGTTATTCCATTTACTGTAGGTCTAATCTGGCACATTAAATTAGGATAGATGTTCCTTTAATATTTCTATTATTATTCATGATAAAACATTTGACTTGACACAGGGACCCTCTAAGCTGTGGGAAAAATTGCTGCTAGGCCTAGGGGTTGCTGGCAGTGAACCTGGTGTGGAGGGAGAGGAGATTGCTCCACTTGCCAAGGCAAATGTTGCCACTCCTTAAGCAACCGCAAAGCATTATCGTTATTAGTTATTGACCTGCAATACTAACCTATGAAATTAAACGAATGGATGGTGCTAAGCCTGTAAGTTTTTGTTTTTTGGTAAATAAGCCTGTAAGTTGTAGTAACAGACCTTGTTATTTGCAAACATGTTGGGGTTTGGGGTTTGGGGTTGGCTTGGCATCCCTTGGCATCAAATGAAGTTCAAAGAGGAATATGCATATCCTCAGTAACTATCTTTTGAGCTATTCCCCAACTTATTGCATGTACAATAAGTCAATAACTGATGACAAGCTTGTGGTAGAACTATGGATTTGTGATAAATAGACATTGCATTAGTGCATGGTTTGCATTTGTCTATGTGGTGTTACACTAACTGCAGAAACGCGGAGTTTGTTAAAGCCCCCATGAATGAGATTTTAGATTTGGTTGGTGTACTCCAAATGTGAGATTGCATAGTCTCTATATTGTATATAACGCCCCATTCATAATTATAGTGATCAATGGAAGTATTGAAGCTTTAGTCCTCCAGGTGACCTTAGATCATTCATAAATCTCAACTTTATCCGTATTATTTTTTATACTCTTGAAGTTGCTTTGAAAAGATTGACCCTACGCATTTCTGCAGTCCTATCAAAGGTAACCCTTTAATTCTGGCTATTGCTTGAAACGAAACCTTTGGGGTTCTCTTCTTGGTCGATGACTATTATTGACAAGTTAGAAAATGTCAGTTCATACTAATATTAGGCTGCTGAGGTAGGTCAACATTTTAAGCCTGCTTAGGATTGCTAATCCAAAAGATTTGCGGTTCCTCTTAAAAGCATCTTTGGGATTTGCGGTATCCAATTCCAAAGATTATTGTCTTCTAATGGAAAAAGAGAATTCATATTAACATAAAACTACAAGACAATGAGAGCGACTCCGACGAACAAGATTGTCTAACTGTGGAGATTCCGGCGAGATCTTCTTCTCCTCTATGGCGTCTCTTTCTTCTTCTTCTCCTTCCTCTTGTTCCCCCCTTTCCCTTTTACCTTCTTCTCCTTCTGTCCTCCAAATCCCTAACCCGCCTTCCCCAATTCGTGACCTAATCCTTACTCTGAAATCTCCAACTTGAGCCCCTATCTCTAATCAAAATACAAATCCTAATACACCAGCGCCTTCCCCGTCCCTTGGCCCTCTTCAAAATACGATCCCTCCTGTTCCCTCCCCTTTGCCCTCTACCGGTCCCCCTCCTACCCCTAATGCCTCAACTCCTGGTCCCCCCAGGTGCCTCCTCCCATGGCTCTGCTTAGATCATGGAAGAGCATAGTGGAGACAAGACAAGGGCCTCCTTCTGAGACTCCAGAGCTCTCCTTTTATCCTCCTGAAGTCGGGAAGAATCAGGTTTTCGTTATTCCTCCGAGGGAGCTTGCGCAGCGAGGAGTGTCAAAGTTTCGCACAGCATTGGTCGGTTTCTTTCTGGGGAAGCGAACGGCTTACCCGGTGGTGTAGCGTGCCCTGGCAAGATCATGGGCTGAGTTTGGACTTCAGGAGATCTTGATCACTTGCTCCAACAACTTTCTGTTCTGCTTTGCAACCGAGGAAGGAATGAAGTCAGTGGTTGAACGTGGTCCGTGTCACATTCAAGGTAAGCCCTTGTTTCTTAGGCAGTGGAGCTTAAATGGTGGAGACATAGCAGAGATGCAAAAAGCTTCAGTTTGAGCTCGCTTCTATAACATTCCAGTGGAATACTGGAATAACGAAGGATTGAGCAGAATCGCTAATGTCGTGGTGGTACCTCTACTAATGGATACTCCAACTTCTAAAATGTCCAGGATCAACTATGCCAGAATATGCGTGGAACTGGAGTTGACGAAGCAGTGACCATCAACGTTCCAATTGGCCACGTATGGAGAGGATGGGCAGATCTCCTTTAAGGAAGTCTCCATTGAGTATGAATGGCACCCACCAGTGGAACAGTAGCGGAAGGTGTTGGCACCTACAGGCCGCAAGTTTGCAACTGGACTTTGCCAAGAGTTGGAGCAGAATAAGGATCTGGAGACACCAGTGGTCCCTGAACCGGCAGAAACTCCTCCGAAGATACCCATGGAAGTTCCCCAGGTGGTAGACCTTCCCCAGCATGCCATCACTAACACCACCAAGGCCACAAGTGATAATGCAGTTTGTCTAACTAGGAGTTCTTCTCAGGGTGCCTCACAACTCAACTCATCGAAAGAATGCAGTGGCCATAGTGGGGAATCTACTGCTCAGCCAGAGAATTAGACAGGTATATCTCCTTCTCCTTCTTCTGAATTGAGACTTGCTAGTCCTGGAATAGTGGGAGGGGTTGAGGGGATTTCTTAGTTAGAAGGACTCAGAAGACTAGGGAAAAAACAGAAGTAGTAGTAGGTTTATGGCATAGCTAGTTTGTGCATATGGATTGTGTTTTTTAGAATGTGAGGGGTCTGACTCACCCCAACAAACAGCACGTTGTCCGTGCTTGGCTTAAACATTCTTCTGTTTCTTTTGTTTTCTTAGTTGAAACTAGGATTCGCTCTCCTGGTCTTTTGCATTCTGTCTGTCAGTCCCTGTTTCCTAATTGGGATAGCTTTAGCAACATAGCCCCTTCGTCCAATGCTAGAATTTTGGTTGCTTGGAAGTCTGACCTCCTTCAGTGCTCTATTAGTAGTTATTCTGATCAGTTTGTCCATGTGGAACTCCTTTCTAGGCATAGTTTAGATTCTTTTCACGTTTCTTGTGTTTATGGTGCCAATAATACAACCCATAGGAAGCTTCTTTGGCGTGATCTCACCACTATATCCTTGTCTGTGGGTTAAAAACTGTGGTTACTTGCTGGTGACTTCAATGCCATTCTCCATCTTCATGAATCTAATCCTCCTAGTGTTTCTGCCCTGAGTAGTCAACATGACTTCAGAGAGTTTGTAGGGGCTTGTCACTTATTCGATTTAAACTCAAGTAGGCCTCTGTTTACTTGGTCCAACAAACATCTAGGTCTTTCCTTCCTTGCTCTAAGAAACAAACTAACAATAAAAACTCAAACCACAATAAATCATTAACAATACAACTCCTAACAAAACCGCTTTATAGAACCATTAATAAGACATTAATAATATTTTTTTCATGTTTTATACTTTCACTAATGCTGACTCTAAGGTCCTAAAAAATTAGGACATAATATAAGGTTCTTGCATAGGGGTCTGTCAAAGGCAGTATTAGTGAAACAAGTATAACTCGAACTCTAGTCACTATTTTGTCAAGACACTTTCACCAAGGTCAAGTTAAGACCTATATCTACAACTTTTATTCTTTAAGTTTCTTCAAATTCGTGCTCTAAGAATATTATAGATAGATAGAAAAAAAGATGAAATTGAAACTAGAATTTCAACTTGTCTTGATAACTTCTTTCCTTCTCCTCTTCTCTTCCTCTTTTTCTCTCCTTCTCTTCTCATTTTCGTGTTTATCCATCTTCTAACCTTATGGCAGACCTTCACTCTTATTTCTATTGCCTTTTCATCCATTCTCTCTAGAAAATTCAAGAAGGTCCATGTGTCACCATTTTATTGGTACATATGTTATCCTTCTATTGGTCCATATACTACTATTCTATTGATCCGTGTGTCACTTACTTTAGGCTCCACATTTCACTTATTTTAAGCCTCCATATGTCACTACTTGTAAGGCTACACATGTCACCAATTGTAAAGATACACATCACCACTGTAAAGCTACATGTCACCATTCTATTGCTCCACATGCCACAAGTATAAAGTGCCATTTTTTATAAACTTAAAGGGCCACTTGTTGCAATTAGACTCAAGCCACTTGTCATCCATTTAACGGAGCCATTTGTCATTTATTCTCAAGATCATATGTCACCATTTCATAGGCCTAATCAACCTAAATTCTTATATATCAATTTGTCTTGCTCTTTAACATTTTTCTTAGACTGGATGCACATATCACCTCATCAATTACTCAATTGTAACAATAAATTCCCAATTCACTAATTATAATCCATTAAAACAAAATTTAAGACAAAATCAACATACAATTACATCATGATCAGTAAAAATCGTTCCTACCCTAGAACATGTCAATTGAGTGTATACTATCTTGCAATGTTTTCTAAATCATGATTCGTATATATATACAAATATTATACATATGAATGAAATGCACCTCGTAAATTCTTAAATGAAACAACTCATGAGACTCAGTCTAGTAGTTTAATCTCTTAACAATTTTATGAGGCAGGATATTACACACGATCTTGTCCAATTTGGAGTCATTGGCATTATACTTCTCTTGTTGAAATCTAGGTGCACCTTGATTTTGCATTTGGTTGCCCGTATTGTTTAACTAAGAAAATTTTGGGTGGTTCCTCCACTGAAGGTTATAATTGTTATAGTAAAGGTTGTTTCCTCCTTCTTCACTGAATTATGTATCCATATAGTTGAGTTGCTCTATATTATTATTTTACATTAAAAAACAATCAGCAGTGACATGATTAACTTGTCCATATAACTCGCTTCTATGTTGAATTACTCTAACTTAAGAGTATGAAGAGGCTTGCAAGTTGCTCAGTTGTCTTATTAAGTTATCGATCTCAGTTTGCATTACTATCATTGAATCAACAACAATGACTCCCTTATAATCTCAAAAATTTTGATTGTTGTCTACTTCTATCTGATAACTAAAGACAGTTATTGTTCGTCATCTCTTTTAGCAAATCCTTCACTTCCTCAACTCCTTTTCTCATTACAGATCCTCCAGATGCCACATCAATGGTGGAATGTTTGCAAGAGAAATTTCTTTGGTAGAATATAGTGAGAACATCTCCTTTGTAAGTCCTTGTAGTGCTCCCACGCTTCATATAGTGACTCCCCATTGTTATGTTAGAAATTTGTTATCTCTTTTATCAACCTTTTATCCTTATTAGAGGGAAGTACTTGTCCAAAAATGGACACACTTATTGCTCCCATGTTGTGATGTTTATTGGGTCTCAAAGAATGATTCCATGCCTTGGCTCTATCCCTTAGTGTGAAAGGAAAGAGCCTTATCCTAACAACATTTTCAGATATTCCATTATATTGAAAAGTATCACACAGTTTAAGAAAATTCACCAAATGGGCATTAGGATCCTCATTAGAACCTATAAAACTACACATTGGTTTGCAACATGTTCAACAGCTTGATCTCGAATGATGTTGCTTGCATTGGTGGTCGAGTGATGCCTTAATATGTAATGTTAAACCTTGGTCTCATGAAAACCATCAGCGTTTGCTGCTGGTCTCCTTGATTATACTAATCTGTGATCGTTCCTTCTATCTCTTCTTGGTATCTTACTTTTCGAACTTCTCATTCTTGTCTTGTTATATTAAGAGCACGAGTGTCTTCAATCTTGCATGAACTTTGAGTAATTCTTGTGTTCATGCAGTAGTACGAACACAAGAAAGGAGAAAGATTCCTAAGAATAAAGGAATTCAAATAATCCTAAACTAATTCTCTGAGAATAGTGCCAAAAACTTATTAAGCAAGTTTTACCTATAATAAAACCCTTAATATTCGCAAGTATACAGATCCTAAAATTGTAGTATTCTAGTTAAAACTAAGTAAACCTAACTTTGTTTAAGGTATTAAAATTAGGGATGACAAATGTTTCTCAACCCGACTTGTGACCGGACGAGAAGGTATAAAATAACATCGTTTTTATTATTTTAAAAAATAAAAAAGTCAGGTGGGGATGATCGCCCCGGTCGGCCCATTACCATCCCTAATTAAAATGTGATTTGAATGAAAGTATATAATAGAAATTAAAGTAATCAAATAAAATTACGCAACTAACTAAATAACAATTCAGCTGCCACAATTATGTAAGGGTGTTCAATGATGAAGCTTAGGATTCATTATATCATTATCTTGCTCCCTTAATCACTATTGATTCAATTAGGTGTTGATCCTAGATTTTCTAAGGGTTTGATGACTATCTCTCAATACCTAATCATTTAACCCTAATTGATTATGAAATTCTAGATTTCGCAATCTCTCGATTCATAAAAACTTCCTAACATTTTCGACTAGTTCTGAAGTAATTTATTGAATAATTGAGTTTTCACATAAGATCTCTCTTCGTATGATTATTAATATAATATTTTTGTGACTTATTAGGTCGCTAACTCTTGTTACCCAACCTAATCGAATTAATTTCAACTCACTTTCTCGATTTATTATCGAAGTATTAACATACCTAAATATCACCACACTAGAATATTGTATTGAATTCAATAATAATCAAGTCATAAAACAACTCAAAAAAATCCTAATCTGGAAATTTAGAACATCATAAATGTAAACAACATCTTCGAATCTAAGTTACATATCAAATTTAATGAAAATGACAAAAGGAAAGAAAGAATAACTTGATTTGGAACCAATTATAGAAATCTAAAGATTCTCCATTGCTCTTCTTGATCCTCCTTGCTTGATCTAATTTAGTAAGACAGCCCACCTATTTTGGATTGTTTTTTGTTCTTTAATAATAGTTGAGGGTTTTAGGATTAATTCTAGGATTTACCCACTTCAATTGGTTCCAAAAATGCCCCAACTTCAAAAAAGATGAAAAATCTCACATCTAGCAATCGTCTGTCACGATTGTGACATATATACTAAAGCAAAACCTTTTGTCATGATCTTGACATTGCATGCACAATCACGACCTTGCCATGTAACCCATGCACTTTCCAACTTTCTTCATTCTTCACTTATTTGATCTCCATCACTAACAAATAGATTAAATATCTCATAAAACATAATATTAAAATCCAAAATCATGCACTAAACCGCACAACACTTAAAACATAAATAAACAATCATATTAACATAGTTATAAGCCTAAACATGCAATAATCATTTAATAAACACCTATAAACACACTAAAATACCTATCAAAACATGGTACAAACTACACCTATCACCTTTCCCACTAACAATAAACCTGTGAAAAGAATAATTTTGTCATTTTCTAGGTTGACCCTTCTAACTAAAAACCTATAAGAGTCAATTATAAAGGAATAAGCTTTCCTTTATAGAACTAGAAGCTTTCCCTCCAAATGCTTTGCAAGGTTGGCTCTACGGACAGAAAGTTACAGGGTAGTGTAAACGTTCTGTTTTTTTTTTTAATTTCTTAGGGAGTAACAATATGGTGGAGAATTATACATACCTCTTAAGTTATTGATTAAAGAATAATAAGTGTAAGAAGATGAATGTTTTTAATGTTTTGATAAAGGTCTCAGACAAGGATTGTCGTCTTAATAAATTATAACTATGTTTATAGGAATTGAATCTAGTGGTGGGATTGGCCATCATTGAGAAGAACAGGTACAAAGATGGAGTCATGATGGGGATCCTTTGTGGTGTGTTTTGTGTGCTTAAGCATTGGTGGCTATTTATATATCTGTCTAAATATAAATAAAGGTTCGATAATGTAAAATCTTAAATAGGGTATCTAAGTTTCCGTTGGAGAAGGAAATGGTGTGAAGGATTAGAATTAAGAACAAATGAGAGGTTTACTATTAGTGGGATAGAGTATAAGGGGTTTTCATCATTTTAGGAATTATGATTTTTTATTCAATTAACTAGATTAGGGTTTTTAGATATAATTAACAACAATTAAGTAACCTAATTATTATTATAGCATAATTTAAATACTTGAAAACTAAAAACTAAATTTAAGTTTTAAAAATGAGCCACATGGTATACATGTGGTAGTAAGGTCTACTAATCAATTAAAAAATATTTGAAAATGTCACATCAATAACAGTATGGCACTAAATGGTCTAAATGTAACATCTCGGTTCCAGCGGAAAGGGTAAAATGGGAATTTTGAGTGATCAGTGAGGGGTTAGAAATGCTATTACATATTCATACATTATGTGACATATTTGTATTATGAAAACTGACATTGTTGCACTTGAAATTATTGTACATGCATACATTGACATTCCCAGTATATTTGGTTATAACTGTAATGGGTTGAGAATTTCGTGAATTATGGGTTATTGTTCGTGAAAAATTATTTGGAGAGTGCCAATAATGATTTTCAATTTTGGAGAATTTTAGGAAATTTTCTGGAATTTTTTCGGGGTAAAAACTCGGACTAGGAAAAATGCCAAGCGGCAGACCAATTGGTCAATGATAGTAGAATTGATTGCATATGGCATTGAATTTTGGACACATGTATATAGAAATTATTAACAAGTGGATTTTTTGGGAAATTAGGCTTGGAATTAATGAATTAAGAAGGATTTGCTAGAAGTGTGCCAAGTGGCATTTAGATGGCCATGTATTTTTTTTAACTTAACTCTTAAGTATTCTTTTAATCAAGCCCTCCATTGTTCATTCACGACATTCACCCCTTCACAAGCTAATTGAGAGTTGTTTTGAGTCTTCTTCTCTTCTTCTTCGTGGCCTTCTTCTTCTTCTTCATGTGTTGTGTGTTGTCCATCACGAAGCCTAACTACCATCTTCTTCTTGTCTCCTTGTTATCTTGCTTATTCTTCCTTGCTCTTCATTCAAGGCTGCTTCTATCACCTTAGATGATGATGATCGATGGTGATGAGTGAAAACTAGGTCTTGGTATTTTCTTTGAACATTTGAAGATTTAGTGAATTAAGCAAGTAAGTACCATGTTTTATGTTAAGTATATGGTTATTTGAAGCTCTCATGAGGAAGAATTTGATGGTTGAATTATGATTGAGAAAGGCTTGTGTATGTGTGTTAATTGATGTTAATAATTGTTCATGTTGTGTTTTTAATTGTATATGTTGAATCTTAACTTCATGGAAATGTATTGAGAAAGTTAGAGAGTTGAATGATGCATATATGCCCTGTTCTTGTTGCTTATATTCAATCGTGATAAATTATGGATTATGAAAGGTTATGAGTGATAGCTTGGCTTGAATTGATTTGTGATGATGAGAGAAAAAAATTAGAAGTGTTGATCTAGGCATGAGATGGATTAGATGAACTAACTATTAGGAATGCATATGTGAAAAATCTGGAAAATTTTGCAA
The DNA here is from genome assembly GCA_027563865.1 of Erythroxylum pelleterianum. NCBI lineage: Eukaryota > Viridiplantae > Streptophyta > Magnoliopsida > Malpighiales > Erythroxylaceae > Erythroxylum > Erythroxylum pelleterianum. The sequence continues at coordinate 20,748,125 of JAOQMR010000212.1, read as the reverse complement.
GAGCTTGATTATGATTGCGGATTAAGTGTATAGTTATAATTGCTTATATTGTTGCCCAAATGAATTGAGGTTTGGTTTCAATGAAAATAGAAGAATTGGACTACAAGTCTTATGAATATGTTAATGGTGAATTTTGTCCTGAAGAGGCATAAATGATGGCTTGAAGTTAGGAAAGTGAACGTTGATATTGTTATGGAGAAATGCATATGATTGTGTGTTATTTGAAGTGTTTTGGATAACAAGGGGATATGACTTGTATATATATATATACTTGAAGTGTTTTTCATGTGAATTTTCCACTTGAGTTCATGCTTGTTGAGTTTGGAGTGTTTAGTATGTAAAATGAAGGTATGTTATGGAGAAAGCATGGAAAAAATTGGGAAAGTTTAGATGAAGATGAGAATTGGAGAGTTAATGGAATTAGATTGATATTTGTGTTGTTATGAAGTGAATTGATGTTAAAAGAAATGAATTTGCAAAGATTATGGAGGTATTTGATGATAAAACAGGTGTAGGATGTTTGAAAGAGGTTTGAAAGAATGCATGTGGGTTGTGTGTCCGTTAAACGGACATGGGGGTCCGTTTAACGGGCCTTCTCGGGTGGAAAAACACCTTATGGGCAGTGTGTGTCCGTTAAACGGACTTTCTCGGGTGAAATGGGGTTGTTTTATCGATTCATGTCCATTTAACGGACAACCTCGGGTCAGTTACTGTTCATCTCATTTTTGACTAATTTAGAGGCCGAATCTCGCTTTGGGGCCTCTAATACGAGTTGCAGATCTTGATGTTATCTTTACAATGGCACAAAAAGGAAAGGAATCCGAGTTTTGTAGCACACGTTATGACATTTGCGCCAAACTAGGTTCAACTGGAAATCAATCAGAAACTTGGTTGCTTGTTTTGACCATAACTCCTTCTCTAGAGCTCCAAATGACTTGATTCTTATGGAAATGGATTCCTAATATATTTGGCTATATTTCCACCAAAATTTGTATTCATTGGTGTTGAATTGGATGAGATTGATCAAAAGTAAGTGTCAGAGTCTGTTAGGACATGTCAACGGGGATAGGTTTGGAGTAGAGTTCAATGTTTTGGTCATATTTGGACCTATAGGATTCCAAATGAGATGATTCTTCTTTTGGAGTAAACTAGAGAAATAGGGCTACAATCATATGAAGAAGTGGAATTTTGATTTAATCCCTAAGATGCTCTAATTCTTGATGGAAGTCGGGATAGTACTTAAGTACAGTCCTAAAGTGTTTGGTGTATATCTCCCAACATACTAAGCCGAATTGAGTGATTTTGGTGTCAAATTGAATCACAAGACATAGAGGAATAGTTTTCTAGAGAAAGCATGACTCAATTATTTCATCTTCACTCTCTATTTTAGTGTGATTCATGATCGATCCGAAAGTGTGATTTTAACAAAGGATGAGTTTGTTTTAAGAATGGCTTTGCAATGTCAATTGAGCGAATGATACCGGGCTTGTCATGCATGCATTGTACATCTTTTCTTTCATTCATGTGCATTATTAAACATCAATAATTGTGCAAATTGTGATAGCTACGTGTGTTATTTGGTTATAGAGGATCAACTGGAACGTCATCCCTCCGACGTTGCCGGACCTTCCAGGCGCTAGCTTTGGGAGCAATTGGTGAGTAACCTAGACGGTTCCTCTAAATTGTTAATGTTTTGATTGAATGAATGAATTGTTTGATTATGGATTCCGTACAGGAGGTCCGATGATTGTGTACTGGTATTTGTGTTATTGAAATGCTGATTGATGTGAATATGGGACCTATGTGTTTTATAAAGTGATGAATTGTATTACATGCATTCCATTCATGAATGCATAATCACATAATGGCAGTTGGACCTGAGTAGCCACCGCTAGAGCTTAAAGCTCACCGATTGAAAACGAGCCTTGAGCTCGAAAGTGATACAGAGCCATTGGCTTAACGATTAATGAGCCTGGTATCCAATGAATACGGGACAGTTCAGGCACTCGGTCACAACAACGTAATAATTGGAAAAAGGGTCTCATAAGCATTGTATGCATTCAATATGTGTGTTTATTTAGTTGATTAACAAACTTGCCTATGTGTATATGGGAATGGGATAATTGTTCACTGTGCATAATTGTGTAATTGTGGTTATGTGATATTGTACAAGTATGGCCATGTGTATTGCTGTGTGCTTGAGTGAGTGAACCATCGATGATGGTTAACTCATTGAGTTCGCAAAACTCAGCAAAATTGCATCATTGTTTTTCAGGATCGATAGGCGACTTTAGCTTTTGAGTGGCTCCACTACTATATAGACTGAGATTGAAGTGAAGTTATGGCGCAAAGGTCGGTCAGCTGGAACATTTTTGGGATGTTATAGTTAGTTTGTGTAACTAGTTTCCTCTTCATTGTAATACTTTTGTACTAGGCTTGTAAATGACTGTAGTAAGGATTGATGTTGCTGTAAATTGACTTGATTTAAAGTAATGAAGTGAGGAAACAATTGGTTTCAAAATATTATGGATTTTCTATGATTATGATGCCATGTGAGGTTTAGTAGTGATCAATCGTAGTGCGTCTTTAGCGCAGGATATATACCAGAATGACCTCTGGGCGTCCCTGTGCGTACTCTACGGTAAGGGGGCGCTACACTAAAAATAACACTTTTTAATTTTTCGTTTACTTATGATTTGTTTTGAACATTTTAAAAATGTTAGAATTGAATTTGAATGCTTTAAAACAATAGGACTCGGGTTAAACTTTCATGAAAATGATAAGGCTCAAAATGGACTTTTAACCTCTTTTTGAGGATTTTAACACTTATTTAATGATAAGATGGTTTGTGATGATAACCATGTTATATAGTAGTTGATGTAAAATTTTATATTATAATTGGAAACTTAAAAAATTTGAAACCATCAAAGTCATGTGTAATTAATCCTTAATTTAATTTAATAATTGTAAACTTTTAGATATATGAAATTATTGTATATGAGAATTAAAATTACTATGTTAAATTATATTACTTTATTAATGTAATAAAATTATGTATCTTCTATCATAAATGTAAGCATAATTTAATCATTCAAAATTTTTGTATTTTATTCTTTATTTTAACTATTATGTGTCTAATTTATTTCTTTGTAGAACAAATTGTTTTTTAGACATTTGCACAATTAATCTCTTTTTACTCCTTAAGAAATATGATTTATAATTTCGGTGAAAAATCTTTTTTTTTTACCATTTTTGAACTAAATTACTATATAATGACTATAATAGGTTTGGTTTGGAGTATCATCTTGTAATGCTAATGTGAAGATTTGAAAATTTGGCAATTAAACACCGCGCTCTCCTCCTTCTCTCTAGTTCTTTTTTATAACATGGCTTTATCTCCCTTGTTTGTGAACCAACCCCTTGCTTTATCACTCTCCTTTCCTTCTACCTACTATTATATCCTTCACCTTGCTACTTCAATCAGATCCAAATTCCACTAAAGAATCTTTCTTGGTCTTCTAGCTCTTTCTCACAAAGTGGCTCTCTCTCCCTTGCTTGTGAACCAGTCCCTTGCTTTAACACTCTCCTTTCCTTCTACCTACTATTATATCCTTCTCCTTGCTACCTCATTCAGATCCAAATTCCACTAGAGAATCTTTCTTGGTCTTCTGGCTCTATCAATGTTCATTCCCACCCATCTTTTTTTTTACTATTTTTAGTAATAGATTTTCAAGTTATCTTCAGCCTAACTTTTTCCTCTTTAAAGTTATGGATGTTAGAGGAGCAATAGTTAGTCAAAAGACTCAAAAATAAAATATCTTCCCACCCTTCACATCTAGGGTGACCTCTAGACTAGTGATTCTCTCAGGAGCAACTTTAGATCACTTAGCTCAGGTATGTCTAAGAGATAAAAGGTTGTTAGTCTATAGTTTCCCAACACTCAAATGTGTTAGAGGCCAATTGCAGGATAAACCTCTAAAACATCATTACATTATTTTCCTCCATGTAATGATGGGGAGTGAACCATTGTTCGTACAAATTTAGAAATATTAAAGAACGGAGTAAAAAGTTGGAACTCCATATTGGTTGGCTTCTTCCTACGTACGTGACCTTATTTCCTTATTATTAATAGTTAGAAACTGAAATTCTAGATAGGTAACGAATTATATGAGGTGCTAATCTCGGAAGATAATCATGTTTTATTCAAGTTAGGTTAAAGCAGTGGTTAAGGCTGGTCCATACCACACATACAATTTTCCCATTTTTTGTGAAGGTTTGAAGGCCATGTATTAACATAGAAAAGATTCAGCATGAAAATATACCAATACAAGTCAGTATTCATAATGTACCATTACAGTATTGGTCTACTAAAGGACTAAGTTTATTGGCTAGTTGTATTGGAAAACTGGAAGGAAATTTGAGATAGGTGACTAAATGGAGCTGATAGGTTGGATACTCAACAGAAAGAGAACCTAATTGGGAAAACATAGGTGGAAGGAACAAGTACAGAGTAAAACAAAAAAAAAAAAACTCGAAAAGTAGTGGGATCTCATAAAGGCAAAAAGATGTACTATTAGAATGGAAAGAGACCATAACCTTGAAGCTTGAACAATATTTTAAAGGACACCATCCTAATGGCTCAAAGCTTAAATGATCAAATGAAGGAAGCCGAACAAATAAAAGATAGGGACCCTAATAAGACTATATTGACACAAGAAGCATCGGAACAAAACTTGTGTAAGTTCCAGAGTGATAGCACTAGAGAAAGTTAAGGAAGAAAAACAAGTCAAAGGGTTCTAAGCCTATAAACCAAACCTGATGTTGATTGTATCTTAGAATATTAGGGGAAATAATTGCTCCAATAATCATCCTAAAGCTGTTGGCTTTAAGCATAAGGAAGGTGTTAAACTAATTTATAAATGACACATGGAGCCATCTTAAAGGGAAGACAAATTGTAGATAATGTATTGATAACAGAACAACAATTTAAAGCCTATACAAGGAAAAACTAACCTAAGAACTATGCTCTAAAGGAGAACTTCTACAAAGCCTATGATTCAATAAGCTAGGCATTCTAAGTGTTTAGAGAATAGATAAAGGAGTGCATAACCTCTACTTCATTTAGTGTGTTAGTGGAACAAGGAACATACTAACCTCTTTCATGGTGGCAAAGGCCTGAGATGAGGGGATCCAATATCCTCTTATATGTTCATTATATGTATGGAAGTATTGATCAAGTTTGTTAGACACAATATCTCTATAAATCCCAACTTATGTTACTATAGCAGATGCAAGGAAATTCACTTATTCAGCCTCTCATTTGCAAATGACCTGCTATTCTTTTCTAATGCACATGACAGGTCAGTCTATACTCTAGTGACATCTATACACATGTTTAAAGAATTATCATGCTTGGAAGTGAATTACAAAAATATTCATCTAATTGTATCTTCGAGTGCATTGCATGTATCTTAGTAGTTTCTAAGGATCTCATATATACAAATTAAAGAACCTTCTTTTACTTATCTTGGGCTTCCATTGTCCACAAAGGGACTTTAATTTTGGGATTGCATTCCATTATTGGAAAAGAAGCCAAAAAAAAAGTTGGAAGCCTTTTAAAATAAAGATTTATCCTAAGTTGGTAAATTATTGTTGATAAGATCAATTCTAAACTCAATACATGTGTATTGGTCAACTCACATCTTTCTCTCCGCGAGCTTAACTAAATCATTGTAAAAAATCAATGAGAAGCTTCCTATAAAGTGGTAGAAGAACTGAAAAAGCTATAGAAAAAGTTAGTTCGAGAGAAATCAACAAACCAATGGATGAAGGAATGGAGGACTAAAAAAATACTTCAATCAACTTAAATAACAACGTAAGTGTTCATAGCAAAAAGGTTTTGGAGAACAAAGGCACCTTATTTCCTAAAAGAACAAGCAGAAGGGATAATCCCCAAGGTATCCTTTTTAATCTAATTAGCTATCAAACAAAGATTGCCTATAAAGGATAGGTAGACCTTTCTTAATAATTTTTTTTCAACATCCACTTTTTACTCATCATGGTTACGAGGGAACGTATGATGGTTTTGCCTTATCCTCAGAGCCACATTTTAACTGTCTGGAGTTTATAAAGTGGCTATTGGAAGACAAAACAATTAAAAGAGGAGACTTGGTTGTGCTTATAATTAATAACCCTGGGTTCATGTATGTACAAGATTTGGTAAGAAAGAAATAAGAGGTGTTTTGAAGGGGTGAAAAACTCTCAAGGGGAAGTTAGCTGAAGAAATCAAACAATGAATTAGAGAACAGATGATATGCAACAAAGAAGCAAGCAATTGCCAAGATACTGGAGAATCATGAGAGAGGAGCCTCAATGCTAACCATGAAGATGGCACATGTTTATAAAGAGCATCATATTCATACTAGGGAAGTAATTGATATTTTAATTTTTTTAAGTTAAAGAAAAGAAAGCCTGGAAATGAGTGACAAGTAACTTCTTCCAGGTGAAAAAAGACAATTAATTTGGACACTTGAAAAAACAATGGACTGATTTTAAATAACAGGGATTGGACAGTTGACCATATGAGCAATCAGAAATTAAGAACAGGTAGAATAGAAGGACAATCGATTAATTTGGCTCATTGGCATTCTCCTGCAGGTACTTGTGCTTTTCCTCGTCGGTCATGAAAGCAGTGAGAGGGAAAGACTTGCCAATGCCCATAGGGGTTTTGAACATTATTTTGTTGGAAGTAGGGTCCTCAATGCTCATCTCACTTATGGGCACCCACAGAAACATTTGCTTGCTCTTGATGCCACTCATCTTCTTCATCCTAAACTTGTCTACATAGGCAGTCACCTCTTTGGCATAACATACACGAGTATTGGTAGCAACAAAAAAATGCTCGTATGGAGCCTTGAGTTTCATCCAAACAAACCCCGTTTGTCTTACCCTTCCACACTCTTGAAGATCTTTGAGAGGAAGTACTCCTTTTGGGAATCCTAGCTCTTCAAGAAGCTCTATTGACTGCCTGTAGCAATCCTCCGCACCGTATGCTATTTCTGCGCCTGCACGTTCGTCAGCAACATGAATAATGGATGTGGCCATCTTGATCGTTGAGATACTATAAGTGGCTGTTAATTTCTCGGGTGGAGAAAGAATATCGATGATTGATTGTATATATACATTTATCTTGGCAGGAGACGGTAGGGGCTGTTCGCTTGTTTAGATTTAGTAGTTTACCTAACAGCGATGAGTTGTTGAACCGAATATCTCCTACCACGCCAACGAGTTTGTTAAGATGTGCTCGTCGTCCAACGAAACTCTCTTTTACGAAGCTCAGAGTTTAAAAGTCTGAACTGAAGGTCAACTAAATATTTTAAAATATAATTGAAAAAACTGGGAGTTTAATTAAAAGAATTGTTAAATAAATTTTAATTTATAAAAAAATTAATTTACAAAATTGATAATCAATTAATTAATAATAACAATAAAAATTATTAAAATAAATCAAATTAAAAATTACAAATTGATCCATTTAAAATTTTTCTTTCCTGCATAGTTGGGTTCTACCGCAGAGATAGCTACGAGTGGAGTAAACATACTGGTACAAGATACAGGTAGCATAAAACACGCAATCACTAAAGAATGGTCTACACTACAATTAAAAGGAGTAAGATGAATGTGGAAAATTTGGAAAGCTCGCAATTCTTTTGTTTTTGAAGGTGTTAGTAAAGGTCTGTAGGTTATTGTAATTCAGGGAAAAGGGTGGGCTAAGCAAGTGAAAGCTTCGAGTATGAAACTGGGGCGTAGGGCTGTTGCTGTTCCGATGCAGGTCTACTGACAGCCTCCGGCATCGGGATGGACCAAGCTGAATGTAGATGGAGCTGTCGATCCGTTGACTGGGGCTGCTGCTGCGGGTGGTGTCTTACGCAACACCAATGGTTCGTGGCTGGCCGATTTTGCTTACAATCTTGGCATCTGTTCGGTTACTAATGCGGAACTATGGGGGTTGCTCGATGGATTGCAACTCGCTTGGAGTATGGGCATCAACAGGGTCGAGGTTGAGAGTGATAATATGTCGGTGATTCACTGGCTCAACAACCATATTCAAGAGAGTACGGACAATGCACTCATCTGCAGCATTCGAGAGCTGATTTTCCGCAGTTGGCAAGTCACGATTCATCACGTTTTTAGGGAGGGAAACGTTACATGCTCGAATCAGACCTGAGGAGTCTTTGGGTGTGGTAATTTTTCAACAGCCCCGGTGGTTATACTGCAAACTCTCAATGATGATCCAATGGGTGTTAGTCGCACCCGGCACATTAATCTTGTTATTAACTCTAGCTAGTTGTTAGCTCTTTTACTTACCAAAATAAAAAAAAAAGGAGTAACTCTTTAACTAATCATATTCACCATATACTCTTATTACTTGTCGGAAACAGAAACCAACGGATTGCCACAAAGCAAAACTATGAAATATATTAATGCCACATAACAGTACTATGACATTGAATACTCTTCTCTAAATCCCTTGACCAGCACCTAACACACAATCCTGGAACTTATCATTCTCATTAATGTAAAATTTTCATCATTACGTTGCTTGGAAGAACTTGGAACAAGGAGGTGCAGAAAACACTAAAAAGCAGGGTGCAGTATTGGGCCAAATCTTCTACCCTGAAAAATTAACAAATGATTAAACTATTTTGTATCTCCGTCCACTTCAAGCGAGCCTTTATCGCCGGAATATATGTACAGATTCGTTATAACCCGTGCTAACCAAAATGTAAACACAAAACTGCCACATTGTCGCAACAGTTCTTTAGATTAAGAAATGGAATTGCTAGCATTAAGGCCACAAATACAAAATGAACTCCATCTGCACATGGTTATTTGCAAATCCGTATGGCTCTGTTATGCCTCTCCCGACCCACCCACCTTCTGTGCAACTTTAACTCTTCGATAAAATAGCACATATGCAGCTGAAGTCTTCACATCAGACTCGTTGGCCGGAGAGACACGACTATCATCAAAATTGTACCACCTATTGTCGTCAATTAACTGGAACATTGGACAAAGAAACAGTTATTAGATTACCAAAAATGTCATGCCTTTTAAGTATCAAGCCTTTTAACAGATTCTCCATAATAAACATTCCATGCTGCAAGCAACAAAAAATATCTACTTGCTAAAGTAGATTCACTAGGCTTGAGAGAATGTGAGGAGTTGGTGCAAAATCAATAATTATCAGCTTTCTTCTATGGAAATGGAAGAAGATAACTGACAAATAAGTCTGATCAGTGACATCAATTTGTCAAAGAGGAGATCAAACCAGAGTATTTAATTACCTTAGCAAATGCAGTATAATGTCCACCACCCAGACCACCATAATGATTGCTGATAGCATATAGCTCATACAAATAAGACTCTCCATCCCCCTTCTTTACATATTTGTTCAAATCAAGATTGTGAATGGGGAAATCCACAAAAGTATCTAACTTATTCTTCAAGTATCTGCTGTAAGAAAATCGTTTTAAGTGGAACACAAGAATCTCAGGTAACATCCAGAGGTCCAGCTTCTTTGTGGCTTGTCTATGCTCTTTGCAATTTGGGCAATACCTGTATCAAGATGACTTGCATTGGCTTACATATACCAAGGTAAACAATTTCAATAGAAAACTCAAGGTAAAATCCTGAATCCTTGACAATAAAACATTTTTGGAAGGCATACTTACCACATGTCATCAGGCCCTAAAGGCTCCTCAGTCAAGAATGCCTCCAAGCATGAAAACAGGGAGAAAGCTTCTTGCCGGGTTTTCTTTGCAGTGAAACCGGACTTATGATACACCTCTGGGATATCCTTCAGATAGCTGGAATCATATAGCTTCAGTTCTTTTTCGGACCAATCCAAGAAGACCCTGATACGATTTCCAAATTTGATGACGGAATCCTTGAAAACGGGCTTGCAACTTCCATACCCATTATCAGTTAAAAAGAGCTTTAATGATAACTCCTGGGTAGATTCTTCCCCAAGTTCCACATTCTCCATTATCTGGTCCTTTGCTTCAGGCTCGCCATTGCAACTATCTGATGGCTCACCATCAGCTTCTGAAAAATAACCATTGTCCTGTCCACCATGAACCATGGTGGATGAGCTTGCTGTTTTCAAAGGTGAAAGCATTTTTGCAGCCGCAGCTTCAATATCTGTTCCACTTGGTTGGTCTTCTTCCAAAAATGTAATAAGAGGTGTTCCAAAATATTTCCCGCCACTGCCCTTCAAAAACTCCGGTGAAGGTCTGTCAAATTCAAAATGACAATATAAGAATCATTTTTGCTAGTGAAACAAAATTTATTTGAGATGACATGTGAGCTAATTGACAGGTCCGATACAACAGCTGCAACAATGAATTGAGGAAAAGGAATGCAAACACTACACATGCATGCATATGTGCCAGTCAATAGAAATTACACAAGCTAGGTAAAATTTGTGAGATTCAACTTGTCACTAGCAATCTTTTGAAGATTACAAATACCCAAAAAACTGATCTGGACAACTACATGTGAATCCTGTGATACAACAATAATAACAAAACAAGAAGAGTTGGCATATTTCTGCACAATGTAAGAGAACGTTTAGAATAAGAAACTGAGCTCACCTTTCCCGGTGAATAATTTCTAATTTCCTTTTTCTGGCTCCCTTTTCAGGAAATCGGTAGGCCACTATATGGTCTTCATCCTTTATAGAAGTCAATAGTTCAAAATGATTTTCAAAAAGACGATATATCTTGTGTTCATAAACCTGAAAAAAAAATTATGGTATAAAATTTATCATTGTTCATCCTGTCAGATATCAGATAGCTTACAAATGAAAACATGTGTAAATTACTTACTTCTGCAAGCAAAAGGACTTCATCACTTCTCAAACAGCATGCTGCACTCAGTGCCTGAATCAGATCTCTGCAATGACCGTTTTTCAGCACAGACACGGTGTATGGCATTGGAAGACCACTCCCATCAGCATAAAAGATTGTTACATTCATTGATCGTGTGACAGTTGATGGTAGTGGCAAAGTTAAATACATAAAGGGATCAAATGTGACTGAGATCTTTCCACAAATTGGGCAAACTAGTGTTGACTTGTACTGTCCCTGAGAATTCCAAATTTTCCATGCAGAAATTGTAAGCAAACTTAAACAGTTGTACATCCTTAACTTTCCCTTGCAGAAACAGAATCTTTAAAGCATTTTCAACAATCAAGTAATGAACAACATTGCGTTGTAGAAAAGAACAACAATCAAAAACAAAAGTATGAAACTCCTACACTTCCTCTTAATAAATTAGATGTTCATTCTAGCTCATGAACACAACTTATAGCTTTTGAAAATATTTAACAGTGAAAGAACAGTCTGAATATGGATATTAGCATTTGTAAGAAGCTCTTTAGTTGAAGCTGTATATGACACAAGAAGAGTAGCGTTCGGTTGTGACAACCTAAGCTGGTCGAGCGATAATAACCAAACAGAAAGATGAAGCATCCTCCTTACTTGGCACACATCAACTATCACTGAATCATTCCGAGCTTTGTGATTTCTCCAGCAGACCTCAGCAACTTCATCATCTGGTTCACCATTCCAATCCTTCATTTCAAAATATGGTTTCTGCTTGACACGATTCAAATCTTCATGAAGGCCATCCAACAAGAAGGCAAGAAGTTCCTATCAAGAAAGTTCGTTCAGTAATAATGCCAGTTGTAAAAACCTGATCCAGATAACGTCTATAACAGGCTTCATAGCATTCAGCACTAGGATTGGCAATTCCACAGTAGGCCTGGCCCATTTCCATCTTTATTCAGCAAAGGGTTAAGCTCACATAGTAAAAGGAGGTATCTCCAGTCTCTAAATCGAAGTTTACATTATATCACCCCATTGCCAGATAATTAAGTATGGTGCTCAACAAAAGAATACAGCATTTTGGAGACTTCGCATTGTATGAGCCATTGTCATATAATTGCCCAAGTTCCTCAACAAAAGGATAGATTGTGCTGGAGACTTTACATTATATGAGCAATTGCCAGATAATTGTTTAAGTTCCTCATAAAAGAATGTAGTGTAGAAGCTGACTCGAAGTAAAATAATTTGTTACTATGTTTTCATAAATTTAGTCTAGTATAAAATGAAAAAGGAAAAGATTCGTTTTACTAGTCATACCTAGTAAATGCCAAATGTACATCTTCAACATGTAAATTCACCAGAAATAGTAGAAGATGTGGCATCATATGGAGACTTACTTGAGAATCATGCTGGTTATACCCACTGAATTGTGGAGCAAACAATGCTACTTTTCCCTTAAAGGCACGTGGTGCAATTGTAGTCCGACCTGAGGACCACATTTTTCTTAACAACTCACCGAATGCAATTGCAAGTTCACCCTACACAGCTACAACATAAGTTAGAAATTTAAAGTTGCAGGCTTATAAGATAAAGATATACTATTAACATGTGGAAAGATCAAAAATAGTATAACAAACAAGAGAAGCCACTTACACGCATTCCTAAAGGATTTTCTATGTTTATCTCGTCAGAGTAGTCTTGTAAGAAATACTCAACAAGTGGGGGAGTGTGGACTAAGCATTGTAGAGCACTATTCATAAAGCAAGTATTTCCCAGATTCTGCAATCCTGCCAAGCCGCTTCCCTCTCTTCGAACCGAGTTATTTGCAGCAAATCCAATATCTATATATGAGTTTGTGGTGACTACTGGTCCGGAGTTTAAGCTATAACTACTTGAGTGACCATTTGACATGCTTGGCCCCCCAGCGATTGATGTAGAGGACCTTGAAGGTTCTAAGGTTACCAAAGCCAGCTGATTTCCTGTTGAATCTTTCCCAATACGAGGACTGGTTTCATCAACTTGCAGCTCCAGAAGAATCTGTACAAAAAATTGGGATGAAAGACATAAAATCATACAACAGAACAGAAAGTTGGGGATCTTTAAGTTTCTGATTAAATAATGATACATATCCCATAACTGTCACTAAATTCCAACTCTACTTGATTTATATGAAAAGAAAAATTTCATTCAATAGGGTGATCTTTCATGTACATCCATGACATCTCAAATAAACATATAAATGCAAATGGGACAGCATAGCTTTGCTTGATCATAACAAGCTTCCTGAGTACAAATAAAAGATACTTTTGTTTGTCTAAGATATTCTACCTTTATGTACTATAGTTATTCACTTATCACCTGATTTCACAACTAAAATACTTCCTTTGCTTGCACAAAAGAGTTATAAAGAAAGGAAAGGTAGGGAATACGATGGGTCATTGTCTTTTAGAAACTTTTTAGTGAAGTATGGCAGGGAATGGGTGGATGCCAAACACTCATGTAGCCTCCAAGGTTCAAAGTCCTTACACTTTGAACTCGATGAAGGGAAGCAATAAAGATGGCAACCTCTTTCAACTTGTTAGAGGCAGCCCATCATCCTTACGGAATGGATGGAAGATATGTCTGGAAATGCTGATAGGTATACAACACTCCTTTGGATGACGTAAAAATTGTTACATTTCCTCTGAATACTACATGATGTTTCATCTTGAGAATGCTTGGAGGTCATCCAAATTTTATTGATGGATTTTCCTAATAATTACGCAAGTAAAATTCTCTGTATTAAAACTTCGCCAAATTTCATTTACAAATCTGGGGTGCACCACCAATTCCAAGTTGTTTTCTTCATTTCCTTTTTCAACTTCATTTCATTTAGTGAAATACAGAACAAAATTTACTCAACAACAAAAAGTTCATTACATACTAAAACTGCACTTTGCCATCACATTACACCGGTGAGATACATACACCTTGCATGGTTAACTGGACTCTATTAAATCTTCTGATGGATGAAACTATATGTTCCTACTAAAAAACTATTTTCATGCAACTTTAAGTTATTGTTAGATATTTTAATAGTTGTGTATAAAGACATGTACATATCCATTCTTTAAAAAATTTATCAGCACGAAATCATCTAAATATTTAATGATATAGACATTATTCAATTTGTGAGATTCAATGTCTTATTGGGAATTGTAAATATTTTGAGCAATAGTGTTTTACCTGTTCTACCTAAAAATGGATTTTCAAATTCCTAACTGGTATTGTTTTTCACTCAAAAACTTTGCATATTTACTTCCAATTGAAACTTCCAGGACCAAGAAATGCTTCATTTTCTTCAAAATCTAAGCCCTTCCACTTTAAACACCAACTGAAACTTGTAAATAGTTGAGGGAATAATATCATTCTTATGAATGAAACTAAAACCAAGTGCTCAGATAAGTTTAGAATATTTTGAATATAGGTACATTATGTTCCTTGAAGCTCAAGATCGGGAGGACAGCAATTTATAGTTAGCATTTAAAAATAACTCCTAAAACAATTGATAAGGACACAAATCTATAAATAAAATGTTTTCTAGTAGGTTTCTATGATACAAACCTCTTGATCCATCTGTAAATGTGATTCCTCCAAGGTTTTATGGGAAGCAATCAACTGTGTATGCTTTTGCTTACTAAAGTAGTCCCATAAAGAAACCTGACAGGACGCATATAAAGGGAACTGGTAAACAAAACATTGCTAAGTTGAAAAATAGTATTAAGATAAATGTATGATATCATTAAAAAGAAAAACACCTTTTCTTGCTCTATTCCTCTAAGTGCACACACCTTTTCTTTTAGCTCATGTAAAGATGCCTGAAATTAAGAAAACATATCAGATGAACAACTAAGCTAAAGAACTTGAATGAAAGAATTTCATTTAATGTAGCATCCCAAATTTACTTCACATAACCAGCATTTATAAATTTCACATACCAAATGCTCAACCACATACCAAATGAAAGAAATTAACTACATACAAAATGCTCAATAGATGACTTCCTACAAAATGGAACTAGTTTCAGAAAAGAGAAACTTGCAAATAATTTCTCTTAATCCATCATCTTTCATCATCGATGCAGCTATTATGAAAACTAGCAAACAAACCTACTGATAACAGAAGTAACTCCATAATTTCTTAATGAAAACTTATCCACCATATAAAACCATTGTAAAAACTCTCTTTGTATCATTCTCAACAAATAAGCAAAGTAACAAGTGAATTCTCACACAAAATGCTGAAGAAATCTCCTGCAAAAAAACATGGCTTCATGATCATTAAGTAAATGCTCCAACACCTATCTGCAAACTACTAACTAAAATTTTGAATTGCAAAGAACTTCATCATGTCCACTGCCGAGCAGTAAAAGTTCCATGGATAGGGAAAAGACCAAATAGGTGAGAGAGGCAGTACCTTTTTGCTTAAACACATAATGAATTCATTTCCATCCCTTGAATCAATTAATCTGAGACGAAGGGGATAAACCTCCACATTAAACTGTTTTCTGTTAGAATGCCCCTGTGAGATCATCTTTCTTGGCAATGCGGGTCCACCTGAGTACCTAGACAATACAGAAAATAAGAATGAAACAATATAAAAAGTGAGGAAAACAAGAATAGTTAAAAGGACAAACCATACTTCAGATACTTAGCCGCACCAAGGAAAAAAAAGACAAATGCTATTTTCTTCCTTTTTCGTATCTTTTCCTTTCTGTAAGGATGTTGGACGAAGAGAATAGAGGGACCTTTCAGGCATTTAGGGGTCTACAATGGATTGGAAGTTGATATTATAAGGATATATGGGTGTAAGTTTTAACTGCAATTTCAGAATTGCTGGATGTATTAATGACAAACTTTATTGATCACCAAAAGTTAAATAAGAAATTATGAGAAAAATAACAACAGAACCTAAAAGTTCAGTTCATAGACAACATAATATACATCTTAAGAGCACCACTACCAGCCTTTATAACAGCAGTGAAGACACCACTTAAAACTAAGAAAGAAAAGTCATGCTTCAAATTAGGTACTTCATTCATTTGTTCATAGTTTGTAATAAAAACGCCCAATTTCTCAAATATTAATGATCGACTGCTTAACTCAACCGAGAAAAATTGCTACTAATTAAAAAAAAGATTCATGACCATGGAAATGGCGGAAGGATCAAGAATAAAAATTGAAGAAAGGAACAATGTTTACCATTGAAGAAGCTTTTCCCAAGCTCTCTGAGGTAGTAAAACATAATCACTCCCTTCCACCAACGTCCTGATTAGATCTAAATCCTCACCGTGACAACCCGTTTCACTTTCAACTATGTCAGAGTTATCGATTGGACCAGGTCTATCAGCAATACCTGGAGTAACAGCGTCCAAATCTAGGGAACCAGCCAATTGTTCCACATCACTTGCTTGACCAACATACTTCTCCCACCTAGAAAACCACCTATACAAATTGCAGAACGACAGAATTTAACCGCAGAGCGAACAAAAGTAAAATAAGCACATCAATTAAAAATTTTTCCGATAAATGATCAAATAGTACACAAGGAATCTTTTTGTTAATGAATAAAGGAAATCTACAAAGAGGGAAAAGATTAAAAAAAAGAATGAAAACATACCAATGAAGTTTAGTTCATGCATTACAGCAATAATAAGACAAGAAAATCCAAAAAAAAGGGAAAATCGAAAGCACCTGTAAGAAACGACGTAGTACAAGTTGCCTTCTCGGAGATGAAGGTCGGCTTCTTTGATCAAGTCATCGACAATCCGCTTCTCTTCAGCAGGCGTGCAAGGCAAGTAAGTCCGTCCATTCTCAATCGAGAAACCTGAATTGGGTATTTTCATTGACGATTTCAAACTCTACAGCAAAAAGAACAGAAGACAAGTTTCAACAACTAATCAATCACGAAATTTCAAGATCTTCATCGCAGAAAGATGAAAGATAGAAAGTGGAATGGTGGTAAATTGATAGCGATAATAGTAAAATTGAAATAGAATAGAAGGAGAAATATGAATAGTAACCCTAGATTCAAGGGTGCTCTGGGTTGATTGAGGAGAGACCAGATGTGGGTTGAGAGAGAGAGAAAATGTAATTACCGTTTTTTCAACGATCTTCTTGTCTTTTTGGTGCGAGTTCGCAGGGACCCTCTCCATAAACATCCTAAAATACCTACAATTTCTCTTTTCTTAATTTCTGACATTTGTAATAAAAAATTATGTAAATCATAAAAATTACAAATTAACTCATCAATACAATAATAACACTAAAATCAGTCATATTTACAAAATTATTATTTTTATCATACTTACTTCAAACTTGTTTATTGTGCATAATTTTGTACTTTAAAAGTAATATTCAATTTATACTCAAAAGGTCATTAAGCAGGGGCCTTATTTATTGACAAGTCCATTGTACATCACGCTCAATGGAAGGATACACAAGCGAAAAAGGAATCAAGTTCTAATTTTTCACATTTGGTTTATGTAACCTCTACTTCTATGCAAGATATCAAGCCTCTTAGGTTACAAATGCTTTTATGACAATCTTCCAAAGTGATGAAGGAATAAAAGCCCCTCAAGCCGATTTAATATATCTTTTATTTTATTAATAGGTCTGGTTAGGTCGGTCGTACTAGGCCCAGATCCAGGCCCAGTCATAGACGGCCCATTCAAAGATGGTGACTTCCCACTCATAAGTAAAGACCTAAACCTAGCAGGTATTTTTCATATATAAGGTACTACCTCACCATGAGACAGGTACGACTTTAGAATCCTATTATTCTTTACTCCTAGCCATCAAAACCCTTATACAAAAAAGAATAACTTAAGCGTCGGAGGGGTCTACCGTCAGTCAACCCCCAGTGTGCCTTTATTGTTTTGTAAGTATTTCTTAGCCAAAGTCAACCAATCTCATGGATCCAAGTAACAGCGCCCATCCCCATCAAAATCAGACAGAACCAAGGTGTATCACTCCCATCATTCATACTTTTTTAGTTCTTGATCACCTTTTAAAATTTTATGTGACTTAAACATCAACTTTTACATCACTACAAAGGGTGGTATTGCAACAACTTATAACGTCAAGTCACAACTTTCTATAGTACAACTATAAATGAAACAGTTACTCTAAATTCTAGATGGATCTCATATGAAGACCGACAGTTACATAACCTTGTGGACTATCAAGATCTCTCTGGATTTTCCATAAAGCCTGTAATTCTTTTCTCACCATAGAGCATAAAAACTACAGCTAAAAGCTGTCTTGAAGATAATGCATCTTGTTTCATCCTTTTGCAAATTTCAGTTGACCATCTAAGCACATCCATCTACTCCACTTCTCTATAAAATTTATGCAGAAGCTGCAGAATTCTTATCTATAAAGTTCATAAGTATGAGCACAAGAAAAATAGGTGAATAATTGTCCCTGAAGAAACCTTACAGAGGAGGCAGAGGGTATCCTATCTTCCAATGCTTCTATTTTTGGTCTTTAGCCTTTGTATTGCAGCTAAGCAACTTATAAATAAAGCTTTTGGGATTAAGGTTTTAGCCTAAATCAAATCAAGCCAGAAGACTTCTAGGAATGTTTCCTAAAGAGCTTGCAACATGATTGATTGGTGAATTTTAAAGAAGAATCCTTCATTAATATGAGATCTTCCTTAAGAGGATTAGGATTATATGGTGGAAGGTTGTTGGTAATGCAATCTAATCCCCCAACTTCCCCCTAAAATAATTGCACTCACTTTGGTTGTTTGAGGAATTCTAAAGGATAAATGATTTAATTCCTTCTATGCAATAGCCCTAAGTTGGAACAATTGTCAAACCAAAACCAAATGTTATTACCATTTCCAATATGGCTTTTGTAAAAGGGATTGTAGCATCCTGTTATCTCATGTTAAGCGTTAGAACCCTAGAATAGTGTATATGAGAGTTATTGAGAAATTAGAAAGCGTATTTCATGCTCATGCATATTATAGCATACACATACACTTGAATATTGAATTGTTGCACGTTAAAATAATTGTACATGCATTCATTGACATTTTTCCGGGTGTAAATGAGTTATAAAAGTGATTATATTGAGAATTGTGGTTTTTATGTATTGAAAATTGATTTGGAAAGTATATGCATTAATTTAGAATTTTTGGTGAAAATTAGGAAATTTCTAAAATTTTGGATATTTTTAGACTAGGAAAAATGCCAAGTGGCAAAATAATTGAAAAATGGTAGTAGAAATTGCTATCCAATCACAATGAAAATTTTCATAAATGACCTTGTGATTTATTGACAAGTATCATTAAAAATTGGGAGACAATTGGATTAGAAATTGAAGACAAATAGACTAGTTTTTAATAAGGGTCCAAATGAGACCATAGAAAGGTGACAAGTGGCAAAGATAAGTGTCACTACCACTCACCACTCCTCTCTCTCACAATTCTTTCACTTGAAAGACCAAGTTAATTGTTTTGTCTTTCATTTTTACTCTTGTCGTCATCTTTTTCGTGGCTTTCTCTTCTTCTTCATGAATTTTGATTCACCAAACCATCACCAACATTGAACCTTGCTTCCATTTATCAATTGCTACTTCCATTTTGTTTTTTCTTCCATTTGTCACTAGATACCTATGAAGTGAATCACACGTTAATATATGAACAATAATAAGATCAAGATACGCAAGAAGGGGGGGGGGTTGAATTGTTATCAACTTTTTCTTTGATCCCCTTGAAAAACAATTACTTGTTCTTTTCAGAAGATTATCGTAATTCAATTATTAAACTGTTTTGAAAACTTTGTTTTAACAATGTTAATAACGAAAACTACGACTTAAGTAAGATGAGAGTTAAGAGAAATAGACACAGCAATTTATCCTGGTTCACCCCAAACC
>JAOQMR010000212.1:20705771-20724969 GCA_027563865.1 Erythroxylum pelleterianum | reverse complement strand
GGTACCGACTGATACCGGTACAGTTCCGTTCCAGAGCCCAATCCGGTACCAAGTCCGGTACGGTATTCAGAACATTGATTCAAACACTTAAGTTATTATTACCGAATATCGTTCTTGTTCATAAACTTTCTTTAAATCTTTTAACTGTTGGTTAATTATATAAACTTGGTGTAAACATACATTTTTAAATCATTGTTATATTAGAAAGGATCTACAATCAGGTGTGATCCTTAGGATATAACATAAGGTTTGTTGGCTATTTGAACTTAATTTTTTTTTTCACATCCAAACTTTTTATTGGTGGTGTTATATCCCATCTTTAGCACTCTTGTCTCATCCATCTCTTAAATTTAGAATATGATCTTTAATTTCTAGTAATTATTTGGTTTAGGTTAAGTCTGAAACTTTGATTGTGTTTCATGTCAATGTTTCAAAATTCATACATTATCTTTTCTTAGTAGTGATTCTTTTATTTGTCACTTTTTGATTCGGTTCATTATGATATTTTGTAATCTTCTCCTAATAATACAATTGGTAGTTTATGATATTATATAATCTTTGTTAATGACTTTTCTATATATAAAAATATTTATCTCTTACATCATATATTTGCTATTTATTCTCACTTTTTAAATAAGATTTAGACTCAAATTTCTTATAAAATTGTCACTAATAATATTGCATAATATAAAGATAAATCCTTCAACAGAGTGGATGGATGTAACGAAAGCATGAAATGTCCTAGATACTTTATAAGCTTTCTTCATCTCGTCCTTCTAGAAATCTCGGCAGTGCTTACTTTGTTCTTTTGCATCTACACGAATACACTAAACTAGAATCACAAGCATGATTTTGTTATCTCCTAATAAATGAAATAAAATATAAAAGATATAGGTTTTAGGATCGTTTATCTCAAAGAACTTGTATCTCTCATCATGTGAGCTTTTGGAAATATAAGATGTTATTAATTGCTTCAAAATTTTGAGTCAATGAATCCCCTCTTCCTTGTCTCTCCAATCCAACCATATGCAATAATTCTTGCAATTTGGCTAAGCCTACACCTAATCCCATTATATCTTCTTTAGTTATGGATCCATCAACTTCTCCATATGATCCTTTTCATTTGTTCACTCATTTTAATCTCATATTCTTCCACTCATTCCTTTTTATTAGATCAAGTAAGTCACCCTTTTATCCTTACTCAAGATTTTCATGTTAGTTCTGCTATTGGCTCTTTAGATGAACTTTGCAAATACCAATGTTTATTCCATTATTGCTCCTTGATATGAGTATCACAAATATTATGGGCCAATATCTATCCCATATAATAGAAAGTAATGGTAGAAGAACTATGGGCACTTGGTAGTACTAATACTTGGGATATAAGTGATTTACCTCGAAAAAGAAATTATTATTGATTGCAATTGGCCTATAAAAAATTTAAGTGATGATAAATTGAGCGATATCAAGACTAACTTATTGCTAAAGGCTTTACTCAAGAGTATAGTATTGAATATAAGGAGACATTTTCTCTTATAACAAGTTTAACCTTAATCTACAGCCTTGTTGCAATTTTTGCTAGCACATGCTAACCATTATTCTAGATGGGTGTCAAGAATACCTTCCTTAATAGCTATCTTACAAAAATAAATATATATGCAACTCCTAAATAATTATGATCATCCATCCAATAAAGTTTGTCATTGTGTATGGTTTGTCAATTTTATCTCTACCATTGACTACCTTAGCTTTTAGTCCAGTCTTTATCACCATGCTCTGTACCATTGGAAAGTAGATTAAGGGTACACTTTTCTTCTTTTTTATGTTGATGACATGATAAGTACTAGCAATAAAACTCAAAATACCTTCACTCTCAAATATTTTCTCCATCAATAGATTGAGATAAAGGATTTAGGTAATATGAGTTACTTTTTGGGTCTTGATGTTTCCTCTAACTCCTTTGGTTAATATTTTTCATAATCTAAATATGTTACTAATCTTATCTCTCATTTTGGTATGACTGATAGTAAAATAATTATCACTCTTCTAGAACACATTGTTCATCTTTGGGCTGCTGACACCACTTCTCTCAATGATGGTACTCTTTATCATTAACTAGTTGGTAGCATTATTTATCTCACTATCACTTATCTTAATATTACCTGTACTATTCTCATTGTCAGCCAATTTATGATTTCATCTTATACCACTCGCTTTTTTATTGTTCTTCATGTTCTCCAATACATTAGAGATACTTTATTTCATAGTCTTCATTGATCTAGCTTATCCCTACTAGAGTTGAGAGCATGCTTTAATGTTGGTTAGGTTGGAGACTCTTTTGATTATTGCTCTACTACTACTTATTAGTTCTTTCCTGACAAGTCTCTCATTTCTTAGTGTAGTAAGAAACAAATCGTAGTCTCTCATTCTAGTATATCAAAAATATCAAGCTCTTATTGACACTACTTTTAAGTTTTCATTATCACAATGGTTACTTTAAGATATGGGTATTACATCCTCCTCTACAACTCCTCTTCATCATGATAATCAAAGTGCCATGCAAAGTGCTCATAATAATGTCTTTTATGAATGGACCAAACATATTGAGACTAATTGTTATCTTGTGAGACATAATGTGCTTTAAGGAACTATCTAATTCATTTATATCCCAACATAATCTCATAATGCTAATCTTTTCACCAAATCACACTCTTCTTATCGCTTTTAATATCTTGCTTACAAACTCATAATGGTAGTTTTTTAATACCTTAAGTTTGGGGGATGTTAACATATATATATAATATCTATATCTTAACTTGAATTAACTCTTAATCCAAGCAAATCAAGAAAGGTTTCCTGATGCCAATTTATCGGAATGTAAGTGAATTAACACACGAACTCTACGATAGTTAATTATCTAACTTACAAACCTTTCCATAGACACTTACCGTGCAATTTGTCCCTTCACCTTCCTATACCCCCTTGGTTCGGAGCATAGGCTATATGTCAACTCCCACTAGACTGACTACGTCACATCTAGTCCAAATGATGTTAGTTCTTGTCCTGGAGATCTCATTACTCTATGTGTCATTGAAGACTCTTCTCTTGACACATAACTACTCTGGCTAGAGACTCCTGATGAACCCTAACAAGAAGTCGTGGGTATCATCTCCTTCTATCAGGAGTGGTTAATCTTTTATTGGTTACCTAATTACCTTTGAATACTAATATTTGTACCCAATCACCATCCTATGAGTGACCTCGTCTTGAGGCAATAAGGAATGGTGTCAAAGCACAAGATCAGCATCCAAGATATCCTTGAGTACCTCAAGTCTAAAGATGTTTGCACCATTTCTATGATGAGATTAATCATTGGCATTTGATAGATCATCCATATGATAATCTCATAGCAGGTCGTCTGATGTACTTACTACTCTTAATAAGCATCCACATGTTAACTCCTATCTCATGCTTACAGTTTATGAGATCCACTGCTTAATCAAATCAAGGAGTATAACATGTGCTAGTCTATCCGGATTAGTAATGTCCTGTCTCATTAATCCTATGACTAGGGATAATTTAGATACTAACATAATTGCACATGATAGGAATCTCATTATCATGATCTTATCATGATTTCCTTTATTCTATGTTTTATAACATGGACTTCATTAATTTTATTTAAGATCGATATCAATTCATAAATAAATGAACATCAAATTAATGAAAATTGCCCTGCTAAGCATTTTCATCCTAAATCTCTCTTATACTTTACTGATATAGCCTTTTTGATATAATCCTAACAATCTTTGTGCCCTGTCATAGAATATTTCTATTTCAGTCATATAAGATGCCTCACCCATATTTTCATTTCAAAGTTATTAAAGAGAAACTTCTTTACATCATGTAACAAGCCCAAATCATTAGTAGCCAAAAGAATATCATCAGTATACAGTACTAAAATAATGAACCTGTTCCCACTGAACTTTATATAGATACACCTATTAACAATGTTCTCTATAAAACCATACGAGATAATGGTACCATTGAACTTAAGATACCATTGTCGGAAAGCTTGCTTTAAACCACATATTGAATTTTTTAGTGTACACACCGTATTTTCCATTTTTGTAGTCACAAAACCTTCCAATTTGTCCATATAAACTTCTTCTTCTATGTCACCATTCAGAAAGGCGATCTTTACATTTAATTGGCGAAGCTCTAAAACATAATGAGCTACCAATGCCATAACGATTCTTAAAGATTCCTTCTTTGAAACTAGAAAGAAGGTCTCTTTAAATTCAATACCATCCTTTTAAGTATAACTTTTGACTACAAGTTTGGCTTTATACCTTTCAATATTACCTTTCGAGTCCCTTTTGGTCTTAAAGATCCATTTAAAGACCACTTGCTTTGAACCTTCAGGTAACTCAACTAGTTCCTAGACTTGATTATCATCCATAGATTCTAACTCTTCTTCGTAGCATTGGGCCACATTTTAGAATTGTTACATTTCAAGGTTTCTTTAAATGAGACTGGATCATTATCAATGCTCAAGTCACACTCATACTGAAGTGAATACACCACATAATCATCTGATATAGCTAGTCTTTTCTACCTTATAGATCTTTGTAATATTGTTTCTTATGCTATCACTTAATCATTTATGACTTAAAATTTATTTACTAGTTCGTTATTAACATTCTCTTCTTTTGGGTTTGTAATATTAACTTATTGCTCCGATATGTTACATAGTTATGATATAACAAGAGAAACAATAACTTTAGAAGAGACACTAGGTGAAGGATTTTCTACCTTAATTTCTTGAATATTCATCTTTCGTAATTCCCTACTCCCACTGGTTTTTCCATTTTTAATGAACCTGGCATTACCAGACTCAACTATTCTTGTACCATGGTTAGTGTTACAGAGACTTAGCAAAAAACTTCAAGTTCGCTCACAAAATGCACCAAAGTCTAAGTATGATAGTTAAACTCTCGCAATTCAACTCAACCTTACCAAACCCCTTGTGTTTAAGGTGTTTCCCAAAAAGGCAAGGTAAACCCACAAAATTCACTTAGCCAACACACTAGAATGGATAGAAATAAGACAGGAAAGATGCATACAACTTTACAACAAAAAATGCAAACCTTTATATTATTCATAAAGGATAGAAAGCTTCAACTCTCTCTCTCTCTGATGAATTAAGCCTTGCTCAAATGAGACATTTATAGGCATTAGGAGACTTGTTGGGCAAGAATACAAGAAAGTGATGTTAAGGCCACTAAGCCACTAAGTTAGTTGGTAATTGACATCCCCAACCACTTTAGGCACTACTTTAGTGGGTGGTTTACATAACTTACCACTATCCCACTCCTAAGTCAAAGAAACATGTGTAAAATGCTTACAAGAAACCTCATCCATGTTCTTTGCCACATAATCCCACTTTCTTGATGATTCATCCCACTAACTCTACCACATTACCCATGATCTTATCCAAAGGTGAAGGTTAGCCAAGTTCCAATCCAATTCGCTCGTGGTCCGACCAATGCACACTCATGGTCTAATTCGTTCACCCATGGTCTATCATTTGAGATCCATTTCATCCTTATACCCATCAAATACATATTCGGCAAGTCCAACTCACCCTAGCCACCAAGTCAATCAATTCCCTACGGTCATAACAACTCAAACTATACTTGATCTTTACATGGTTAGGTTTCCTCGCTTCCTTTGGCATGCCTTCGTTATGCCTAATTCATACTAGACATTGACCAAGGCTCACCAATGCTAGTAAAAAGGGTCCTACAATGTTAATGGGCTAATAAACCACCCCCACTAGATGAACCTAACAATCGAAACAAATTATAGATAGTTGTTTACTTGGTCTTCGAATTTCCACAAGATTATTTCTTTCTCCTAAGTAGCTTATGAGACTGGTTTATTCTTCCACTGAATCACAAACTCTATCCTCCGATTGTTCTTGTGTTGCCCCAATATCCGATGATCCAAAATCTTCTCAATTTGCTCATCGAATTGTTTCCTTACCACCAATAGGGCTCTCTTTACTTGACTCCTTTTAGCGTCTGTTAAATCCTCATGATATGGTTTAAGGAAACTCACATGAAAAGTATGATGTACCTTTAAATGCTCAGGCAACATGAGGAGGTAAGCTACATTTCCCACCTTTCCAAGGATATTGAATGGCCCGTCATACTTTGGCACCAACCCTTGATGCACTGGCTTGCTACTAATCTTCTTCCAAATTTGGGGAGTAAGTTTGAGAAGTACCTTATCCTCGATGTCAAAATCAAGCAGTCTTCTCCTTTGGTCCACATATTTCCCATCTATTTGGAAGCATTGCGCAAACTATCCCTTGCCTCATCCAACAATTCTTGCTTTTCCTTTAGAAAATGATAAGCAGCTAAATGTTTTCCTTTTGACATCTGTTGAGCTATCTCAAGAGGAGTGAGTGGTTGTTGTCCCAAACAACTTTTCTTCGTTTTCAAGGATCTGTGTAAGTTATAACAAAACTATGCAATATCAAGTAAACTTAGCCAATTTCGTTGACTTGCAGTTACATAATGTTGCAAGTATTCCTACAATAAGCCATTGATCCTTTTTGTTTGGCCATCCATTTATGGGTGATTCGTAGTTGAGAACTTCAATTCACACCCCATCATGATGAAAAGAGACGTTCCAAAATTGGCTAGTAAATCGGGCATCTCAGTCACTTACTATGCCCGCTGGAACCCTAAAATGCTTCACCACATTTTTGTAAAAAAACTCCATAGCAAGATCTCGAGCGACATGAAGCTGGAGTTGGCACAATGACCACATACTTGGAGAACCTATCAACCACCACCATGACTGAAGCCATGTTGTCCACCTTTAGGAACCTACCAATGACGTCCATCAAAACTAATATCCATGGTTTTTTGGGAATTGGCAAGGGCTACAATAAACATGCCTCTTTCTTCCTTTCAAGTTTATATAATTGAAAAAAGAAGGCAAGCTTTGACATATACCTAAATGTTGTTCTCCATCTTTAGCCAATAGTAAGATCAAGAAAGGAGTGCTAACATTCATTCAACTCCGGGATGACCAACCTATTGTGAATCGTGCATTTCCTTCATTAATTGCTTCCTCAAGGCACCAAAACTTGGCATGTACAATTGATTATTCTTTATCATGAGCAACCCCTTATCATCAAGTCAAAATCGTCGCAAAACACCCTCCTTTACTTGCTTCACAATTTGGCCATAAGTGTTGTCCAGTGGAGCTACTAGTTTAATTTGCTGCAATAGGTTTGATTCCTCTCGAGTGATTATATACAAGGCTATAAAGATTTCCTTTATACTTAATGCATCTGCCACATTGTTATTTCTTCCTAATTTGTTCTCCTATAGAAAGTTATATTCGACAAGAAACTCTTACCACAAGCTTGCCTTGCAGTTGACTTCTTTTAGGTCCTGAAAAAGGTGTTAACCATGTTGTCTATATGAGCAACAAACCTGGTACCCAATAAGTAAACTTGCCAATCTTCAAGGTATTGTACTACTACTAGCATCTCCTTCTTATGTGTCAAGTATCATTGCTTGGCACCATTAAGCTTGCAACTTTCAAATCGCACCAGATGCCCTTCTTGCACCAACACTCTGCTAATAGCTTTGTCTGAAGCATCAGTGTGTACCTCAAAAAGGAGATCAAAGTCAAGTAACTTCAACACAGGTTCAGTTGAAATGGTAGACTTTAACTTCTTGAAGGCTTCTTGGCATGCTTCTGACCAACACCACTCTTGTTTCTTCTTTAATAAGTCAGTTAAGGGTGTTGCCTTCTTCAAGTACCCCCACAATAAATTGGCAATAGTAGTTTGCCAAAACAAGAAAGCTCTTAAGTTCCTTCACCGTCTTTGAAACCTGCCAATCAACAATAGCTTGTACCATTTTTGGATCCATTTGCACTTGGCCTTTGCTCACTAAGTGTCCCAAAAACTTTATTTCCGGTTGGGCAAATTTGCACTTCTCCATCTTTAAAAAAAGTTTATATTGCCGCAACCTTTCAAACACCTTCCTCAAGTGTTGTATATGCTCTGCCATATTAATGTTATAGACCACAATATAGTTTAAATATGTAGCGCCCCTTACCTTAGGGTATATACCGGGACTTTCGGAGGATATTCCAATACATAACCTATGATAATGGCACGCTACGATCAATCACTACATTCACTTAACATGGCATCACCTATCTTTATTTTCTTATGAACACCATATGAAAAGTCATTTTGAAACCAAATTTCCTCCTTTCATTCCATAAAAACCGAATGTCTACATTGATAATTTCCAATAACATCGAATATCTACAACGTATCTTTCAACATTCATACTTATACATCAACATAGCCTAATACAAAAATGTGCTACATGAAAGAGGAACTTACACAAAAATCTATCTAATCTGTCCATATCTAGCAGACCGACCTTTGAGTCATTTCTTCTTATTCCCAAAAGTACAAATGTCCCTCAGTAAGTAAAGTCGTCCCTTGGTCGTAAAACGTTAACGTTGCAATTTTGGTAAGTTTTGTGAACTCAATGAGGTAACCATCATCAATGGTTCATTCAATTCATGCATCACGTCATTACATATATCATATATTTCACAACTTTGCATAATTGATCACATATCACATTCTCACTCAATAGTAGACAATTTTGCATTTCAATCAATCAAACATACTTAATAAAATGCATATGAAATGCTCATATGACTCCTTGCCAATTATTACGTTGTTGTGACCGAGTGCCTAACTGTCCCATATCCATTGTAAATACTGGGCTCATTCATACTGTCCCTTATCCGTTGGGGATACAGGGCTTATTTTATATAGTGAGCCTTCGGCTCTTAATCACATTTGGAGCTTTAAGATCTTTTTCGATGGCTACCCAAGTCACAACTCTCATTATCTGATCATGCATTTATGTATGGAATGCATCTCTCATGACATGTCATGCAACATTTAGTTCATCGCATTCACATTCAAGTAGCACTTCAATATCTCATTCATATATCACATTTATCGGACCTTCATTGTCCGGAATCAACGCAATCAGTCACATTCATCTATCTTTCAAAACACAATTTAAGCAAGTGGTAATTGAGAGAAACCGTCTAGGTTACTCATAAGTCGCTCCTGAAGCTAATGCTTGGAAGTTCCGACAATGTCTGGAGGTTGACGTTCCAGTTACTCCTCTATAGCAAGCAATATACATATATCATGATTTGCACAATTATAAGTGTTTAATAATGCACATGTATGCAATGAAATATGTACAATGCGTGTTCATGACAATCCCGGGTATTTTTCCATTATTCTCATCACGAAAATAATCAAATATCAAAACTCACTTAAGTATCATTTGTTTGTAGGGTTTATACCTCAATAAACCATTAGAATCTAATTTCATAATCCAATGAATCATTTCATATTTTTCTACAAACACTGACTTTCAGGTATTCTGTTCATGATCAATCATACAATAAAAATGAAGAAATTTAACCATACTTACTTCCATAAGATTGTTCTCCTATCTCTTAAATTTCTAATGACACCAAGATCAATCAATTTGATTTCGTATTTCGGGAGTTATACTCCAAAAGATTTCCAACTGTTCTTACACTGAGACAGTGCCCTGCATTTAACTTCCATCCAAAAATTGAAATTCTAAATATATCATTTCTATCCCTATGTCTCTAGTTTACTTCAAATAAAAAAATCATTCCATTTGGATAACTATAGAACAATATATGGTCAAAATATTGAAGCATGTTTAAGCTATGCAGGAAGTTCGCCGCGGTGAAGCCAGAAGTTGGTTGTGACGAACTTATTCCGAGAGGCATTTTCGTAAAAATTTTACAAGTTCGCGGCGGAGAAGCCAAGATTTGGCCGCAACGAACTTCTCTTGAGAGGAAACCTAGCCAATACCTGCAAGCCGCAACGAAGCCAACAGTTGGCTGCGGCGAACTTTCACAGAAGCATACCCAGTTTTTCAACTTCATATCAGATTTTGAGGCTCTTAAAGAGAAAATTTAAATTCAATATCTTTATGAAAAATGTACCCATATGTCTCTAGATTACTCAAATTAAGAATCATATCATTTGGATAGCTATAGAAAAAGTTATGGCTACAACACCGAAGCATACTCAGTGAACATACTACTGCTACATTTTCCTGATCATCTCTCAATTTCGATTCCACATTTTACCCTAACACAACTTATAACAAGATCACCTTTTCCACTTTATTTAATCCTCATTCTCTACTCCATTTCATCTCAATATCATTCATCAACAAAGCACGATCTAAACATGTGCATATACCCTTCATCAACACTTTTCTGCACTCGATCTAACACCCTTATTTTGATCATTCAACCTATAACACACCTCTAAAACAATATATAAATTATTATTCATCAAACATCACCAAACATATCCAAAAGCAAGAAAATTACATCAACTTCTCACCACCTACGACACATACATAAAAATTTACATAATCAAGTCATCAATCATACATTACTCATCACTCTAGTTTCATTTAACCAACTCATAATGATTAACGCCCTACTTACTTGGGTTAGCTTCAAAATCTTCAAGAATATCCGAAATCCCTAGCTTCACCAACAACCCACGGTCATCATCTTCCAGAGGTGATAGGAATGGATTTTTGGTGAGTATGAAAGAGAGAGCACGGTGAAAGAGTAGCAAGTAAGAGAAGGGAGAGCTAGATTTAATGTAGGTGAAGGTGAGAGTAAATAGGGCAACGAAAATGGAGAAGAAGAAGAAGAGAGAGAGAGAGCCACGAAATGGAGAAGAAAGCCAAAATGCAAAACCCACTAATGGTCTTTCAATTAAAAACATCGTGAGAGACCAAACAAAGAGGGTCCACATGACTAATTTCTAAAGCTTTAAACTATATTCTTTTATTTTACCAGTCCACTCAATTCCAATTTCTACTCCAATTGTCTCCTAAATTTTCAATACCTTTTTCATTAAATTCATAAGTCATTTATCAATTTTCCATTGTGAATTAACAGTAAATTCTACTACCATTTATCAGTTGTCTTGCCACTTGGATTTTTTTTCAAGTCCAAAATTTTCCTAAATTTCACTAAAAATTTTAAATCAGTAAATATACACTACAAATCAATTTTCAACACAACTAAACCACAATTCTCAACAAAATCATATTTATGTTCAAAAAATCAATTATACCCTAAAATTGTCAATGAGCGCATGTACAAATATTTTCATGTGTAACAATTCGATATTCACGTATATGTGTATGCCTTATAATGCATGAGCATGAATGCACTTTCTAATCTCTCAATAGTCTCTCATATTTACTATTTTATCCTCAACGTGGGTAATGGGATGTTATAAAATTGTCCAAGAAGTCATGTAGCACGTCATTCATCAAGTTGAAAAAAGTTGCAGGGGCATTAGTCAAGCCAAATGTTATAAGTAAAAATTCAAACGAGCCATACCGAGTTACACAAATCGTCTTTTGCTTGTCACCTTCGACAATCTGCACTTGTCAATACCCACTTCAAAAGTCTAACTTCATGAACACTGCTGCCCTTGACAATCTGTCCATCAAATCTTGAACTAAAGGAATAGGATATTTATTTTTAATAGTTACCTTGTTCAAAGCTTGATAGTTGACAGATGATAATCATTTTGTAAACTTTACAATTTATAGCCCTCAAATACCGCAAATGCATGAGTCATGATTTGTAGCATGTGAAGGGTCAATCCCATGAGGAAGGCGAACTAATCAAATCCTAGGTTATTTAAGGCTAAGAAAATTAATAAATTACAAAGAAAAGTAAATGTGGGAAAATGATTATCAAGAATTTAACTCGCAAGTTTAACGTAAAAGAAATTGAAATTGAGCAAGACAAAAGTCACAAAGGGAATTAACCAAGAAGGGTTATTGCGGTGTCGATGCTAACATAGTCAATTATGCGTTATTGTGGTGTCGATTCTAGACTATTGTAGGGTGGATTACTCTAGCTCGAGTTATAATCATTAAACCCTAATTGAATTATAGAATTTGCAATCTCTCAAGTAACAAGAGACCCACAAGTCCAATGAGATCTTAAGCTCTCTAATACACTACCGGGTCTCATACGAGATCTCTCTCTGCACAATAACTTATATGATTAATCATGTGGTCTATTGGATCACTTAACTCTTATTAATCCAATCCAATCATTTTTATCAAGTTCACCATCTCGATTTATTACCGAAATATGCAAATAATGCAATTAATCACAACCCCCAATCACAATAACACACAAATAACTATATTAGCATTAAATCAAGGTAAAATCTCGAAGGAAAAGTTAGAACATCATCAACAATCCAAGATCCATCATCATACAATCCATCATCATCTCTTACATTCAATGAAAGGAAATAAATATAGAAAGGAGAAAGAACTTGGATCGGATGACCCAAGAAGGCAGCAACATCCTCAAATACACAACATTGAAGATCAAAAGCATGCTCTAACCATAAAACACAAATATTTAACTAATTATCACAATTCTAGCCTAAAAATGCACTAAACAATCAAATTAACAACTAAACTTGCACCAAATTACCCACTAAAACATAATGCAATCTACAAATATCAACATACATCTGTAGGGCTCCATCTTGCTTCTTTTGGAACAAAACTGGAACTCCATAGGGGGCTTTCGATGGTTGGATGTATCCCACTTCCAACAATTCACCAAGCTGCTTCTATAATTCCACCAAAAGCACAACTAACTCTAATAAAGTAATAGCATTACCTCAAAAGCAAAATGATCCAAGAGATTTCTACATCCCATCATCATTGGTAGTGTTAGAATAGAGAAGATATTTGCAGATCTAGGAGCCAACATAAGTATGATGCCTTATACATTGTATAAGAAGATGGAGTTAGGAGACATAACACCCACTCAGAAGCGTATTCAAACAACTAATAGATCAGTCCACCATTCAAGAGGTGTATTCAATGTTTTGGTTAGAGTAGATAAGTTCATCTTCCCACGAATTTTGTAATCTTGGACATAGAAGAAGAGGGGGAGATCTTATTATCCTGGGGAGGCCATTTTTAGTTACCATTTGGTCTGTCACAGACATTGACAGGGGCAAATTGACTTTGAGAGTTGGGAATAACAAAGTGTCATTTAAAGTGTCGAAGATTAAAAGCAATTTCTCTCAAATTTGTGGGGGCTATAAAGAGTGATGAATCTTATAAGGTAGTTAGGTAGGGTTATCCTTGTAAGAACTCATTAGAGCAATCTCCAATTAGGCAAAAGACTCAAAAGAAGAAAAAAAATGAAAAAGAAGGGTGGTGAGAAATATAGTCTGATAGCTCGGGTGCAATTTTGAAAGTTCTTATGGTGCTACCAACACAAGACCCATTTAAACCACCATAAGCCAACAAAGGACGTCGAGCTAGTGACGGTAAACAAAGCACTACGTAGGAGGCAACCTATGATTTTCAATTCTTATTTTTTTCATCTTTTATACTAGAGTAGGTGATTAATTCTATCATGTGTGTTTTGAATTGAGTGAAAACCTGGAAGAGATCAAGCATAAGTATGACTTAGGGATTCTTAAGCCTTTATCTCTCCCAAAAATTTTCTCAAAACTCTCAATCTAGTGAGCCCATGCTTTAAGAAAACGGTCAAGCGTACTCAACCTAAAAGTAAGATCCAAGTATCGAGTCGTGGCCAAAGAAATGGAGCGGCAAATTATAAAGCCCCTTTCCTGATTTACTCAGAGGAGGAAGGTAACCGCTACCACACCCTTAGTTTAAAGAACATTATTGTGCATAAATAATTAGATTTTGATATGGTAAAAACAATTGGATTAAGAGAATGGGTTGAAGCTTTAGGTGTAAGAATTCATTGGGAAAATTTTATGCAACGTAGTTATGTTGTTTATGAAGAACTAACCCTACAATTCTTCACCTCCCTTCAATACGAGCCAACTAACCTCAAGGACCTATGGTTTCGGTTGTGTGGTCAACCAAATGGCTTAGAATATGACATTCTGTGTGAAATCGGTGGATTTCCCAACTCAACCATAGTAGATCAGCACGATGACTTTCGTGCCACCTACTATAGGACTGAACTGACTAGGTTGGAGAGCTTTGACGCTAAAATGCCCACAATAACATTATTTGAAGCCTTGAACACTTGTTGTTGCACAAGTTCATATGTCAAACTGTATTTGACAAAAGTGAAACAAACAAGTGTTCAACAAAGGAACTTTTCATATTGTGGTGCATAGATCATAGTGTCAAAGTCTACAATGCAATTACTACTACTATAAGGAACAAAAGCAATAATGTGGGCATGGGGTACTTCGTCACGGCTACTCTGGAATACTATGGTGTCAATTGCAATACAAATTATAATATCCTAATTCGATTATTATAGTGTGTATTGTACTACACATGTGTTTTATAAAGTATGTTATATTTATGGTATATTAGAGTAGTTTAAGTGTTCAACAGTATTATTGAGTTTATAATGGAGATCATGGATAGACCAGAGATGGTTCTACACTCAACCAAAAAGTTCTTGGAAATTTTCCTAAAACTCCAAAAAGCTAAGGAATGATTCCGAACGAGCTTTAAAAGCCCCGAAATTTGATTTAGAGATTTAGGTGACACTTTTGATAAAATCTAAATGATTTTAGTGGCATTAAATGATTTCCATATTCAATCTGAAAAATTCTTCCAGGCAACCAAGAAGTTACTGAATAATTTCAAAATACGAAGACAACTCTGAAAATAGGATTGGAGTCTATAGGAACTTAAACAGGTCAAAACGGAGGTTGTCTGAATAGAATTAGTAATCTGAAATTATTGGACTAAAATGTCCTTTTGGAAAATAATGGGTATTGATGATTTTAAATTCAATCAAAAAAATTTTAAAAAAAGTATTCAATCAAAAAGTATTGACCCTTATTAGAGTACTTTATAGTCAATTTGATAATAAGATAGTTGTGAAATATTTTCGGGACTTAATTTGGTCAGCTAGTGAATTAAATGCAATAAAGGCCAATTTGGTCTTTTTGTACTCACTAAGGGAAATTTGTTCTTTTTACATGATATTAATGGATTAATAAGTCATTAGATATTTCCCTCCAAAAAAAAGTCATTAGAGATGACTAATGAGAAAATGACATGTGCGTGATGAGTCATTAGTGATGACAAATAAAAAGGTGACATTTGTAATCCATTAAATGAGTATAAAAAAACAAATTTTAAGACATTTTACTTCATTTTGTGAGTGTCGTGAGAGTGGCATTAAAGAGCCCAAAAACTAAAAGAAAATAAGAGAGAAGCAAGAGTGGGATTTGGTCATTGATGAGAGAAAGGAAGGAAGAGAGAGAAAAAAGAGGAAAGAGGAAGGAGAAGAGATAGTTATGGCTAAGATTCCATAGCTTCTAACAAGATTCCATAGCCATTCAAGTCAAGAAGAAGAAGAAAATGGGTTGGAAAGCACACTATTCTTATAGAAAATTTTGATTTGTTGGGTTATAGGGTAGATTTGGTTTTAATGCTCTAAATTGCACACTTTTGATGAGATATCAATGTTTTATACATTGGAAGCAATTGGGAGAAAAAAAATTAAGAAAAAATAAAGTGTGGAACCTTGCTCAAACATGGTCAAAGGTTAGATCTATTGCTTAGAGTGTTTTATTTTGTCATTGGATGATTTAAGATTAATGAATGGCGTTAGGAAGTTAATATATTGATGAAAGAATGGAAGGAAAACCATGGAAATGATTGGATGAGTTTTCAATCATGGTTAGGGTTTTTAATGTATTATGATCCAAAATTCTACTTTTATGTTTTATGTTGGCCTCCGAATTTTTATTGATGAATAAGCATGATTTAAATTAATTTTGAGGTTTTGATGGATTAATTTTTGGAATTAATTATTGTGTTGATGTGAGTAATATTATGTGACATAAGTTAATTCAATTAAAGTGATTTTTGGAAGATCACTTAAGCTTAAAAACCATAAAGCATTAAAGGAAGTGGAAAATGGACATTGTGCAATCATTAAGGATATAAAAGGCAAGAAGACTTATTGTCATGCATTTTGAAGAAACCAAAAACGAAATTGAAAAGAAAAGAGAGAGAGTGTGTGTCGTGTGAGGAGAGAAAGAAGAGAAAAGAAGGGAGGTCAACTAGGTTTCAATTTTTCTTAGTTCTAAAGAGTGATTTTGAAGTTGTTCAAGAAGGGAAAAAGGAAGAGGGAGATTAGAGCTTACATTAGAGCCAATAAACTCATTGTTTGGTGAAGATTCAAAGTAAGTTTATGTATAATCTTTTGGATTTTTAGAAGGGTTTTGGTTCAAAGAACTTAGGAAATGCATGGGTTTAAGTATTCTGAGATCAATTTCACTCATAGGTTTCTTTGGGTTTTCCAATTTGAATTCCTATTGATTTGGGATTTTTCCAATGTTGAAGAAAATCAAGAGAGGCAAGAGGAACAAGAGGAGACACATCTTTGAGCAAGTTTTCAAGCAAAGAAATTAAGGTGGGTTGTATTTTTATAATTGAGTAAATGAGCCATAAATGTTCTTCAAATAAATGGAATTAAATGATTTTCTAACTAGCTTATAAATGTGCATTTATTGTTCTTTAAATGCTTCAAAATGTGCTACATGTTTTTGTATGTGAATTTTATGAATGAATCTTGAACTGATATGGGTATGAATTCTAATTGCTTCATAATTGTCATATTTTTTGCTTTTGAATGAGTTGAAAAATGGTTATTATGCTTGGTATAGGAATTTGGTTGATGAATTGTGAAATGATGATGGAAATGCCTATGAAATATGTCATGTTCATGAAAAACAAGATTTTGAAATGTGCCATCTAGGCAATCAGTTTCCAAGTCATGAATTACATGTTATGTGGGTTTATGGTGGTCTGTTCTATCTGTTAAGTGCACTTTGACTAAAGGTTTTTCCCGCCAGTGGGCTCCTTCATGGACTCCCCTAAGTTCACGACTACACAAAACCATTATGTAGAATTGCGACAGTACGTTCTGTTCATGGCTACATAAGACCATTTTATGGAATTGTGTTAGTACGTTCTGTTACGGACTACACAAACCATTCTTATTTGTTTATGCATTTATGCTTTGTGGACAAGTTTGATGAATATATGAATTATGTGGTTTGCGAATTGGTGAATATGTTGAGAATTTAAGGAATATGTGTTTCAAGGATTTCATATGAATTTGCTTTGATCATGAATGTTTTCAATGGCTTTGCTTGTTACCGATTATAAAACTGTTACCCACGAGCTTTAAGCTCACCCCCCATTCCTTCCCATCTTCAGGCGATGAGCAAGATATCGAGTGATCGAGTCAAGAGTCAAGGCATCACTCTAATTTGCATATTTTGTTTTTGAAGCTAGATATTGTAGATCTAGAAGTACTCTTTCAAATCATCCAAGAATGACCTCAATCCGACATCTTTAGAGAAAGTTATAGCAATTGTCCCAAGACAGGTACAATATGATTGAGGACATAAACATGCTTGATTCTTTTGGCCATAACTTTATCTTCCGACCTCCGAATGAAGTGATTCTTAAACCAACAGATTCCTAACACATTTTTCTATCTCTCCACAAAAATTGGTAGCATTTGGGGTTGATTTGAAAAATATTGATGGAAAGAAAGTGAGGGGTAAGTCAAGAGAGCATGGACTAGGTATGAACATACATTGGCTTTTTAAGCATATCTTGACCTACAGAGCTCCAATTGATATGGTTCTTGCTTCAGAATAAACTAGAGATATAGAGCTACAATTTATTTAAAGAATTCAATTTTTGACGATTGACTGGTGTGGGCACACCACCCTTTTGAGATGATGGCTAAAGAGGGTTCATTGAAATAACCCTACAGGGTAATATGCTCACAGTATATGACTCCGGATGTTGGGCTCTAAAAATGGGGTCCAATATTTTATGATATTCATAGCATGATTTTGATGCTAATGAAGTAATGAAATGAAAAAAATGATTTGAAATTGGTTTTGGTTGAAATTAGGCCTAAAGTGCATGATTTTGAAAAAAAATTGTTAATGAAATTTTATGGCTTAAATGTATGTATTAAAATGTCATGAAAGTAAATTTGGATTGGTTTAAGTGTTAGAAATTAAATGGAATTAAATTGGAAATGTTTAAGTTTAAATATGTTAAGTTTAGCCTTAAAGGCATTTTTCATATAAAAGCATGGTTATGATGTAATGACTATATGAAAGTGATTAAAGATGGTCATTAATTGTATTTATGGTATGGGGTATGGGAATTATTAAATGAAGTGTTATGTTATTATTTGGAGAAAAATTAATGCATGGAGTGTATATGGAAAGTAATGAAGTTGACAAAGTTCATGGTGTATTTTATTGAAAAATGTGTTAAGAAGTTGAATGTATTCATATTAGGTTCAGAAAATGAAGTCAACTAAAGGGTTTCGAAGTGGTGAAAAGGAAACTAGCAAGTTGTGAGTGTATTTTAATTGTTTTATATTACTAAATTCTTTGCAAAAGAATTAATGACATGTGAGTGTTCTTTAAATTGATTTTATGTAAATAGTTTCTATTTATGGAGACTAGTAAGTTGTGAGTGTATTTTAATTGTTTTATATGACTAATTTCTCTGTAAAAGAATTGATAAAATGTGAGTGTACTTTAAATTAAGTTTATGTAAATGGTTTTCATTAGATCATGAGGTGAATATTTATGCTGAGTTTTATGCAAATGATATTTTACAAGTGAATATTGCTAGCATAACTTTATGCTTTGGAGATATATTAGTTTTAATTTGAAAGTTAAATTTTATATGATTGAGAGTTACATTGAAATAATTCAATTATGAATCCTTCCATACTTGATTTAGAAAATAAGATGAGTCGTAAATGTAAGAGTTGGTTTTTCCTATGGTACACCGCTAGGCTGTATACATGTTATTACAGCGATATATTTATAGTGGTTAACCTATTATGGGTAAGTGATGTAAAATTAATTGTTGGGACCCGTTTCCGGAACCCAACTCGTCACCGAACAAATCACAGATTAACGAATATCGCGTAAATTTTTTTT
>JAOQMR010000212.1:20668244-20684418 GCA_027563865.1 Erythroxylum pelleterianum | reverse complement strand
TATAAAACGACTGTGTCAACTCTCTTTACTCTCTCTATTACTTACTGCGATTTTAATTTCCAAGTAATACAAGTTTTTCAAAGAATCTTTGACGTACAAAAGTTTGTCTGAATTGAACAAATTTTTAAAGAAGGGTTTAACGAAAAAGATAACACAATTCAACCCCCCTTCTTGTATGTGTGTTGATTATCATTTACTAACGTGTGATTCACTTCACAGATGTTCCTTTCTAGCAACTTTGAGTAGGTCATGAATAGTCTTATGTTTAGATTGTGGGTTTGTAAGTCCAATCCAAGTTCTTGAATCCAGATTATAGTCATTATACCTAGGATGAAGCTCTTGGGAAGGTTGACAATGATGGATTTCTCTGGGTTGTTGCATTCCTGTGTGTCTAAGTTTTGCCCTCCTTTTTCAAACATAGACTTTATATTCACTGTCCATGTCATCATAGTTGAGTGTTGGACATATTTCACAATCTGGCTCACATATGGATGAGTCTACATCCCATATGAAATGTCCTCAATGATGGATAATGTAAACAGGTTATCCACCAGATTTAACATAATGGACTTGAGGTCCAACTTTGCCTTCTTTATGTGATAACACTAGTTGAAGCATTAAAATAGGTCCAAATGTGCTTGAGGATCTAGGTTGGTCTTTATTGGGCCTAGTGTAGATGTATTTAACATATCCATCTCTTAATGTCCTAAGAATAGGATGAGTAGTTATGTGGAAAAAAATGCTTGTGATGAGCATAGAACACCTTCTGATATTTAATGATCCATTCTATTGGCATCAATTTTTTAAGTTCCATTGTGGCAATTGTTTTGGAATCTAAAAGATAGTAGTTTGATCATGATCTCGTTCTGCTACCATATAAGAGCATCAGAAGCGAAATTTAGAAAACTAAGATCTACAACATGGTTCTGTAAGTGATATATCATTTGGTGACGCAAAGTAACCATAATTACTGTAGGGTCTTGCTCTATGCAAATGACCTGGATTTCGACTTGGAGTCGTTCTGGTAAGATAGTACAATCCAACCTGATATTGAAATCAGGAGTCATAGTGAAAAATTACACTTTCATTGTTAAGAGTTGTCAACAAAGTATCAATCAATGTATTTTGGTAATTAATGTAGGCAGTGTCAAGAAGAGAGATCCTATCAGTGGCTGGAATTTCTTTTCATCCATAGAGAGTAAGAACAATTTGATGGCTCCATCATGGAAATGGGTATGATTTTGTTCTCTCCAAAGAGATATGAGTATCTTTGGAATCTCTAATTTGACATATTGTTCTGTTATTGTGGATTTTGAACTTTGAATGGTCTCTTTCACTTTCGGATGAATTGTAGTAAGGATGGTCCAAATACCTTTGGTCCAAGAATGATTGCGAGAATATAAACTATAGGGGCTTAATAGAGGAAAAGAAGTATCATGAATATGACTTTCCTCATGAATATAGGTAATTTCTACAAGATTTTCTATTTTATTAGAAAGAGTGCATTTGACATTAGAAGGAAGAATTGCTACTGAAAAAGTTGAAGGGAGATGAACAAGCTTACTAAGGGTATGTTTGGTTGGACGTAAAGTTTTTAATGAAATAGAATGAAATAGTTCGTAATGAAATGGAACATAAATAGATGTAATATTAGAAAAATGTTATTTGGGAAGGATAGAAGGGTTCATAATGTAATTTAGTGAAATGTTGTTTGCATGAAGGGTTTATAATATAATATGGTGTAAAATTGTTTATTATTTTACATTTCATCATAAACCCTCAAAATCGGAGGTTTTTTATTTTTATTGTTTAGGATAGAATGGGATATAATATGAAATCATCCTCTTCCATTCTATTACAAAACCTCCTCCCAAATGATGGAATAATATTACATTATATTCTATTTCATTATAAATCCCTCAACCAAATATAGCCCAAGTAAAAAGTCACTCATGGCATATGAAAAGATCTCTTTATTTACTTTCTCATTATTTAGCTAGCTGTATTTTGCAAAAGAATTTGACTTTAAAAAAATTGTTAATATTTTTATACGTATAAAATATTTTATTTATATATTTAAATTTTTTATTCACTATTTACCAATTTTATCTTCTTTAAACCTTCAATTTCTAGTTACCAACTATCCATTCAATTTTAACGTTTGTACTTCTGCTCCTGCTCTTATGTATAAAACATTGGTTGTAATCATATAAGAGTAAAGATAGCAATGAGTCAAGCGAGCTCGGACCTGGATAATAGACGTCTAAGCCTAGGCCAACCTAATTTTTTTAATTCAAAAATGTCAAAACAACGTCGTTTTCAACAAAATGATGTCTATTTGCATATAATATAAGAACCAAATCTCTGTATGAGCTCGGACTTTGGCAAGGGACTAATTTTTTAGGACAATCAAGCCCGAGGCTCAATCAACCCCAACCTAGCCCATTAACTTTAGGCCGAAGGCAGGGCCCAATTGCCAACTTTACCTAAGGGCTAAGTGTTGTGTTTTGGCTAAACTGCTACAGAATCTTCTTTC
Source organism: Erythroxylum pelleterianum (assembly GCA_027563865.1). Classification (NCBI taxonomy): domain Eukaryota; kingdom Viridiplantae; phylum Streptophyta; class Magnoliopsida; order Malpighiales; family Erythroxylaceae; genus Erythroxylum; species Erythroxylum pelleterianum. Next base: position 20,681,882 of record JAOQMR010000212.1, on the reverse strand, counting down.
AAAAAATCATAACTAGCAACTGCATTCAGACAACAGTCGCAACGACCGTCGCACATCAGGAATTAAATACGACAAAAATGAACTTGTAGTGGCATTTCCTCTTCCAAAAGAAACGTCGCCACTTTTGTAGCAAGTGCTATATTTACATTAATGTTACAAATTTGACATCGGTACATTAATGTTACAAATTTGACATCGGAGTCGAGACCTCCTTTTCTTCATCAAATCACTAGTGTAGGAACATGACTACCAATGGGACTCAAAGAGAGCCACAATCAAACAAAGCATCCAAACTGGAGCTAAACTGATATAATACAAACCAGTTACATATCTACAGGCACCACAAGGCATGACAAGATCTGGATATAACTGCTGGAGCTGCCCAAAGGGGGAACCGTAAATAAATATGAAAGGATAAGCCACCTCCAGAACTCTTGAGACTAATCAGAAAATGAAAAAGCAGGCTCTCAGAGTTGCATTTTCCCTGTATCATCCAAGCTGGCAGAGGCCTCCATCCCAACTGAAGCACCTCCACCACCCTCGATTTCATCCTCACTAAACAAACTCTCCTCAGTCGAATGAGAAAATGGACCAATATCATCATCAGTTACAGAATCCAATTTCCGTCTCTTCCTGACATCCTTTATACCTCTTCCTTGCGGTGCTAGTCTCCTTTTCCTTGCTTTCCTCTTGCCCTTTGGATAATCTTCTCTCTGTGACTCAAGGTTTTTACTTTCTCTCACCTTTAGAGCTCTTCCATCACCATACTCATTATCATCTGATTCTTCAGCATCCAGTTTTCGACGTTTCCTACTTGTATTTGTCTGATTCATAGTAAAGTTCCTAATTAGGATGCCAAACAATGCTAAATCCAAGAATACTGAAGTACTTGGAAGAGAAAAAAAACATCGTACTTTTAAACACGTTGCCACAAATACAGCATGCAATCATCAAGTTGCTCGTTTTCCCTAGGGGTGATTGGTGGAGAGGAAATTTTCTTCTATTATAAACTCTCATAATCAAATCTTCTCTACTAGAAGGCAGTCACTCCTAGATTTAACGTAATTAAACCATCATTATCATCCAGATTCCTACAAACATGCTAGAAAGGCTCCAGAAATCCAAAGGTCCAAATCACGCAAGTTGGCTCTCCTTTTATGAAAGTCACCCAAAGCCTATACCTTCTCTACCTAAAGAGACCAGAGTTGACCACAATATTGGACAGATTTTATAGGCTTCTCCAATTTCATTTTGCCTAAAAAAGTCATTGTCACTGGATTAGTCCATTTTGCATTTTCATTTCCACACTGTTCTTTTCCGATAGAAGTATTAAATTAATCCATGTTAATTTCACAATTGTCACTGAAAAACTTACACCATCTAAGTTGTAAACGGTCTATTCTCTCATACGGTTAATGATTACAATGTTCTATTTTTGAAAAGAATCAGATCCTTTAAACTACAGCTTTTGCAACTTATTTGCTGAAAGTAACTGTACAAGTATGGCCAACGAAACCGTTAAGAACAATTAATAGCATACCTTTGGACCGCGATCAACCAATCGAGCCCATTCATGTCGGTTCCTCAAGCAATCAAGAACAGCTTGAGAATGACTTGAATATGCATAGCGTTCTCCATTATGCTTTCTCAAGTTATGCCAGTGCTGAAAAGGAAATTACTAACAGTGAAGTCTGAGATGTTCTCTTGTACTAGAATAGAATATCTTGACGACAATGGACAATAAATTATGCGGACAGAATCATACCGGTAAGACAGCATTGCATAGTTCTTCATAAGTCATGCGTTTGCCTTTGCTCATGATCTCATTGATTAAGCCTGTAGATTGAACAATAGAAACATCGACAAGAAAGCACAGAGTAAGCAAAAATATGGAAATGAAAGGACACAGAAATTGAAAGACACTAGAGACAGTTCCCTTTCTTCTTTCATTTGTATCATACCCGTACATACCAATAATCATATCCTGATTTGAGAGTTCTAGTGTGCCTAAGGTGGGTAGCTACCTGGTAAAGTTTGATGAACAGGACCACCAATGGTGCCAGTCTCCTCATCAGAGATAGTCTTTGGAGAATTATGTAAAGATGAAACACGATGGTCATTAACCTCAGTAGAAGAAGATGGCCCGCTGTTTGCTGTTGATGTAGATGCAGTAGGGACATTTTTCTTGATAGAATGTATTGACATAGGTGAACTATTGCCCTCTCTCTTACATGATATATCAGCGGAAGATCCCGAATCAGGTCGCCTCCAATCAGGTGATAATGGCACTCTACCAGTCCTTTTTTCTTCAACATCACGCTCATGAGAACGGCAAACCCCATCTTTGTATGCATCCCTATTTATCCTCCGCGAACTCTGACAAATGAATGTAGGCTGTGATTAGAATAAAGAATCATGCTAATGACCTATATCAACAACGGTGCTACTGTATCTATTTACTTCAAGTATGGATCTTTTTTTCCCCCATATTTTGAAGTAAACAAGTAATATGCATCTCACCAAAGTACAATCCTTTCCTCCAGAACCAGATGTACGCTTTACAAGCATGCTGATTGCAGTCGGCGATGTCAAACGGGGTAAGCTACCAGCATGACGAACACGAGGAACACGAGGTACTCTAGGAGAACTATTGAGCTCTTGGTGTAAAAGCAAAGCAAGCTATATACATAAAAATGAATAAATCAGTTTTATAGATTCTAAAGCCAAAACTAAATCGGGAGAATAGAAGAAAAAAAGGAAGAAAAATAATGATCATACCTCTTCATCACTTAAAGCTGCAGGAGAATTAGCAGCGGCAGAAAGGTTCATTGACACTGTATGATTTGGTTTAGATAATGACTGGTTGGCAAAATTATTTAACTTTTCACTCCTCAAGGGTAGTGTTGATGATGGCACCCTATTTTGCATAAGTGAATCACATTCATTTTGCAATGATCCCACAGTCTCAACAGAAACCAAAGATGCTTTAGAAGAGTTAAGCAATGAATCATTTGCATCTGAAACAGTTTGTTTGGGAAGATAAGTATGTAACATCTTGCCTGAGTTTGTCACCATTGTAGCAGAACAGGATTTTTGATGTTCCTTTTCTGTTTTTATTGACTTTTCATGCCAATTTTCAAGAGCACCAAGATCAATTGTGGCCCGATCCTTCTTGAGACCTGTATGAAACTCATGAAGGACCACCTGCTTAGTATCAGGTGAAGAATTCACAGCATCAGCAGATTTAAAGTTTTCAGATGCAGATGATTTAGAGGTCATGACCGCAGATAAAGTCGAAGATAATTTTTCAGAAAATATTCTTTGTTGACTGGGTAATCTGGGAACTGTCAAGTTAGTTCCAATTGATGCTGAGAGTTCTTCAGTAAATCCTGAACTATGTTTGGGTTCTGAAGTACATTTTTGCATTGACATTGAGCCTTCAGCACGATCAAATTCTTGTTTAGGTTGACAAAAATCATTTTTTAGTTCCTGATATTTATCTGGATGATAATCACCAACATCCTCAGAGATTTTATCAGCCTCTTGTTCCCTGTGGTCTGGTAAACAGCTTGATGCTACACCATTCTTCTTGGAATTTTCAGGCATATTCTGAACTAATATCCCATTCATGACACCCCTAGAATCACTGTCATGAACTTCTACTTTGATGATGGGACACACAGAACTAGAACTGGGATATGTACCACCACTAACATCAATCTGTTTCATCTTAACTTCTTTTGCAGCACTAGGCAACTCATTATTTGGAGGCCTCAAATCACTTGCAGCAGATACTTCCATGTTATTATCAGGGTTAACATTCAGGATGCCATCTCCCTATAATAAATACAATTGAAGTGATCTAAAGTTTTGACATGGTATGCAAGAACTAAGGAAACCATATAAAGTAAAAGGCTTGCAGCCAACCAATAGTTGCAGACTAAAGAGACAACTGGGCATACCTCAAGTTTCACAAGCAATTTTCCAACACGAGTATGCTCCAATGCTGATGAAGCTATTACTTTGGCAGAACTGTCAACCACGGGTACAACTACAGGGCCGTGCTTCCTTTCCTTGGATCCAAAACCAACTGGAAAGTTAACATTAGAGGTGTCACAAGATAATGCTTCCAAAGAGCCCTCCAAGCTATCCTTAGGCTTCTCAGCTCCACTGCTTACTGCATCATACTCCAATGATCCACATCTTTGCAAGGAAGCATCCATTAAATTCATGTTCTTAGTACCTTGACTATCATTCATGAAAGACTTCGAACTTCTGTCTTCATAAAATTCCACTGGTTTTCCATCACAGGCTGATGTAAACACTAGTTATAGAATAAAGAGAAATAAACAATCTGAGTCAGTAGAAGCAAGTCTACAACTACAAGACAAGACCCAACTACAAGACAAGACCTTTACTATATATTCATTCAAAGTGCAAGCACACAAAACAATGACGAAAAGTCTGTTGAATTTGTGGACATCTAGTAAACAAACAGAGCAAATGAATCTTAACTAATAACCAAAAGACTGCAAAGTATCCCAAGTCACCTGATTCAGCAGACGCATGTAAACTTTTCAAGGACATAACCCCCTCCTTGTCTAAAGCTCCGGCTCTGTTCTTTCGACTTCGATCTTTGGAAGATCCAAGCTCTTCTCTCCGCTTACCGGATGGTACCACGACAGACCTAAGCAAGCTTCTCTCTTTTTTCACACCAATCTGTTGATGCCCAACATCTTCATTTTTCTTGTCAAAGCACCCTTCCTTGCCATGTTTACCTCTCATACCAATCAAAGCAACAGCAGAGGTCGCTAAAACACTCTCCTTGGACAAGGAAAAGAAAACACCTGCACCTTTATCAACCGCATTCAATTTCTCTCCCTCACGATCCCCATTATTGTCCTCCTCCCAACAAGGGAACTCTCTGTACTGGAAATTAAACTTCTTGGGCACATAACCAGTACACTTCCACAACTCCGGTGAGAAAATGGACGAAAAGCCTTTAAATAACGCCGAATCCCCACCAGGAATCCCCTGAACATGGACTCTCTCCTCCATCGGTATATCTGTCCAAAGCCTAAAGGGCCTGCGCGGGGGGCCATTTGCCACGAAGTCGCTCTCTAACTGGATGGTTTTGGTGGGCAATTCAACAAGCAACTGAGCGACCTCGGTCTCTTCACTGTCGTTGCGATTGCTCTTGGCCTTGCATTTATCACAAGTAAAGAGCTCCTCTCCTTTAACGTAGCGAGAGCAGCGCGTGTGCACCCAGACGCCACAGTCGTCGCAATTGACCATTTCTTCGCCATCGTCGAAATTGACACCGCAGATGCAATCCACGGTCCACGAGCCATCGACCCAGTCGTCGTGTGGATCGTGGTGGCTCTGGAAACGGTGAGACCGCCGCTTCATGTATTCAATTTCTATGACCTAAGCTTATTGAGGATAAAAAAATCCAAAATCCAAAACCCCAGCTGCAATTCCCAAGCTAAAAAGAGGTAATTCACATCGTTAGCTGTCGAATCCTGGAAATGGCAGAAACCCAAACCCGTCAACGAACGCCGGATTAGATGGTTGGTGGAAACTTTGAAACATAAAACAAAAGTGCCTTGGTTCTTGAGAGTGAGGGAAAGTTTGGATGGGTAAACCTCCGACACCAAGTCAGTTTTGGGGCTTTGTACTCCCAATCATGCATAATCTCCTTTTTGCCCTTGCAATTTCTGTTTATAATTATAACACAACACATAGGGAGTTTGCAGCTCTCTCTTTTGCTCACATTCACAGAGAAGTTAATTTTGCGGCAAACTTCTTATCTCATTTGGCTCATGCTCATGCTCTTGGCGTTCATTCTCTTTCGAGTATTCCTTCTGGAATGAATTCTTGACTTCATCATGATTTAGTTGGTGTTATGTACTTGCGCTAGTTTATTTTATTTACGAGCTTAGCTCACCATTTTATTACCAAAAAAATGGATAGCTCTAAACGCTGTGAAGCTGCGCAAGGCGACTCCAACCATTCAATCATCGATGGACCTTTGGCAAAAAAAGGTTCGTTTACGCGAACAGGAGGAACTCAATCCCCCGATGCAACAACTCATGTCCTACCATGTTGGACCCCGAAATAAGACTTTAGACATATGTTGAGAATTATGGGGTTTTGTATCGTTTGTATTTCGGATTTTGATATTGATGATATAATGAAGAAGATCACGTTTCATGATATTCTGAAGAGTTGGATTCCGGACTCAAGCGGTGTCCAACAGTTGTGGTATCAGAGCAAGATGATGAATCGATGATGGTTAAGGAGATTACAAGGAACACAGGTTTGAGTTCCGGAATCAAGCGGTGCCCAACATATGTGGTATCGGAGCAAGTATGTGACATGAAAGCAAGAGTTGGGTTCCGGAAACAAGCGGGATCTAACAGACCGTGCGGTTGTAACTAGCGATCACACAACAGGGGAAGAGGATGATCCCGTATGGCCAGAAGAACCACTACCCGAAGTCGAAAAAGGAGATATCGTACCAGTGAACAGAGTATATGGACAGGCCATTGAATTGTCTTCTGCGTTTAAAAATCACCTTAATAGACCCTAGGAAAAAGCAGTAATTGTAAAGCTATTAGGGAGAAGGATTGGATACCGATTGCTGAAGAACCGCCTCAAATCAATGTGAAATCTGTCAGGTCCCCTCAAAGTTATTGATCTAGATAATGATTTTTTTCTGGTGAACTTGGTTAAGACAGATAATTTTGAGACGGCCCTTACTAAGGGACCATGGGTCATCTTCGGTCATGCTTTGGCGGTACAACTATGGAGTCCGCATTTCAGGCTGGCAACAGGGAAAGTCTCGAGAGCTGTCGTATGGGTGCGCTTTCCCGACCTCCCAGTCTCACAATACCTTCCAGCAATACTCGATGCATTTGGTAACCTTGTAGGACACACAGGGAGAATAAATGCCTATACCCAACAGACACAACGGGGAAGGTTTGCCCGGGTTGCTGTTGACATAGATTTAACCAAACCCATTGCTAATAGGGTGGACTTAGACGGTCAAGAGATTAAAGTAGCGTTTGAAGGCTTACCTCAAATTTTCTTTTCTTGTGGGAGAGTGGGACACGGTGCAGAGGTTTATCCCAATAACGCTAAAGACATCACGATCCCAATACAATGGATGGCCACCGAACCAGAACAACTGCCGGTGATGTACAGCAGCCACCGATAGCAGGGGAGGTTCAACACGAGGCTTAAGGACCATTGATACAAGTACCCAGACGCGTCAAAAGACCACCACCCCAGCTGAACAAACAGGGTTACCGCAACCTCTCCGAGGCAGAATACGTGCCCACCCATGATTTCCGCTTTAAAACACTTCCCGATGAAGAGATCCCCACTGATATTAAAGCAAGATCTAATGAAGCAGACAGTTCTCAAAATGCCAACCCTGACCAGCTGGACAAACTCAACTTGCCTGCACATGGGCGTAAAAGATAAGGTTCGGACTACTCATCAAAAACATCCCATCTCGACTAGACCAAAACCAGCAAGTAAAGGCAAGGAGATTTTACAACCTGTAACCCCAAGCTTTCCCATGTATGACGTCCAACAACCCACTACTGTCACCCTACATCTGCAACGCCTCATGCATGCAACTGCGTATCCCATCCAACGTGCAGAGTCTCATCAAGCTGTACTCATCTCCACTCATAAGGACTTAGTCTACCATTCCTCAGACTTTCGTTTACCAGGGGCAGAAGCCATGGAGTGTGAGAAGCTTGAGTTGGTGGTAGAGGCCGCTAGAGAAAACACTTTGAGCATATCTCAACAGCAGTATCCCATTCCACAGCCTGAACCTCCTGACCCGCCAAATATTCATGGAAGGGAAGGAGTAGTGGAAATGGTTACTGATTTGCAACCGGAGTCCCCATCCTAGGACTTTAATATGGAACACATCGGAGTACCAAAAACCCTGCCCAGGACCGACCACGCCTGAGAAAGGTGGTGTGTAATCTTCCATAATTAAGTATGTCAATAATCATTTGGAATTGCTAAGGTGCGGGTGGGAAGCTACAGAAACTAGTCTTGTTACATCTAGTTCGCACTCATAAATCATTTATGGTTATCTTGGTAGAAACTCGAATAAGCGACAATCGTGCTGATCGGGTCATTCGCCGATTGGGATTTAAGCAATCTTTATGTGCGGAAGTCGTAGGATTTTTAGGGGGTATATGGCTATTATGGAGGGAGTATGCCGATGTCCAAATTTTGGTTGCTAATAGGCAGTTTGTGCATACGAAAATAAGGAAGGATGGGGTAAATTTTATGTTTACAGCCATAAATTCAAGCCCCCAAAACCAATACAAAAAAATTCTTATGGCAGAATTTGGTGCAAATTCAGCAGATCACGACAAGCGCTTGGTTACTTAGAGGGCACTTTAACGCGAAGCTGGCAGCCAACGATCAGCGTGACGAAGCAAAAACCAGTAACATAGTCATTAAATCCTTTCAAGCATGTATTCAGACCTACCAACTCCAAGATCTTGGATATGAGGGCCCCCGTTACACATGGCGAAGGGGTACTGTTGTGGCAAGGTTGGACAAAGTTTTCTATTCCAATGAATGGCATGATGATTTCTCTCCTTCTAATGTACATCATCTTCCTTATTTTAAATCTGACCACTGGCCCATTTTGATCCGAATCCAGCAACAATCTCCGATCAACTCAATCAACCGTCCTTTTCGTTTTCAGTCAGCATGGCTTACGGATGATTCATTTGCTTCCCTGGTACAAAACCACTAGACACACATTCCTCATGACTTTAATGGGTCACTACGAAGGTTTGCATAGACTCTTAATACATGGAATAAAGAGGCATTTGGCAATATCTTTAAACGCAAAAATTGTTTGTTGGCCAGGCTAGCCGGCTTCCAACGTGACCGGGAGGTGCGTCACTCCGATACGCTCCAGCAGTTGGAGGTAGTCCTTACCTGAGACCTTGAACAAGTATTAGGAGAAGAGGAGTTACACTGGTATCATAAATCTCGTTCCCAATGGTTATCTCATGGCGATCGCAATACAAAATATTACCAGGCCATGACAACTTCCAAAAGGAAACGTACCACAATTCCCTCTCTCTGATCAGAGGACGGTAGCGTTATATCTGATCAAGAAGCCTTACGGTGCTTGGCAAAGGGCTACTTCAGAATCTTTATACAAGCCCCCACTCTAGTTCCCTAAATCTTTCAACACAAGCGACTTTTCCCGCCCTCCCTCCTCATGCTAAGGAGGATATGGGCAACCTGCTAAAGCCAAAGGAAATCAAATCCGCTATGTTCCAAATAGTAGCTAATAAAGCACCGGTGTGGATGGGTTTCAAGCGCTTCACTTTAGAGGAATTTATCCAGAAAATTTTTAATCTTGAAGTTTGGGATGAGAATCTTAATCGTAAACTCCTCGTCCTCATTCCAAAAATCCCTTCGCCATTGTTGATCTCCCAATTCAGACCTATCAGCTTCTATTCCGTCCCTTATAAAGTAGTGGCCAAGTTATTAGCTAATCAGATCAAAGCCTATCTCCCCGCTTTGGTTGCACCAACCTAGAGTGGTTTCTTACCATATAGACAGATAACGGACAATATAATTATAGTCCAAGAGGTTATCCATGCCATAAGGAAAAAGCAGGGACGTTCAGGTTATCTTGCTCTTAAGGTTAACCTTGATAAAGCGTATCCGATTAAACTGGGATTTCATTAAAGACACTTTGGTTCAAGTAGGCTTACTGGATAATCTTATTACTCTCACTATGAAATGCATCACAACTGTGTCTATGTAAGTCAATTTGGGAGGTGAGCTTTCGGATAGTTTTTTTCCGAGTCATGGTATACGCCAGGGCGATCTATTATCCCTATATATTTTTGTTCTGTGTCTTGAGAGGTTGGGTCACTTGATTACTGAGGCAGTCACTATAGGACAATGAAAGCCTATACGCCTAAGTCGTAGAGGTCCAAAACTCACACAACTTTTTTTTGCATACGATCTTATCCTCTTCGCTAAAATTGACGCTGATCAATTACCGGTCATTAAACTTATACTCGACCGCTTTTGTTCAGCCTCTAGCCAAAGTGTGAGTACTGATAAGACAAAGTGTTTTTACTCTAAAAGTATATCCCCTAGCTTGGCTCAGAAGTTAAGTCATCAACTGGGTTTTCCCCAGGCACATAATTTAGGCAAATACCTTGGAGTCCCACTAATATATGAATGCACGTCCAGAAGATCCTATCAGTATATCCTAGATAACATCCAGTAAAAACTTGAAGGGTGGCGTGGAAAACTTTTATCATTAGCTGACCGAACCACCTTAATCCAATCCGTCTTGTTTGCTCTCCCAAACTACACTATGCAAACAGTGAAAATTCCTCGTCAATTATGCGACGATCTTGAAAGGATTATTAGACGATTCCTTTATGGTTCAACGGACAAGATTAAGAAGAATGGTTTACTGAACTGGGACGGACAAGATTTAGAAGAATGGTTTACTGAACTGGGATTCAGTGTGCAAGCCGAAAGAGGATGGTGGCTTAGGACTCTAGAAAATAAGGTAAACTAATGATGTGTTTCTGAGTAAACTTGGTGGCAACTGCTAGATAGGCCTGAGGCTTTATGGGTACAGGTCTTAAGTTCCAAATACAAGTTTAACCGTACCACATTACCTAATCATCTCGCAGCTTCTGGCAGGTTAATGATTTGGCGAGGAATAGCGTTGACATGGGAGCATGTCCTGAGAGGCTTAAAATGGGTGGTGGGCAATGGTGACCAAACACAGTTTTGGCAAGACGCATGGGTACATGATTTTGGGCCTCTTAAAGACAGGGCACCTCAGACTACCCCTAATCACTTGCTACGTAAACCAGTCAAGGATTTTGTGGATGCCCCAGGAGGCTGGCAATGGAGCCTCTTCCAAGATTTCCTACCATCCGAGATTTGCCTGGCAATTGCAGGTATTCTACCTCCTTGCCCTCATTATGGTCTGGACGGTATACTTTGTGGCGCTTCACCGACAGGAACTTTTTCCATAAGCTTAGCCTACAATTTGATCAAGCGACAATCGGGAAATCATTGCAACCTTTTCTGGGACAGGATCTATAAATGGGATGGTCCACAAAAAATTCTTGCATTCCTCTGGCTATTGGCTCGTGACAAACTTCCCTCTAATCAACAAAGAACTTGAAGGCATCAATCAACAGATCCATCATGCCAACGCTGTGGGTAAGTGGAATCGATTCTGCACATAGTTAGGGACAGTTGCCAAGCTTGGCAATTCTAGCTAGGTGTTACTAGCAACATTATATCGGATGTATTCTTCTAGAAGGACCAGAATCACTGGTTGATGGATAACTTGCGCCTAAATCAGACACTATAAGGCTTCGATTGGTCCGTAATTTTTGGCACAGCATGTTGGTTCCTTTGAAATTGCGTAACAAATCAATTTTTGATCCTCACTTTTCCTGGCCACTCAATCCACATGTGGTGGTATTTCAGTATGTACATTCGATAATTCATGCAAAAATTTTAGTGGAACGTGCTCTATTGTGTCCAAGACAGCAGGTGGAGACTCTTGTTGGTTGGAGTAACCCTCCACAGGGATGGATCCGTCTCAACACTGATGTCGCATTTCGAGCGTCGACTTCGTGGGCTACCGTAGGAGGCATCCTCAGGGATGGTACAGGGACATGGCTAGGGTGGGTTTCACGCTTAATATTGGTTACTGTACTTCAGTTAGTGCTGAACTCTGGAGGGTGCTCTCTAGATTATCATTGGCTTGGAATATGGGATATCGGAGGATGGAACTGGACATCAACCGTTTAACAGTCATCAATTTATTATCGTCATTCGACCCATCCTCATTGCCTTAAAACACGTTACTTTTGGGGATCCGACATTTATTACACCGTCAATGGATTGTGAAAGCTAGGCATATTTACCGTGAAGCTAATAGAGTTGCGGATTAGCTAGAAAACCATGCCAGATCTCTAGATCTCAACATCTATTGGTATCACAACCCGCTTGTGGGTTGCTTCGCTATCCTCTTGGAGGATATGTCTAGAGTCTCTTTTCTCCGCCTAGTAGCTTAATTTGCTTGTACTTCTCTTTCATTAAAAAAAAAAGAAATCTGAAGTAGTGGTCTTTTGGTCTAAGTAAAGTTTTGGTAAAACTTTATAATTGATAATTACTAATAATTGGTAAATTTCACTATATTTAATTATTAAAATCGTGGCAAAAGGTATGTCTTAAAATTTGGAAAAGCTTTTAGAAATGTTATTAGTCACTTTATAAGTTTTGAAATTGCCTATAATATTAATGGAATGACAATGTGAAGTTTAGGTCATCTAAATTTATGTCAACCAAATGCTTTCGATTCAAGTTATGTTGATCTTTTGATAAACTATGTAGTCAACATTCAACTGGTTATAGATGAACTATTTTTTACGTGAATTTTAACACTTTTTTTCTTTTCTTATTTTGAAGAGGAAGTTCTTTGTCTTAAAAAGAAGCATATATGCTATGCTAAAGAGAGGAGACAAGTGCGGCCTGTCTGCTTGAGAGGGATGACTTATGAGCTCTCCTCATTGAATGACCAAAATAGCATTGTTTGCGTCGGTCTACCTTTTTGATTTGATGTTCCTATTTTAATGAATTTTTAATCACTTTTTATTTTTAATTTATAAACTGAGTCTAGTAACTTTCTCTTTAGTCATTAAGTAATTTTCTTTAACAAAATAACCATCAATTAAATATGGATCAAGATTGATTAGCTGCAATTGAATATAATTAAACCATAAGGTCACAAAGTTCAAGTCACGGAAATCACCTCTTTATAAAAAACAAAGAAGTCTGCGTACATTATAACTCTCTCTAAAACCCGCAAAACGGGAAGCCCTATGCACTGAGTACAATAAATATTGAATAAAAGATGAAGTAAAACAACACACTAGAAGAAAGAAAATGCAAGGACAAAATGTGTGGACTAATGCTAGAAATGATGAATATAATAGGAAAATTGGCATGAATGAAAATTATCGTTTTATTAATGAACCTATATCTAGAGAATAAGTAAAGAGAGTCAAAATAAAATTTTAACTTAAATTTTGATAGTTAACTTAAATTTAACATTTAATAGTGTTCAAAAAGAATTCTAATATTATAAAAATTATTCTATTTAAACCTTAAGTTAACATAACCCTAAACTTTTATTTAAAAAATACCTTTGACTTTTTCATTTTTTTAATGGATACTATATTGTCAATTAGGCATCTTACCTAGCAATATGAGTCCCATTAATACCCTTCTATATTTTTGGAAATGATTTTTCATTATGTGTTAATTGAGTAAATCACATGAAATTATATTCAATTTCTTAAGGTTTGACAAAGATCAAAGAGAATTAGGCAGTTGCTCTAAAGTAGATTTGTTGGATCCCGCTTCCGGAACCCAACTACGTATACGGAAAAATCAAACTGGAACTCGAATCCGCGATGAAAACCTTAGACTAATTCGGAAACCGATATAATTTTTTTTTCCATCTTATTCATCTTAAATCTATTTTCACTTTATTCTATAAACCTCAATCTTAAGCAAAACAATTTC
>JAOQMR010000212.1:20657694-20668144 GCA_027563865.1 Erythroxylum pelleterianum | reverse complement strand
TAAAATCATTTGTAGCTATCAATAAATGCTATAATAAACTAAACAATAGCATTCTATCAATGTCATGGAAAACTTATATATAACATTTTTAAAATGATACAGAATTCATATCTACTATATGTTAATGATGTTGCAAAAAGTTAATATATAATAGTATCAAAATGTTACAAAGAGTTAATTAATAACATTTATAAAATATAATATAAAATAATTTGTAGTTATCAATAAATGCTATAATAAACTCAACAATAATGTTCTATCAATATCATGGGAAACTTATCTATAATATTTTTAAAATGCTACAAAATTTATGTTTATATCCCTTTAATAATGTTGTGAAAAACTAATCTGTAACAGTTGAAAAATGTTATAAATAGTTAATTAATAACATTTACAAAATGTAACATAAAATCATTTATAACTATTAATAAATACTATAATAAACTCAATAATGACATTTAAACAATGTTATGAAAAAATTACTTTTAACGTTTCAAAACTGTTACAAAATACATATCTACAACAATTTAAGGATATTAAAAAAAGTTAATATATAACATTTTAAAAATGTTACAAATAACTAATTTATAGCATTTATAAAATGTAATATAAACGCATTTATAGCTATCAATAAATGTCATATTAAACTCGACAATAACATGTCAAAACTATTACTAAAGCATCATATCTTTAGTAACATGGGATGTCATAGCATACTCATTAGTGTTACCATTCATATTTAATAGTACTTATCGCATGTTACCGTATGTCGTTTTTGTTGTAGTGGATGAGTGCCTTCTAAAGCTATTGGAACAAGACCTTTGGCACATAGGTGTTCAGCCAATATTCTTTCGAAGATGGAAACCTTGTGTAAGATTAGATAAAAATGGAATAGATCCCTTCCCTATTTGGATAAATTTTCGTAAGTGGAGGGATCGAGCTTCATAGCTAACTTTATAGGGAAGTCTTTGTACCTTAACTCCCAGATAGCTAAAATAGAGAGGGTGTGCTATGCGGGAATCTGTGTAAAGGTAAAGATTAGGTTAGAACTTCCTGAAAGAATTTCAGTTTTGAAACCAGATGATAATGGAGAGTTAGTCAAGGCTAAGGTAAGATTAGCCTGATTATTGGATAGGTTGAGTATTGTTGTGCATTTTAGTATTATATGTATGCTTTAATCATTTGACTAATTTTATATAATTGAGTTATTTAATTTTAAGGGTATGATTAGTTACCCTTATCGAGTAGGCAACTCACCGTTAAATTAAGTAAAGATGTTTTATAGTATAGTTATTGTATATATTGTTAAATGTGAATAGTTGTGCTTGTACAAATAATTTTTATGACTAACGAACATCATTTTTGAAACGAATAAGGATTTTGGTAATTAATGAACCATTACATTATGCTATTTGTGGATTGAAAAAGCACATTCGATTGTTTTCAATTCCTAAGAAATATATTAGTCTTATGGTTTAGTAAGAAACAAAATTCAATTACCTCATCAGTAGCGGAAGTCGAATATAAGGTAGTCGTTAGTTGTTATCCATAAATTTTATGGCTTGGATAACTTAGAGGCTATGATATGAACCTTACAACGATACCAAATATGTATAATAACACTAATGTCATTTACCTTACAAAGAATCTGATTCAACACACTAGAACCAAGCATATGTAAATTAAACGTTATTTTATCAGAGATCATGTACAAAATAAAGATGTCGAGTTAGAATTGATTGACAAACTACAACAATTATTTGATATTTTCATTAAATATATTAGTAAGGATAGATTTTGCACTGTAAATAGAGAATTAGGCATGACTGATAGGAATTTCATTTGATAAGGGTCTCTTTAGGTACTTAAATTTGATTTGATTATTACTCATTTGATTTAATATGTGGTTTATTATTCCAATTTTAGTTTTGTAGAATTTTGAATAATTGAGATGTTTCCAAAAAAGTGTAAAGAAAGTTACATATATTAGATTTAGATGGAGTTCGTATTCTTATTGATTTCGGATGTACATTGGCATTGTACTTATTATTAGTGGTTAATTTCATTTCAGTAAACTTGTGTTCATACTTATTTGACTATTCATGCATATATAAAAAATGATCTATCTCTTATCCTTTAAGAGTTTTTAGTGATGCTTGAATTAAAAAAGGAGAAAAATATTTATGTTGCTTTGACATTAAAATATTATATGTCCTTAAATGATTAATTTTATTATTGGATTTCTAGTATTGCAACATGTTTTGTTATCAATAAAAGGGATAGACTATGGAACCAAAGGAGGTTATAATTCATGTTTTAATGATAACAAAGCATTATTATTACTAAGGATTTATTCTTTGATTTCTTAAAAGAAAGCAACATAAAATAAATTCAAGGAACAACTTATGGAGATCCAATACATCTAAGAAGAAAAGGACCAAGATCATGGAAGATCAAGGCACAACAAGTCTGCAAATTTACTTATAATCTTTCTTGTATATGTTATTTGATTATTTTAATGCTTTAGGAACTCTTCGACAATATATCGAGTTACATTAGGCCTGAGGCTGTTTAGAACCAATTCGAAACTCCATTATAAGTGGCTTGTAGCTTGATCAGTTGTAGCTTATAATGGTTGAGCTGGAGCTCGATATAGCTATGAGCAGTATGAAGCCTGCCCATAGCTTGCAACTTAACCCATTTAAGCCCAAATCACTCAGTTTGCTCCTCTTAACTGTGTAAATCGATAAAAATCCTAGCGGTTTTGATATTGTTCTTAGATTTTCTTCCCCAGATAGATAACAATAAATAACTGTTTAATTCTTAAAAGATTTCTTTAATTCTTAAAAGATTTCTCGTATTTTGGTGTTCCAAGATGCATTGAAGTTCATCTTCACTCATCAATAAATAGGTTTATTTTCACCTAGTTAAAAGGGGAGATAAGTGGAATCCTAAAAGAGAAGGTTCATCTTTACCTGGTTAAAAGAGGAGATAAGTGGCATATAGAACAAATTTGACACCTTCACTTTCCTTCCACTTTTCTTTCAAAATTTTACACCTTAATGATAATTCATCAATTACACCTTAAAAATACTTCAATTCCTCATCAATTCATCTTTAATTCCAATTCCAATTCAAATCATTCATTTGATAGTTCACAAATTATAGTCTTTCAAACATTAAAATCAAAACATAACATAACCAATCCATTCATTAAATTCCCAGCACACATTCAACATCAATACTACAACTAAATTCATCCCCGATCAATCATCATAAATGTTATTCTAACATATGTTAATAGTTAATAAATCACTTACTAGTTCAGCTCAATGCCTCCTCAAACATTAAGCTAACCTAATCTTATATGCAATGTTTACATCATTTTCTTCCTAATGTTCCTTTATGAACAAGTTGTCTTCTTATAATTATAACTCTCTCTACAAGGATCCAAATGTCATGAATCTTGTGTCCCCCGAAACTAGACTTCCATTAGTCTTATTATATCTAAGAATTACACAAATAACATCTCCCTTTAAAATATAATCTCCATCCAAATTCTGTTTTGTATTTGGTAAGAAACAAACTGGCAACCAATACTCAACCCTCAATAAATCATTATCAATACATCTTGTAACAAAACCATTTCCCAAAAGCATTAATAAGACAACAATAATCATTTTTTCATGTTTTATACTTTCACTAATTTGGTCTCTAATATCCTAAAAATCATGAAATAATTCAAGGTTCTTACACAGGGGTCTATTATAGGTAGTATTAGGAAAACAAGCATATCTCAAGCTCTAGTTTGTTGGACCCCGAACTTTTCTTAAAAATTTGATTTATTAAATGAAATTAAATGAGAAATTGGTGGTGTTTAATGTTTTGTTTGGGTAATGTTAATTGGAGCAATTGCAATGATATTTTGAGGTTAATGCATGAAATGGGTGTTTTGTGTATGTATGTGTTGTGGGTGATGAAAAAAAATTTATGTACTTGTCTTTTATTTTTTGGAGTGCTATGAAATTTATAGTGAATAAGTTAATTGGAATGAAATTGAAAAGCAAGAAATGAACAGTGAATAATAGAGAGTTGAACTTTTGAGCTGAAACTTTTGTAATTTTTCTAGGTTGATCTAGAGAGTTTTTGATAAAATGGTCTTCATGAAAGTTGTAGCTTATCTTGATAGCTTTCTATTGCTATAAAGTATGACATTTTTAGATATTGGAGTAGAAAGATATGATTTTTAGAAATCTGATGCTATTTAGGATGAGAAATGATCGGACAACCACTTTGTTGTGACCTTTTGACCATTATAGAGACTGAATTTGGCTTTAAGTTCATCATAAAAGTGGTAGATTATGTTTTTATCTTTTCATTGATATAAAAACATGAAATTTTTGGACAATGGAATAGGAAGTTATGATTTTTAGAAGTTGTGTCACTGCTTAGGATAACATTTTTTTTTCGGACAGTCACTTTGAGGTGGATTTTGGACCTTTTTAGAGGCCAATTAGGTTTTTAAGTTCTTCATGGAAGTTGTATAATTTTCTTTTATCTTTCCATTGATACCAAATTTGCAAAATTTGGAGTTCTGAGTCAAAAGTTATGTATTTTAGAAGTTTAGATGTATGCAAAAGTTATGCATTAGACACCTCTTCCGAAAGAAGTACTTTATAAGCGGCTCAAACCGAATATGTGTCATTCGAGGAAAAACTCCACAACATATTAACTTGCACCGAAGTAAACTAAGGCAAAGGAATTTCCCGAATAACCTCCCTGAGATGATCCGGAATGGCAGAATGTAAGCCCGAAAAATCCTAAGAACCATAAGTAATTATATGCGTTATCCAAAAATGTTCTTCCCCCACTGACAAGCCATCCATATGATCCACCAAAGGACCTCTCGAGCACCAATTATCAAATCAAAGACTAATCTGTGAACCATCACCAACCCTCCAAATCGAAAGAGGAAACAATAAAGCAAAACTTTTAACTACCCCCTTCCATAAACTAGAATCCGAACCCTTAGCAAAAAAGGGAATAGACCCCGCATTACAATATTTACAATGTAACACCTCCACCCACAAAGTAGAATCATTCAAAAATAACTTCCAATCTAACTTACCCAATAAAGCAACATTCATCAATCTAAAACTTTTGAAACCAAGACCCTCATATCTCTTTGGCTGAATAAGCCAATTCCAACCAACCAAATGCATCTTACGTCTATCCAGCGAGGAACCCCAATAAAAATCACGAGCCAAACAATCTAAACTACCACAAATAGAAGAAGGTAACCAAACCATTTGTATCGTGTAAATTGGTAATGAAGAAATAAAAGACTTAATAAGCACTTCCTTCCCGGTGGGGCTCAAAAATTTAGAGCACCAACTAGCCAACCTAGTCTCAACTGAACTCACAATATTCCGATAATGAGCAATGGAAGCACGACCATGCAATAGCGAAGCACCCAAATACTTGCCCAAATCATAAGTAACTTGTACTCTCTGCGACATAAAATTCTTAAAAGAAAGCAAAATAAAATAAATTCAAGGAACAACTTATGGAGATCCAATACATCTAAGAAGAAAAGGACCAAGATCATGGAAGATCAAGGCACAACAAGTCTGCAAATTTACTTATAATCTTTCTTGTATCTGTTATTTGATTATTTTAATGCTTTAGGAACTCTTTAGAGGGTTGACAATATATGGAGTTACGTTAGACCTGAGGTTGTTTAGAACCAATTTGAAACTCCATTATAAGTGGCTTGTAGCTCGATCAGTTGTAGCTTATAATGGTTGAGCTGGAGCTCGATATAGTTATGAGCAGTATGAAGCCTGCCCATAGCTTGAATTACCTAGCTTGCAACTTAACCCATTTAAGCCCAAATCACTCAGTTTGCCCCTCTTGACTGTGTAAATCGATAAAAATCCTAGCGGTTTTGATATTGTTCTTAGATTTTCTTCCCCAGATAGATAACAATAAATGACTATTTAATTCTTAAAAGATTTCTTGTATTTTGGTGTTCCAAGATGCATTGAAGTTCATCTTCACTCATCAATAAAGATGGTAAAATGATTCCTCAAGATGGTTGTGATTGCATGAGCAAAACACAAGTGGAGGGTTAGATGACGAATAGGTAGATGTTTGTTGGAGAAGATATCATATCTAATATGCTTCTCTTGTACAGGTGAGATTAGTAAATTTAATATGAATTTTAGGCTACTTCAGATTTGGCCTTCTAAATTATTATTTATTTGAAAAGAGATATTCATAAATATTTTATTCTAAATAATACTTCCTCTTATTCAAAATAAGTATCGTTTTAGAGGAATGCACACTTATTAAGAAAGTTAATGAAATGTTCGATATACTTTTATTAATTACATGTTAAAGTGTCTTGAAAATATAATCTGTGTAATTAAGATGTGAGAGAAATTAAAAGGGTAATTTTGGAAGTAAAATCATAAATATGCATAAAAAGTCATAAA
Organism: Erythroxylum pelleterianum; assembly: GCA_027563865.1. Lineage (NCBI taxonomy): Eukaryota > Viridiplantae > Streptophyta > Magnoliopsida > Malpighiales > Erythroxylaceae > Erythroxylum > Erythroxylum pelleterianum. The sequence goes on along the minus strand of JAOQMR010000212.1, from coordinate 20,661,647 downwards.
CGACACTTATTTTGAATAATTAAAATCCCTCTAAAACGACACTTATTTTGAATAGGAGGGAGTAACATTTTGTGTTAAGAATATTGTAACCTCATCTAAACAGATAATAAGGCCTTTCCTTTAGGTCAAGTTATCTTTAATGTATGCCTTAACTCTCATGTCAAAGCTAGAAATAATAAATGAATTACATCAACTCTTTTTCTTATATTATAAGGGCATTTTTGTCATTAATACTGTTTTTTATTCTGTACCCTGCAATCAAACATATTTATGTCTTCAGGACAAAGACAATTTTTTTTGTCTTGTTTACTGCAACCAAATATCTCACTGTTTTCAATTCTTGTTCTGTTCTATCCTTTTCTATCCCGTCTTGTCCTGTCTTTGCCTGTTGAAGATGCTAACCATGCAGACAAGACGTGAACAACGATTTTTGTATGCTTGTATACAAGCCGCCGCGGACAGATTCGGAGAGAAGCACATCTCCATAAATTTGTAAGGCAATCTATACGTTAATAAGTAAGACATGCATCAAAATTGCCTCACTGCTTAAAAATGCCACGTGGGCATCTACGTATACAATACAGGGTGGGCGAATCAAAAAGTAATTTAAATATTATTCATTATAGATATTAATGATTTGAGATGTGCATTTGAACGTACACGGAGCGACACAAAGATGACTTTGAAAACGAGAGAGGCGGAGAGTTTAGAGCAGTCAATGTAGATCGGTCATTTTCTCTTAACATCGGCGAAGCTGATCATTCTCCGCAAGCTCGATCCATATTCAACTGTTACCGTAAGAACATACATAACCCACAAAAAAGCTTTTCCTTTTCCACTGTCGTAGTTGTTTTGTTTCTACTCTCATCATTTATGGTATTTGGTTTTATTTTATTTATTTTTTGTTGGTTTTGGTTTTCTCAAAGAGTTAGTTTCCGGGCTGCGTTCGTTTCAGTCTCCGGATGAATTTTCTTCTTACCTTAATTTGAAATGGAAAGAAAGAAAAGGTATCAACTTTCTTTCTCTTTGTCCATTATACTGTGTTAGTAATTTATTGTCGTTTTCTGTTTGGTGGGTTGTTATATTTTTCCAGTTGATTAAGGTGAAGTCGGAGCTGATACTGAGGATTTGGAGAGGAAACTTATGGCGGTGGTGGAAAATGCTGCTTGTGGAGATTTGGGGATGAGTGGTTATGTGAGTTCGAGCTCGTCGTCCAGCCAAAATTCGAGTGTGTCTTCAATATCATCCAACGATCAGGATCATGCCAGTCACGGCAGCCACCGCCTACGCTCACGCATTGACAACGTTGTCCAGATTCAGCCTCTCTACATGAACGTCAAGGTCCAGTCTCCGATCAACGCCGGTGCTCAGAATCTGTCGATGACTCATCATCAGAGGCGATCTGTTGGCGGGGATGGCGATTTCCAGAGTGATGAAGATGTTGGGGAGAGCTATAAGAGAGATATGAGAGAGTTGCAGGAGTTGTTCTCTAAACTCAACCCCATGGCTGAGGAGTTTGTGCCTCCTTCACTTGCTGGGAACCACAATAACATTGGACTCAACGGTCTCTATGGTCTTCATGGACTCAATGTCCCTTTTTATACTAAAGACACCAATATCAACAGCCTCAGCTTGGTGGGTCTTCATGGAAATGGAACAGTCATTAGTCCTGCTAAAGGAAATGCTACTCGGAGGGTATATATATGTGCTTTACTTTCTTCTTTTGCTTAAAGTTTGCTATGTTTTGTCTCAGATATTATCCAACTGCAAACGAAGTTGGATGTTTAACATCTGGGTGTGTTGCTTGGGTTTTTGGAACTATATTTACTTAGACTACAGTCTAGTTGTTTCTGGAGCTTGAACAAGTTCCAAGACTGTGCCATCTCTAGCTCTTCGTGTTAAGTTTAACTCTTGAAGTTCATTTCTTTGATCACCTGAGAACCATTAGGCATATGTTTCTTATTATTCATGGATGGTCACTTTTCTTCCCCTCAGAAGAAATGCTTCAGTCAAGGGAAACGGGGAGTGAACAATAGGACAAGTATGGCTCAGAGGGATGAGATAATTCGAAGGACTGTTTATGTGTCAGACATTGATCAACAGGTATAGTTTAAACTTTCTGTTTTAACAAATTCAGGCTTTTGTGGTTGTAGGCATTATGTATATATAATCTAGGTGTTCTTTGAATAAGGTCACTGAAGAGCAGCTGGCAGCCCTATTTGTTGGTTGCGGACAGGTAATGTTATTCTAATTGTATATTTTTAGCAGCTTTCATCAGAATTATATTTCTGAGCTGTATCTTTCCTTATGCAAAGGTTGTTGACTGTCGCATATGCGGCGATCCCAATTCTGTGCTCCGTTTTGCCTTTGTTGAGTTCACTGATGAGGGTATGTTGACTATCAATTTGTTATTTTGGGACTGTTATGAATGTTTGTGGTGTTTTCCAATGTAAATTGTTTATTGAAGTCCAGAATGTCGGAGCATGTGTGTGCATGTGTTTGTTGAAGTCTTTTGACGTGATGGTTATATGAAGTCTATCATTTGAATGTGTGTGTGTGTGTGCAGGTGTATAGGTTGTCTGTGTGTGTGCAGTTGTATATGTTTCTGTATGGTTATTAAGTCCTCATTTGGTTTCTGGTGGTTTGGTGATACAGAAGGCGCAAGGGCTGCGTTGAATTTGTCAGGAACGATGCTTGGGTTTTATCCTGTGAGAGTGCTACCCTCCAAAACAGCTATTGCACCTGTTAACCCAACATTTTTGCCTAGGGTAAGAACTTGCAGCTTTAAAGTTCAAACTGTACAAGCTCTATCAAATCTAATGATCATTTGTTATATTTTATCTTGTTTTCAGAATGATGATGAACGTGAAATGTGCACAAGAACTATCTACTGCACAAATATTGATAAGAAGGTAAATATAATGTTTTTAATTTGATCACAAATCAACATGCTTCATATCAATCAAAATTGCTGTTGTTCTGCCTTTTTAACTTTTAATGTATTATTATTTTTTGTTATTTGTAGATTACTCAAGCGGAAATTAAGATCTTTTTTGAGTCAGTCTGTGGTGAGGTCTGTGATTATATATGTTTTGGAGCTTGCAAGTTTATTTGCTATGAAGGTCACAAGGTTGCATATGATTTTCAGTAAAGAGGGGATTATCTAATGCAGGTTTATCGTCTGAGGTTGTTAGGTGATCATCATCATTCTACTCGTATTGCTTTCGTGGAGTTTGTTATGGTAATTACTTTGTTCTCACTGTTGAAGTTGCTGCTAATCTTTTCACTTTAAAAATCAAACATAAGGGAAGCCCTGAATGGTATTTGTCAGCTTGGTAGGGTTTCAAACAATTACTGGGGAGACTTGGATGGCACTTGAGCATTTTATGCCTTGACAAAAGTATAGATCTGCCTGTTAGTCATAAATTGGTGACAGTTCTTGTCACTAATGAGGATTATGATGCTTTTATTGCTACCTTCAGAGGTGTGCTTTTATCAAGTGTCTGGGAGTTAAATGACACCTAAGGATGTTCTTGTGGATTTGACAACCATGCCTAAAATAAGCCATAGATCTGGACAAACTTTCAAAATATATCTGAAGGTTGTTTGGAACATCTTAAACTTATTGTTTAAAATTCTTTCGGATAATAGTATGACAGTCTTTTGCAAGGATTTCTATGAATTTCCTATCTTTATCATGCTCTCTTTTAACTGCTCCCAGCTGCATAAAGGACTTGTTTTGGAAGTGTTTTCTTTAGTATGTGTTTTCCCTTTTTGTGTTGATGTATTAATCTACAGTGCTTCGCTGTGATTGTTGGTCTAAATTCTCTTTTTTGAATTCACATGCTGTATTCAGTTGCTATCTCCCGTGCAATTTTAGTTGTAATTTGCAAGTTGAGAGTAGTGCTGAATTGTTAGATGAAGATTGTCACTCTTTGTATTTATTATTAAGT
>JAOQMR010000212.1:20621739-20642597 GCA_027563865.1 Erythroxylum pelleterianum | reverse complement strand
TCTTAATGCTATTATTCAATTTAATCTACGATCGTATCTAGGTTAATTGTTTAATAAGGTTGCTAGGATACATGTTTATAGTCAATACAATTAATAGAAAATTCTCTTAATGAATGTTCGTTAATAATTACAATTTTTATCAAGGATCCATAATAGCATGGTAACATCGGTAACCGAAACCAAGGTATTTTTTCTATTGAATTTTTAGATTTAATTTTTGTTTCAATTTGTGATTTTTCTCTTTTATTTTTATTATTGTCGTGACAAAAACCCCCTCTTTATTTTCGTTTGAACTAGCTAACCTTTACCGTTAGAGATTCCTCATGGGAACGATATCCGCTTACCACTACTACATTAATTTGTTTTAACGGAAGTGATTTCTTTTATATTTGGTTGCAGGCGACAGCATCACCAACATTTTTCGACATTCTTCATCTATATACTTCCCATCTTTCAAATATAACTCATCTTAACACTAAAACACCTCTTCTACTTCATTTTCCAAGCCCATTCCAACACAAAATCATTCACAAATACATTATAATCTATCTTTGATCATTAACCCTAAAAAATTAAAACATTACTCAAACCATTCATCAACAACTTCTTACCCACAATCAACATTGCGTTTCACTTCTAACTATCACTAAATATACTTCATCTAACAAATCAAGAAGGGTTTAAGCTCATACTTACTTGTTTTAGTCTCAAAGTCTTCAAGTTCTCCAAAACCCTAGCTTGACTTTCTCCTCTTCTTCTTTTCTCCTCACACCCACGATGCTTCTCCTCTTCCTAACAAGCCAACAATTTTCTTCTTCTAATTAATACTCTTAATGATTGTAAGAAAACCCTTTTGCCCTTCCACTTATGCCTTGTAACTTTTAGACTTAAGTTTTATGCCACAAATGGCCTTATACATTCTTACTACATTTATATTTTAATTTCATCAATCCAAGAAATAAATCATACTAGCATTGACATGCTAATTACTCCAAAATAATTAATCTGACAAGACTTCAAAAATTAATTTAAATCATGCTTATTCATCAAGAAAAATTTCGGGGGACAACATGTATACCACATTGGTAACTTACACAATTCATTAATCTAAAACCTTAAAATTTTTTATATCTCAATTTTCAATGCAAATATTTGGATATATATTCCATGCTAATCTTTATATATATATTTACCATTTTACTAGATAGCCATAAAAATTTCTTGTCTCTTTATAATCTCCTTATAATATAGTATTGAAAATCTTTATTCAGACTCTCATATTTAGATAGTAAAATTAGAAATGTGTAATGTAATTAAACATGATGTTAGTGTATGTATTAATTTTAAAGATTTTTTTTGGATTCGAGGAAACCTCGTAGGTGAGCCAAGCGGGCACATCTCTCCGAGAGTCCAACTGGCACACCACCCCACAGGCGGGCCAAGTGGGCGCATCTTATCATTGAGGTCCAACTAGTTTTTCACCTACAGGTAAAACCTCGGCTGCCCCAAACTCTTATAAGAGGTGCTAGCATGGAATTGAACCTGGGACCTAACTGAAGCCAAGCTCCGCTCTCAACCATCAAGCCACACCCCTTGAGGGCATTAATTTTAAAGATGCTAAGAAGGGTTGTACGAATATGAGCTAAAAATCTCCTATAAGAAAATGATAATATAATAAAAATTACAATAAGAAAAACTTTAAAAATATCGAAAATCCAAATAAAAATCTAGTAATGCAAAGAAAAGTCTTTGCATAAGCTTATACGAGGGTTTGTAAAAAGTTAATAATGTTGCTCACAATTTGATTATCTCAATACAAAATTAAACCAATTTTTTTCAAATCAAAGTGACATCTAACAAATGATTTAAAAGCGGACTGAATCGGACCGAATGATTAAACCGAAATTAATATGAATTGGGGTAATTTCTGATCCAATTTATGTATTATATGTATTATAACCCTTTTGGAAAAAAAATTCGAGAGTTAAGTAATAAACCGACTGATTTTTAAGTAATAAAACCGACCGCTTTTATTACTTAAACGGTGAAGAACCAAAATCTTGGAAAAAATAAATGGTACAAAAAAATAGGAAATAAATGTTATTATTTATTGGTTTTTCACGAGAATATGCTCATTTATTAATTAGCCAGTTCACAAGTTTCCTCTTTCTTAAGACGAGAACTTATTAGCTTTAGAAATTTTCATATATTTTTTACTTTTCAATGTATTTATTGTTTTTTCAGTTCAAGTCTCTCACACAATCTAACTAATAAATTATATTTTTCAAAATTTACAAGTCCTTAAATAAATGATAATACAGAAATACAAATTTTATTTTAGATTCAACCTTAGTTTAAATTATTAGATTTACTATATATTAATAGGCATTATTAGTGCATTTTTCATTTAAATAAATGTTCTATTTTATACTATATTTTTTCTTATTTTTATAATTTTTACTTGTTATTTATTATAAATCAGTTTTATAGCGGTTTAATACCAATTAAACCTTCAAACTTTAAATGTTTTCTTTGACGGTTCAATGCTTGGTCTGGTTTTTAAACAAAAATTTTATCATTTTATTTTCTCTATTTTATTGTTTTTCTTTTTGTCATCTTTCAAACAATTTATTTTTTATTTATAAGTTATCATTAGTTATCCATCTATTTTAGTTGTTTATTCCTTATATTAAAAATTTTAAATTACCCATTAATTCACAAAATTAATTATATAATTATTTTTTTTGTTAAATCAGAAAATTTTATACAGATCTAAAGGGATAATACTAATATAATTGTTAGTATTATTTTATCATAAGTGACAAGTGACGTACTAACTACAGAAGATTTTTTAAAAAATTAAAATTAAAATTTTAAAATGGGACGTAAAGAAATGAAAAAGACACGAGGAGCAAATATCCCTTCGTTAATCTGAAGTGTCTACGACCTCCAGGGAAAACAGTAAGACAGTTGCTCAATCCAAGAGCAAAGATCAAAAAGTCGGAGGCCTCTACGTCTTTCCCATGTAAACATTGCGTCACAACATGAATCCATTTTTGACAAAAAGAGAATTGTTTCACTTTCTTACGTACACTGCGTCACACGCAAATTCTCTACGTCCTATATAATATAACCAACAATATCATACGTGACCATATGTTAATTTATGTAAACAATTAATATATAATAATGACAGGCTACTGGCCTTTAAAACACGCATCCATAAATATTTATAATATATAATTATCTGGTCCTGTCTATGCTATGCTCGGAATTAATCAATTCATATCTGTCGTCACATACGCGTCATTTCCAACAAATCAAGATCAGTAGATACAAGAAATTTGATGTTGGCGATCTCGAGTGCAAAGCAGATATTTCTACCATATAAAAAGTTTTCAAACCACAACCAACCACAATAACAACATATAAGTGTAAGGTGATCGAAGGAGATAGAAACTAACAATGTCCAGTGCAGGTTAGTAAGGAAGTGGTTGCTGCGTCAATTTTTGGCCAGAATCATGATTAACCATAGAATTTTGGAGGAGTAACCATCATGATTAGTGTTGAGACACAGCGACCTCATAACGGAATTATGTACGAGTTCAGTTCTGGGTAGCTAGTGCTATACCGTTATAATGAAATTTACAGCAATTATTACAACTGGTCATTATGGTAGTAAAGTGGCTTATTGGATACCGGTAACTCAACCTATATTATAATATGCTTTTTGTCAAATGGAAAAGGAAAAGTGTCCAAACTAGTGACTCGATTCGTTAAACGTGGATTCACTCCCAAATACTCGACTATTGCATTCTATGACGATGTAGCTGCTTTCGTTATTAATAGCCATAGATAATTCAATTACCATCTAAACATAATATTAGAACTCATACCAACAATTCATGGTCTTCTTTATATTCGTAATGAGAATTCGGCTAGATGTTATAATGTTAAAATCATATCCTTTCATCATTGTACCATAAATGTGAAGGGTATAAATTAATGGGCACTTAATCAAATGTTATATACAAGCATTAGCTGCTCCAAGTATGTATCATCAAACTTCCACTAGAAATATTTAATATAGAATTAGGTTTTATAGAAATATGGACTAAGACGTAAATGTTAAGTCATTGGTTTCAACAAATTAGTTAATAGAAATTGGGTAAAACATTTGATAGAACATACATAATATATCTAATATGTTTCTGTTCGTAAATAAAATTAATAATTTTAACTTGAGTTATATGTTCGTTTATGACCTACAGTCAATCGATTGATTGCAGTTTAGTGACAAAATATTTAAAGGTATTCTTTATCTTATATATATTTAAATATATGTGAAAAAGTCCATGAGATAATTATATATTTCAAGTAAAATTAAGATGAGATTATAATTATGAGATTCGTATTGCATTTATGTATTATCCCTAAAATATTCCTGGTCATTGTTTTATTAAGACTGAACATTAATAAAAACATAAAAAGATTAGCACATGTTATGTTTTTCCTTGTCAAGGAAGTAGTCAATCTTGTATACAAAAGTATGAAGATACTTAAATAAACGTATGGGTGCTGATTAAAGAACAAGTTCATTGAACTGGCCGCTTATGAGAAATCCATTTGGAACGTTTCTTGTATGTCTATGAAAATTCTAATTGTAATGATTGTATAAGTAATACTTTGACTTGGGATCTTCAAAGTTATTTCGTATATGGATTGCTATGTTTTCATACTACTTACGAACAATTCTAATCATGGGTAGTTCAGTCGGTATTTATTGGATGTAGCATGAATTATAAGCAGGTAGTTGAGTGATCAAGATAGGATTTATCACCTTAAAGTAATTAGGGAGACTGTTTTGTTGTTTTCAATTAGTATTAATTTGGAAAATCTTTAGCCAAGGTGGAATGACGTTTTGTAAATAGTTAACAAATGTCATTAATTGAATCAATAGCTAATGGTAGATAACTAATATAATTGGACTCAAAATAGAGTAGGTATTAATTACATGTTCTATATTTAATTAGAATATTGTATGATGAAATTAATAAATTTTATGAAAAATTTATGCACGAAAAAGGTTAGTACTTTGAAATTCCTAAATATTTCAGTGGTTACGATGTGTTTCTAGACATTAGTCTTGATTTATGGATATAAATTGTTTAATTAGAGAATTAAAGATAAGTTAAAGAAGTTTAATTTATTAAATCCTAAATATAATTTAGGTTTATAATTTATATCCATTGCTAACATATTTGGGAACCTAATGAGTCACACACTATAAATGGGTTGAAGAGAGCAAAGATATTTTAATCAAGCTGGACTTGATTGTGTATAATTTGAAAATGTTAATTTCAATTAAACTTTATATAGAATTACAAATAGTTCTAATTAAATACCAGTTATGCCTAAATAAAATCCAATATATTTCGGTTAAATTACTAAAATGTTCATAATCTATTATAAATAAGCTTAATAACTAATGGAGTTAGCTTTCCTTACTTAACCCTCTCTATAATAATTGTAGAGTTCTCTCAACTCATTTCATGGATACCGCTAGAGATCTGACGCTTGTATAGTTAAGGTGGTTAAGATAAGCCAGTTTTAAAAATGTTTATAGGGTATGATAAGAAAAAGATCAAGCTTCAAAATAACGTACGAATTACAATTCATGCTTTATTATGATTTATGTATTAATCATTTTATATAAGTAAAGCGATATTATATTTTGTGAAATCAAAATACAAAAAAAATCATAATTATTCCCTTATGCATAGGATCAATTCTTAACTTGATTTCCCAATAGTGGTATTCTATAATTTGATTAAAAATGTTTGATTATTATTAACTAATTTTGGAATTGAAATTTCAATTATTGCATGATTACATATTTTTATAATATAAAAGGTTTAGATTGAATATTCTAAAACCCATTGTTCAAATTAGGATTAAAGAGTCGCAACTTTATAAATTTTAAAAAATTAAAATCTAAGGAGTTCAAATTTAAAATAACTTCAACCTAGAATTTAGAAATCTGAAACACTGAAGCTTAGAATCTTGAATATGGGAAAACCAATTCACTGGAAATAAGAAGAGTATCTTTTATAAAGCATTTGGCATTGATTGAGAACTAGAATAACTTTTGAGTTATATATGATTTGTTGCGATAAATTTTTAGGTTTTGGAGTTGTGCAATTTCTATTTATTATGGAGTAAGTCATTGACAATGATTTGGTTAGAGGCTAGTTAGAGTCTGTAACGTTGAACTCTTTGAGCCCTTTTGTCTTGGTCAGTACTTGGAGATGCTACTGTATATTGATATATACATGATTGTGTATGAATTAAAATATGTATTTAAGTTCTTTGCATATATATGTAATGATTTATAATGTTATATGCCCTTACATGAGCTTAGAGTTCATCGGTATGCGAAATCTTGGAGATTTTTGACATGTAAGCTTTTAAGTGTGTAAAATTGAGTCCATTGGATGGATATGACCATAGTGGTTGAATTAAATGTGTTCTATACCTTAGGAGTGATTAGACATGGTTTATAGACTTATTGGACACTTAGAAAGTTTAATTAGAAAAGTTGAAGTACATAAAGGCTTATTTGCAAATTATTAAAAGTTAAAGGACTTAATAATAATTTTTCAATTCTTGGAGGATCAATATGTAATTTTATGAAGTTAAGGGGCTTAATTATTATTTCCAAGAGTCCAAGGACCAAAATTAAAAAAAGTATTGGAGATTTCTAAACGTTGGGCTTAATTGCAAATTTAGGAAAGTTCGGAGGGTAAATGGTAATTTCATACAACCTAAGGGAAAAAGGGTAAAATTCATGATGTTTGTTCAAAGAAGAGTCAAATTCTAGACCCTGCCACACCATTATTTAGACATTAAAATACCACTTTTAAATAAAAGAAAGAAGAAGAGAGGAGAGAAAGAAGCAAGTTTTGGCATTCACCTATTTTCACCAAGTTTTTTATTCTTCAACCACAATCAAGGTGTTCTAAGCTAATTTGGGGTCAAGGAACTCAAATCAATCATTATATTTGAGAAATTCTCAAAGGATTGGAAGATATTACCAAAGGAAGGTTTAGGTAAATTTTGTCTCATCTCTCTCTACATTAGGATTTTGATTTTGGTGTTAAGATATGTTGTTCTCCATGCTTGATTATGCATGAAACATGGTTTAGATGAATGAAATATGTCATGGAGAGGGTTTTTTAGGTCAAAACCGAAATTGTCCCCTTTAGGTGAAAGTCTGTGAATTTTTTAATATCTTTTGGAATTGATGATCTAAATGAATTCGAAGGTGTTAATTATACATGTATGATGTGAATTGATGATAAAGAATGAAGAAGATGTGTGTTGGTTAAGTTTAGGACAAAATGATGGAGAAGAGGTGGATTAAGGTAATGAGTTGTACAATTGATAAAATGTCCAAATTCTATAGCTTATAGGGAGTGATATTGTGTTTTATACACCTATGTGAGGGTGTATAAATAGGAAATTTATGTTTAGGTAGTAATTTCATTGTATATCCTTTTTATGTATAAAGGCTCAGGAGCAGTAAATTAAGGAGCCCGTACCTAGGATTATTTAAGCTAAGAGAGTGTATACCTTCTTTTTAGGTAAGTTGGGGAAACCATATTTCTCAAATAGGATTAGAATATCCTAAGACAAGCATGATGACTTGTATATGAATTTTGAACCTAGGTAACGTATGGTAAACTTGAACTTTAAATGGATCCTAATATGCTTAGGTATTTAATAAATGACATTGTTTCAATAACTGTTTACACTTGGAGTGCAACTGATGTTTTTATTATGTATTTTAAGAAATGATATTGTTTTCAACCAATCTGAACTTGAAATGTAAAAGACAACATTTTATTTTCTGAAACTACATTTTTGAGCAACTTTGCACTTAGAATACAAAGATGACTTTTTATTTCATGAAATAATGTTTTGAAACTTTCATATGCATAATTGAGTCGTATATTCTAAGCATATGTCCTCTCTTTTGGCTTAGAGCCATGGCAAGGTTTCATTTTCTTAGTTGGACTGATAAATAAAGGCATGGTTCCTTACATGATTTTTGTACTTAATTGTTGTATATAATTTTGCTATTGGTGAGGAAATGATTGGCCAATCGTGTACTGGACACAACTGATTATGATGAAGCAACCCTCATACCCTTGACGCTGGTACATTAAAGTCGAGTCGTCGTATCAACACCTTTCTACAGGACTTGTGGGTGATTCCACACCTAGGGTCTGGACACCGATGAGGTCATCACCTAGGGTCATGATGCTCTTATCGATTATAGTTCGAACTCACCACGAACGAAAGTCGAGCCAACACCGAGTATCGGTGGGTGTGCACATTAGTTTGGTCGACTAATGGTGTCACACATTAGTAAGTCTGTGTGACATGGAAGTCCGTTTAACGGACACTCTCGGGTGAAATTGGCATGTTTGGTGTATTTGTGTCCGTTTAACGGACATTACTGTTCGTTTAACGGACATGCTTGGTCAACTTTGAGAAATTGGACTTTTGACTATTTTAAAGGCTGAATTGGGTTATGTGGTCTTCATGGGAGATATAGGTCTTGAGATTTTCTTTCTAATGGTCTAAGATGGGAATCAATCCGAAATGTGTAGTGAAAATAATGGAAGTTATGGATTGGGATTCCGGGAATGGTCATGCATGCATTGTACATCTTTTCTTTTAATCATGTGCATTACTACATTGACATTTGTGCAAATTGTAATGGGTAAATGTATTGTTTGTTATAGAGGATCAAGTGGAACGTCATCCTTCAGACGTTGCCGGACCTTCCAGGTATTAGCTTTGGAAGCAGCGGTGAGTAACCTAGACGATTCTTCTTAATTGTGATTACTGTTTTGAATGGATGTTTGAATGATTGAATGAAATGAATGTATGGATTGAATGGGATTGATTATGGACGCCGGACAGGAGGTCCGATGAACTGTGTACTGGTTATTGCATTATTGAAGTGCGGCTTGAATGTGAACATGGGAACTCTGTGCTATATTGTGATCAATTGTGATGATACAAGCACTCCATTCATGAATGCATGAACAGATAATGGCAGTTGGACCTGAGTAGCTACCGTTAGATCTTTAAGCTCACCGATTGAAAATGAGCTTCGAGCTCGAGATTGATTCAGAGCCACTAGCTCACCGATTAATGAGCCCGGTATCCGATGGATACGGGACAGTCAGGCACTCGGTCTCAACAACGTAATAATTGGAATGGGTCTCATAAGCATTTCATGTGCATTATGATGTGGATTGGCCTATGTTAAGTGGAATTGTGAATTATGTGAAATGTAATTGTGTGAAATGGGACAATTGTGTATAGTGTGATTTACATTGTGATAAATGTTATTTGAATTGGTATGTGTGTGATTGAGGAAACCATCGATGATGGTTAACTCATTGAGTTTGCAAAACTTAGCAAAATTGCAATATTGATTTCAGGACCGATAGACAGCTAGTGATTGGAGAGGCTCCATTGTAGTGTAAAGTGCGCAGTGAGGTGATCTATAGCGCAAAGGTCGGTCAGCTGGGATATTTTGGGATGTCATAGTTAGCTGTTTTGTATAGTTTCCTCAGTGTTGTAATGTCTTGACTTAAGATATTGTAGAATCATGTATATTAAGAATTGAATATGACATTGTACAGTCTTAGTTTGAGGAATGAAATGAGGACTCTTTTGGTTTCAAAAATATCGTGAAATTTGTAATGAAGCCATTAAGTAATTATTAATTGATGTCATGTAGTGTAAGGATAGTGTTTTATCGTGGCACGTCTTTATCGTGGGATATGTATCGGAATGACCTCCGGGTGTCCCGGTATGTACTCTACGGTAAGGGGGCGCTACATATATGCCCTGCAACCAATCTGTTAGTTTTAGTTTAGTGACAAAATATTTTAAAGGCACTCTTTATCTTATACATATTTAAGTGTATGTCATAAAGTTCATGGAATATTATACAATGCAAATGAAATTATGACGAGATTATAGTTATGAGATCTGTATTGCATTTATGTATTAACCCTAATTTATTCCTAACCATTGTTCTATTAAAATTGGACATTAATAGAATATAAAAAGACTAGCACACGTTATGTTTTTTTCTTGTGAAGGAAGTACTTGATCTCATAGACTTATGGAGATGCCTAAACAAACATGTGGGCGCTTATTAAAGAACAAGTTTACTAAACTAACCGCATATAAGAAATCTATTTGAAACATTACTTGGATGTTTATGGAAATTCTTATTATAATGATTGTACAAGTGATCTTTGAATTGAGTTTTTCAAAGTTTTCTTGTATAGGGATTGTTATATTTTGATATTACTTATAACCTATTATAATCATAGGTAATTTAGTCAATAGTCATTGGACGTAGCATAAACTATATGGAGGTAGTTGAGTGATTAAGATATAATTCATCACCCTGAAGTAATTAGAGAGAATGTTTTGTTGTTTTCAATTCAGATAGATTTGAGAATTAGAACAGGCCTTTCTTCTAATTAAGGGTAAGGTTGCGTACTAGTAGACCTCCCTAGACTTGGTTGTTAGCGGGATTTCTACTAGGTTGTTATTGATTCAAAAAATCCTTAGCCAAGTTGGAATAATGTTTTGTAAATAGTTTACAAATATCATTAATTGAATAAATAACTAATGGTGGAGAACTAATATGAATGGAATCAAAATATGGTAGACATTAATTTCATGCTCTATGTCAAAACAGAACATTGTGTAATGAAAGGATTTAATTATAAAAAAAGTTATGTATGGAAAGGTTAGTCAAAACTATATCATTTTTAAATATTTGGGTGGTCATGATGTGTTGCTAGACGTCAATCTTGATCTAGGTTATAATTTGTTTCTATTGCCGACATATTTGGAAATCTAGTGATAGGGGTAGTTTATACCATGTTTGATAGGTGTTTTAGTGTGTTTATAGGTGTTTATATTAAATGATTGTTGCATGTATAGACTTAGAATTATGTTAATTGAGTGTTTATTTATATTCTAATTGTTTGTATGGTTTAGAGCATGTTTTCATTCTTATTTATATATTTCTTGAGGTGTTTGATGTGTTTGTTTGTATTGGAAATCAGATAGGTGAAGAACAAGAGATATGGATATGCATGGAGCTACATGGGTTAGGTCATGATCGTGACTCCCATTTCGCAATTGTGACAGAAGAGAACCACCCAGAGTCATGAAAGTCACGATCGTGATAGAAGTAATTTTTCCAAAGTCACGATCATGACAAGCCTTCCCAAGCTTGACTTTTTCCATTTGTTTTATGGTTCGGAGGCATGTTTAAACCGATCAAAGGGTGAAAATCCTAGTTACACCCCCAAGATCTTCTAGGGCTATTTAAGAACCTTATGAAACCTCAAAAATGCAACTGCCATCTTGCAAAAGTGGATCAAACAAGGAACATCAGGAGAGACATCCAAATTTGTAGTTTTCCATATCAAGCTCCAAATAGAGTTTTTCTTTCTTTCTCTTTTCATATTTTCATATTACTTGATGTGTAAATTGAATGTCCAAATGTCTATTACATTTATGATGTTCTCAATTGCAGATTAGGGTTTATTCCGTATCTTTGTACGACTTTAACCTTTATCGATCCAATACATATTATGTGTTATGTTAATAGTGCATGTTCATACTTTGGCAATAAATCGAGATAGTAAGTCAAAACTAATCTAATTAATTTGCACAACAAGAGTTGGTAAATTAATTTGTTAAACAATTAATAAATCAACTATAATTTAAAGAGAGATCTTGTGTGAAAACTTGATTATTCAATAGATAACTTCATATCTAATTGAAAACGTTTCGGAAAGAGTTGTGAATTGAGAAATTGCAATTATGGAATTTTCATATTTAATTAGGAATAATTAGTTACATCTTGAGAGAAAGTAATCAAACTCTTAGAAAATCTAAGATCAACACATAATTGAATCAATAATCGTTAGAGGAGCAAAATAATGAAATAATAAATCCTATGTATTCATCCTTAATCATCTTTAGTTAATTTTGGTTTATTAGTTGATTTCTTTTATTTCATTGTTTTAATTTTCTGTTACTATCTCCCTCAAGTCATATTTTATGACCTTAGACAAAGTTAGGTTCAATTTGTTTTAGCTAGTTCCTCGTGAGATCATCGATACCTTTCAGTACTACAAGTTACAATCCATATACTTGCGAGTATTGAGAGTTTTATTATGTATAAAACTTGTTCAACACCTAATGGGTCACACATTAAAAATAGGTTGAAGAGAATAAAGATATTTTAATTAAGTTGGACTTGATTTTAAAGTTCAAGAAACCTTATGATTAAATATGAGATATTTGATAAATAAGAATTAATATGAAATATTTCATCTTATTTGGGCATAACTGGTATTTAAGTAGAATTATTTGTAATTCTAATTAAATTTTAATTTCAATTAAAATTTAATTTCAATTAAATTACTTAAATGTTCAAAACTTATTATAAATAGGCTTAAACTCTAATAGAGCTAGCACTAGTTACCTAACCCTCTCTTCAATAGTTACAGAGTTCTCTCAACTTGTTGTGTGGATACCGTTAGAAGTAAAACACTTATACGACTATGGTAGTTAAAATGAGTCAATTTTAGAAACGATTTAAGAGATTCAACAAGAAAATGATCAAGTTTGGGAATAAAGTATGAGTTATAATTCTTGCTTTATTATAATTTATTTGTTAATCATTTTATAAAATTAAAGTAATCTTAGTTTTTGAAAAATCAAAATACAAAAAAGTTTCGTAATTATTCTGCTGCGGTCAGGATCAGATTTCAGCCCGATTTCCTAACATTATATTTTAAAGCTGATTCAATAATTTTGAAAAACTAAATATCAATATAATGTCTGAATTCTAAAACTAAAGAAGCACGTTAAAAAATGATTGCAACCCGGCAACAACTAAAAGAAAAATGTGGAAGAAGGAAAAACAAAAAGAGTTTTAAAGGAAAAATATATATCCTTTCATCATTCATAGTTCATGCATTTTTCTCGTTATAGGTTTCAAATTAAAGCGAAAAGTCTTTATATTAAAAGAGTTAATATATTAGTTAAGTTTATAATTATATCTACATAAAAAAAAGGATCCTATCGTTTTTTTTAAATGACTAATTTTATATAAATTTGAAATTTGTGCGCTAAAATCAAACGCATCAACATTCCTGTTATTGTATTCAATTTACTACCTGAGAATATTTTAAATAGTCTTTGAAAATATTATGAATAATTTTATTTAAATTTATAAATTTCACATTACAGTATGTCAAAATTTTGCTCAATATATTTATGTGTTGAATATAATAATCACAAACTTATGTGTTGAATTATGATGAGGGAAGATATTGTGTGTGTATATATATATATTTCTTTGCTATTTCAACCCATACAATGATTCAAAGAGGAAACTCAGTGTTATGACTCGGATCATTTTATATGACGATGATTGGTCACACAAATTCAATTATTACTGCAATTTTTGTCTTGATCAATTGCTTTAAATATTAACTGCTTAGGCTCTAAATAGGATCAATCCAAATTTCATTTATTTGAAATCTGTAAACTTTCTAATTTGTAGATATAGCAACCCATTATATATCTTAGTCTTGTTATTTGTAGGAGAAGAGGTCATAATTCCACTTCAAGCTAATGGCTAATGCGTTATTTGCTTTCTGCCCATCGTACATCTTCACTAAGCTAAGCTGGTTTTAGCATTTCAATGTTTACCCAACACAATAATTAACAAATAAAACAATTTTACATATTGACCATTTGTAAAATTAATCTATAAATTGGCATGTTCAGCTAATATAAATTGGACTGATCGTTGGTAATAGGTGCAAAGAAAGCATAATTGGAGCCCTATAGCTTCGTTCACACATTGTCAACGGATCATCATGGAAGGAGGGGGTTTTTAGTACTTGGTTACGAGATTTTCGGTAAATGGAGTGGAAGCAGTAGGTGCAGGAAAGAAATGAGAAAGCTCTTTTTGGTGCTTTCTCTTTAACTCTTCCTTAGTGGCTGCCGTCTTGACTCGAGTGACGATATTGTATCTACTTGCATCAAATGAAAGATTCAGCGGTTGGCCTATGCAATCATGCAAAGGGAGAAATCTTAAAAGCTGAAGAAAGGAAAGGAAATTCACAACAAGGCCCTTTTTTATTAGAAACCTAGAGCCCTGATCCATGTAAATTGATACATGTTTGTACACTATTTGGACACACAAATGACAAATGGGCATAGTTTGTAACAATCTTGACACTATGATATAATTACGGTACCCAATACAATACCAAGCTACAGTAAGGAAATAGAAGGGGATAGATCCTCTTGCCCTAATCTGTCCCCTTTTGATACAATTCTTTTGATCCAATCCACATGAATGGATGGCTTGGATCAAAAGGAGACAGATTAGGGCTAGAATAAAGGGGACAGGAGATTTTAGCTCAAATAGAAAGCTTAAATGAAAAAAAAAAAAGTAAAAGCACAAACTCAAGCAACTATATATAAATTTGAAAATGCTATAATAAACTAATTAAGAGAGAAGTATTGTAACAAGAATAAATAATTAATTCAAGTGCGAGAATAATAAAATTAAAGAGAGAAATGTATGATTTTGTTTACCACATTTAAGCGTCAAAATTAATGTTGAAGATTGAGAGATTTTAGCCATCAATTCGTATGACACAAAGTACTTTAAATTTGATAACGATCGAATCAAGTTGGAATTTTCAGAAACTTGACAAATTCCAACTTAAACTTTTGGCTTATTTGAACACTGAAGTATATAATTTATGATATTATATATATTATGTATCAAGAACATAAAGAAGGGAAGGGATAGAACAGGACACGGAGGGGGAAGTGAGTGTTCGTGTTTACAAAAAAGTCCATCATGTCTTTCTTCTTCCTCTGGAGGGGCCATGAAAGCTCAGTGTCTCCGACCCCATCATCTCTCACTCTCTCTCTCTCTAGCCTTCTTGCCGTTGAGGTGGTTGCATGAGTGATAGAGATAGGGAGAAATTCTTTGAGGATAGCGGTAGTTTTAGGCGTTCTTTTCAAACAGATATTAAGGTCATATGTCATAGTTGAGATGGGGGCTTATTGCCATCCGCTAGCTAAGATCTTACAAATTGCATTCTCTTTTCCTATTAAACAAAGGGAAAACGACCCTACGTACTGCTAGCACCCCTAGTATGGGCCCTACACACCCTGCCTTTGCCTTTCCATCTCTCGGTGGTTGGCCCTTCTCGAAGCCTTAGACCCCACACTCATCAAGTACATGATTTCAGACTTTTTCATGCATACATGATACATTTGAACTCCATCCATCCCTTCCCCATTATAAATTATCGTGACTGCATTACCCTTTACGCTCAAGCTCAACCCCACTCCTTTCGCTTTAATTCTCTGCTTCTTATTCTAGATCTCTCTTTTTCCCTCTCTGCTGTTTACTGCTACGTTATTATCATTGTAATGAGTTTTGATTAGGTCTGTTTTAATATTTATTTCCTTGAAATCTAGAGCTGATATATATTAAGCTAGCTATAATGCCGGAGGTTATGAATCTGTCGATAAATGGTCAGTCCCAGGTCCCCCCAGGTTTCAGATTTCATCCTACTGAAGAAGAGCTTCTCCACTACTATCTCAGGAAGAAAGTGGCCTATGAGCAGATAGATCTCGATGTGATTCGTGAGGTTGATCTTAATAAACTTGAGCCCTGGGATATTCAAGGTATATTTAAAACGAAAACGTCCCTTTCTTATGATCCATATTGCTTTGCTAGATGATAAAATTAAAATTAAGAAACAAATATTGTTGGTTCTTTAAGCATTCCTCTTCTTTGTGGTTTGAATTGGGGCTTCACAGAGAAGTGCAAGATAGGATCCACCCCACAGAATGATTGGTACTTCTTCAGCCATAAGGACAAGAAATACCCGACAGGAACTAGAACGAATCGGGCAACGGCGGCCGGGTTCTGGAAAGCTACTGGCCGTGACAAGGTCATCTACAGCGGCTTTAGAAGAATTGGATTGAGGAAGACTCTTGTATTCTACATGGGGCGGGCACCACATGGCCAGAAATCTGATTGGATCATGCATGAGTATAGGCTTGACGATAACACTCAAGATCATGACACCAACAGCGTAAGCCTTCTTTAATTAACCTTAGACTCGAAAATATATAATTAAGTTCAATCATATTTTTTAATGATTAATAGCTAGGTTGTATTAATTAGTTTACTTTTGATCTATATATTAATATGGTTTCAAAGTTTTCGAATTCTTCTGATATTTTAACTTTGTATGTTTAGTTCAATTGAGTGAAACTAAATATATAAAATCCATCACCTTCTATTGTCAAACAAATAAAAATAAAAAATCCATCACCTTATTACTGAACTAGTACTCCTTTGTCTTTCCGAATGTAGTCCGAAGTCTTGCTTGTTTGAAAGTTGCCTTTTCCAAACATTTTTAGCCACTTGTAGTTATATCTTGAGATGTATTCTTAGGCTTCCAACCCTACAGCAGACACCGCAGACGCATTCCTTGAAGAAGGCTGGGTGGTTTGTCGCGTATTTAGAAAGAAGAATTATCAGAAATCCCTAGACAGTCCTAAAGGCTCACTGGACTCAAAAACTCATATTCTTAGTGCTGGTGGGGATGCGGTTCTTGATCAGATACTTCTCTACATGGGAAGAACTTGCAAGACGGAAAATGAATCAATGAGCAACCATGTTAACAATCCAAACGGCACCGACAATGTCCGATTTCTCCCGAGGAATACCATCGTTGAAGGGCTTCAGGAAAAATTCTTACATCTTCCTCGACTAGACAGCCCAACTCTTGAGCAAGAACACAGCTTCAATTCTTGTTGTCACCCCAACGACGATGAAATGCTCATTGCAGAATATGAATCTGCCTCCACCAACCAAGCCAACAACTTTGATGCTTCCTCAGTTAATCAGGACAAGAAATCGAAGCTTAATGACTGGATTACCCTCGACCGTCTCGTGGCATCGCAGCTTAATGGTCACGTTGAGACATCGAAGCAATTGGCCTGCTTTACCGACCCAAACGGGAGTTTTGGTCTTTTCCATGATGATGACATGCAGTTGTCGCTCCTCCTCTCGCAGAGACCAAACCAAACAAGCGAGAATGATCTATGGAACTTCACTCATTCTTCGTCCCCGTCAGCCTCCGACCCATTATGCCACTTGTCAGTTTGACTGAAAAAGTACATTACCTCAATAATATATATAGAAGCTCTTAGAGTCCTTAAGGTATATTACGTATACTTTTCTTAGGTTCTATTCTTGTCTATATATATATATTGCATAATTGCATAAAATCTACATTAGTAAACCGGATCATAGTTTTCCGGTTTTCGATGGGGTGGCTATGTCAACCATTACTCGAGTTTCCTTAATAACAATAACGTCCGTTCATTTTAGACTGTTTACGAACAAATTAATACAGCTAAGTTTGGGTGCTGTGATTTGAATCTTCCACCTGTAATTATATCAAGAGGGGCTAATGTCTTTGCTGAATTCGTTAACCATATTGAAAAAGTTTGACAAGCTAATTATGGCACTTTGCTGACTTCAACGTACCGATTGGGTTCACAAGAGCATGGAAATGATAATACCCACTTGGCTGGCACAGCCACAAATGCTTAGTGGTCAATAATCCTATTGAATCAACACGTTATTATGCTGTCGATAGAGTGAGGTCCTCACGTCTCACCTAACCAACGTACCAATGAAGATAATTGAAGTGTAAAAAAGTTAAGAGTGACATTGCGATAAGAGAGTAGACACAGGGTGGAATCCATTCTGGTTCAGCCTGATTCTGCTGAGGTTGAACGTCGATGTTCTGGTCCATGGTCTGTGCGATTCTGGCTGTGAGATACCTACAAAACAGTTAACGGCAGGCCGGGAATTGTTTCCCGGGAGGCCCCTCCGACGCTCAGGTCAGTATTTTGGTAGGGTTTTGGCTGATGTAAACAGAAAAAAGCAAGGTTATATTCTCGTACCTGAATCAGGGAGGAATAGTACCTTATATACCTGGAATTACTAGGTTTAGAACCTTACGTAGGTCTTTTACATCTGCATGGAAAACCATCTCCTACGATTGGACTGTCGATAAATTGGTCTGGGATTGGGCCTTGCAGGGCTGGCCCAGCCGACCCGACCACATTCTGTATATCACGAAGGAATGGTAATTTTTTTCTGATTTAGCTTGACAGCTCGACTTCATCTAAAACCAATCGATTCAATTTATTAAGTTGATTAAATTTTGAATTGAATTAAAATTTTTAATTTTCAAATTTTAAATAGAACTGTTTTTAAATTTTAAATTAAAAGTTAATCAAACTTATTCTACACCCGATCAACAATTGTACGTGTTAAGAAATTAAATTTATACATAAAATATGATACAAATAATTTGTAGGGTTAAGGGTAAAAGAAATTGACTCGTCAGAGAAAGTTTTATGACTGAAATGTATAGTGACAATTTAGAAAAAGAGTTTATGATAAGTTTAAGTCTTATTGGCTTAAAATTTATCAGCTAAATATGCGTAGGCTGAACATTTAACGTCGTAATGGCATGACCAAGGGATTGAAAATTTGAAGTTCGCTTAAAATAGTAACTCCAAGAGGTCTGGTATGTACAAAAACAAACGTGTTTTGTCTTATCCAATTTAGTGAAAGAAGAACTTAACTACATGATACTTAAGAGTCATAAAAGCATCCAATCTCTTTAGTTGATATTCATATTATCATCATCATCATCAACACCCAATTAAAGTCTTGTTAAGATGTGAGGTCTAGAAAAGTCTGATAGTACACAACTTTACTCTTATATATAAGTGTTGATATTCATATAAGGAAGGTTAAACCCTTAAGATATGTACAGATTATTACATATTTACACTTATAACTTTTGTTACAAAAAAAGTAAATGCCGCTTATCTTTCACTCATATGAGCTTTGGAGTATTTTGTTGGGGAACTTTTATGTTTTGTAGATTTGTTAGTCACAACAATAGCCAGTTAGAGATTTTTGATGCAATCATTTGGCTTTGTTTGTAAGAAACAAATTGATTAGTCGTCCCAATTTATAGTGAAATTTTAGTAAACGATCAACAATAAATGTTAGAAATATATAGACTAATATAATTACAACATTAATTTCACATTCACAACTATTAATCGAATTGCCTAATGTATGTTTAATAACCATAATGAGATGATTAATAATTTAATAATTGCATTTGAGGCATACAGTAGTACCCTAATAAGTATATGTTGACTCATTAAACTATAGTTCATCTCATCTTTGCAATGACACAATTATCCTTTTTCGACCACTTAGGGTAGAACATGTTATAAAACATGACATATGGTGAGATTGTATTGAAGTACCTGTGGGTGTGTGTTAAGAAAATAGGGTCTTATACCATAAGCTTCCTCTCTTGTACAAGATTTGTTGATATTGATAGGTTATGGTGTCGACAATGGAGAGAATGCATCAACATTCCATGCCAAACATTATAGGTATGTATATTTATTGTGTAGTTAATGCTCTAAATAAAATATGGATCTTGACATTGTGATTATTGATGACTGCATTCATATATAACAATTAGTATCAAAGCTCTATAATCATTTGATTTTAGGGTTTGTATTTGGGTATAAACCCGTTCTCTCCAAATAAGTGTTTTGGCATGAATGACATCGAAATGATGCATTGAAAGTGTATAAAATGTTGTTGGTTGTTATTGTTGCCTTTTAACTTTGTTTTGGACAAATGAATCACGGCTTTTGGGTGAGATTTTTGAAAAAATTTTGGGTTTTTGATAATGGCCGAAATGGGTTAGAGACTTTCAGGTTTTGGAGTACTTCTGGCTAAAATGGATATTGAAAATCTATAGAGCATGAAAAATGAAAGAAAACCCCTCAAATCATGTCAGAAATGGGCGGCCGGAGAGCAAGTTGCAGGCGGGTTGAACCCGAGCAACCGCATGTCGACCTGTGTACTCGACTCAGGGTCAGAGATGACCCATACGACGTCATCCTGACCCTGTTAATTATATATATTTTTTATTTTTAAAAATTTAAAAAAAAATTGTACAGTAGTGCATAGGGACACGTGAGAGGCTATTTTTGGACAATTTTTTCATCATTTTGCTCCATTTTTATTTTATCTTTTCATATGTTTATTAACAAGATTAATCAATGCTTTTTATTTGATAATTCTAATTATTTTTAATTTATTGTGGCAAATATGATTATTTGTTGACAATAGTGAATGCTTATTTTTACCTATCGTAAAATTGAGCATGTAAAACTATTTGTGATCAGAAAATTTTAAATGTTAATATATGTTTAAAATTGTGTTTTTCCTCTAAAATAACATTAAGATCCATACGGGTAATTAATTATCCTGTCAATAATTACTACTTAGTAGGATGCTTAATATATATGGTGAAGAAATTTTATTAAATATTATGTAAGTGTAAGTCGTGTACAAGTCGACTTGTTCGTTCGATAAGTCGACTTACACGCATTCAATACCGACAAGTCGACTTGTTCAAGGACGGTACTATTTATTTGTGCCCTAAAGGCAATCCCCTTTAGCGCGTTTTATTCATAGTCGTGTTCAGACTTTATGAATAAATAAAGAAAGGCATAATTCATTAATTTGATATTCATGAACATTGTTTATGAATTGATTGGATCTT
>JAOQMR010000212.1:20594228-20608804 GCA_027563865.1 Erythroxylum pelleterianum | reverse complement strand
TTTAAATGTCGCGGGCCCGATTTGATTAGTCATTTTCCCCTCACGTGAACCTTGTTTTAAAGAAACAAAAGTTTTGAGAAAATGAAGTTTGTCCGATTGATCGTTCTAGCATGTCACTCTTACGGAGTACGTACTCGGATATCACCATAGATGTCGGGTATGTGTCTTGTGGGAGTGGGGTGTTACATCTTGCCTCTCTTGATTTCTTTTGTCAAAGACAAAATTCCCACTCAATAGGGTTTTTAATTGAAAATCCCACAAAGCACAATCGCTAAAATTGGTTCTAGAATACCTAAACCCATGTATTTCCTAAGCTTTTTGAACCAAAAACCTTCCAAAAATCCAAAAGATTAAAATCAAACTTATCTTGGATCTTCACCAAACAATGGGCTTCTTAGCTCTAGTGGAAGCTCTAATCTTTCTCTTTCTTTTTCCCTTCTTGAACACCTTCAATATCACTCTTTAGACCTAAGAAAAATTGAAACCTAGTTGACCTCCCTTCTTTTCTCTTCTTTCTCTCTTTTTCGTGCTTCTCTCATCTCTCTTTTCTCATTCACTTTTTTGGCTTCTTCCAAATGCAAGACAACAATTTTTCTCCCCTTTTATACCTTTAATAATTGTGCAATGTCCATTTTACCCCTCCTTATAAGCTTATGTCTTTTTAAACTTAACTGATCTTCCAAAAATGCCCTTCATGTAATCTTATCAACTTAACACTTTAATTCAATTAACCTATGTCATAAAATCTTACTCACATCAACATGCTAATTAACTCCAAAATAAATTAATCTATCAAGGCTCAAAATTTATTTAAATCATGCTTAATAATAATAAAAATTCGGGGGCCATTTCTCCCCCTCTTAAACAAATTTCGTCCTCGAAATTCTTATCTGACTGATCTCCTCATATTAACATTAATGTCATCTCAATGTCAAGAATCCAATCACATAGTTGGATACTTTACATCAAACATAATGCATATACTCTCAGTAGCATACTCTACCTCTTATGCTCGAGTCTCCACTAGGGATATGACTCCAATATTCACTTTTGATTCTTTACATATTCATTTCTAATTTGTTCTTTCATTGATCACCTTTGATATAAACTATCTGATCTGCTTAATCTAATTCAACGAAATTCTTCTTCGAAAGAAGATTTCTTGCTACTATCATCTATACTGCTCACGCAATCTTTATCAAGCAAATGTTATCATCATCGCATTATCGACCATTCTTAATACCTCAAGAGGATCAATTTCAGCTATTCATAATATCTCATTAAATTTTAGACAACACTTCTCCTTTTTGCGCCTGTCCTCGATCATGGGGATTATTCCATGATCGTTTCCTTCTTCTTTTTCCTCGAATTTATCATATATAGTAACATCATTAACAATCTCAACTCTGCCCAGTCGGTCACTATAAGCACTTCCACGTCTTACTCTAATTCATCTTAGACTTTGGACTATAGGAACTATTGCAACATCCCACTACCATAGGTTACATACCCAAACATTTAGAAACATTCAAGTGCATATCCTATGATAATGGCATGTTAGAGCAAAAACAAATCCAGCTTACATATGGCATCAACTAACATCATTTGAAAGTCATCAAATTTTTAAATCATTCATTGTAATTATCCATAAAATTTACACTGTTTCCTTAAGAAAAATATTTACAACCTCGTATAGGTTCTAACAAAAACAACAAAATACAAGACACAACACTCATGGAGCCAGCTGACTGACCTCGGAGCTAGCCTGTCTAAGAACTAAGTCTCCTGTCTCGTACTTGAAAAATCACGTTGCAATTTTTATGTGTTTTGCGAACTTAATGAGTGAATCGTCATTGATGATTTCACCGAATCATATACACATCATACATATTTTATAGACACTCATTCAGATCATAAACATATTCTAGATGTTCACACAATATGGTATTTATAAGATCACACTGTCCATATTACCAAGCATAGCAAATAAATCACATCAATTTATCACTCATTTAGCATTGCAACTCATTCAATAAATTTCAGTCTTATAATGTTATATACATGAGACTCACATTCTTTCTTATTGTTGTGACCGAGTGCCTATCACAAACTTATACAAATACCATCCCATAGAGCTTAGTAAAATAGAATCACGGAGCATAGCTCTACGTGCAAAATCAAAAATCACAAAGCAATGGTCTACGTAGAAGCGCTTCATACTGGCAACTCAAGTCACAACCCCTTTATCTGAGCATGTATTTTATGAAATGTAACAATTACTGAATATCTCATATATCACAGTCATCGGACCTAAGTCCGGCATTCAACTTTCGTTGAGAATCAAATGTAAAATTCATAACAATTCAAAACACTCCCAATATATACCCAACTTAAACTCCTTGGACCTAAGGTTCAGAATCTAGAAACAACTCACAAATAGTTCAATAATAATGGAAGTGTAATAAATCAAATTAAATTCAAATCAAATCAATCCTAGGAAATCATCTAGGTTGACTCACAGTATGCTCCAATGAACTATTGCCTGGATAGTCCGACAATGTTTGTCTGGCATCCGATGTGCTCCTCTATAACATACACAACACATTCACAAAATATCACATTTTTCACAATTGAAAACATATTCCTTTAGGCACATGTACTTAAATAACTAAAACATGCACAATGCATTGTTCAATGACAATTCCAGGTATCTTATTGTAATTCTCATCATCAAATCAATCAGATATCAAAGCTCTCATTAATATCATTTGGTACTTATAATTTGGACCAAAATAAAACAATGTGAGACCAATTTCATATCCTAATTGACTACTTCAGATTTTCTACCCACATGATTTCAGGTCAACTTTGCATAATTAATCTGATAGGGTAAATGACAAAATTAGGAAAAACACCCTTCTGGAAAGTTGTTCTCCAATGTCTTAAATTTCTAATGACTCCAAGATCATCTAATTTGATTCAGTATTTTATGAGTTTTGCACAAAATACCACAAACTGTACACATTTGAACTTTTAGCTAGTACATGATCATACCCTCTAATTGCACAACTCATATCTTTCAACTCAGATATCCAAAAATTACAAACTTTATACCAATTTAAAGATAAGAGAATAAGCTACAATTTTGGTGAATACAACTCAGCCTAATTTGTCCCAAATTAATGCAGTTTATTCAATAACCACAGGATATGATTTCTGTCCCTGACAGTGCTTCAGCTTAAGCTGCAACTCACTTACATGCCAAGTCATCCAATTTGATTCAGTATTTTATGAGTTTTGCACAAAATACCACAGACTGTACACATTTGAACTTTTAGCTAGTACATGATCATACCCTCTAATTGCACAACTCATATCTTTTAACTCAGATATCCAAAAATTACAAACTTTATACCAATTTAAAGATAAGAGAATAAGATACAACTTTGGTGAAGACAACTCAGCCTAATTTTGCCTTTTGCAGGGTCAAAAATGCTAAATTTTGAAAGTGTACAACGTATGTTTGTTAAACGGACATATACGGGTCTGGGGGTCATTCCAGACCTGAGAAGGTCCGTTTAACGGACTTAATGTCCATTAAACGGGCATGGGCGATGCTGGGGGTCCTCATAGACCTGAGAAGATCCGTTTAACGGACCTAAATTCTGTCTAACGGACACAGGGGATACCCAAGCCCCTCCAAAGCCTCTCCAATGCTTCTTACATCCATTCTAACATCATGTTCACTCATAATCTTCACAAATTCAAGTTTTCTAGTGTAATATCACTTCATATCAATTCAACCATCAACCTAGTTTCATTAAATATTCTAATCTCTACTCATTTGCTCCATCAAGACCACTAATTCTCATCATTTAGTATAGTTATCCTGTACATACATCCTATGCAGCATCACAACTTGTAATGATCATATCTTTACACTCCAATATCTAAAGATTTCAAACTTTATATCATTGGAAAGCTAGAAAGATCATCTAAAACTTCCAAAAAGACAACTTTGACAAGTTCTACCTAGATTATTCTAGATTTTCCCTTGAAGTCAAAACATAATTCTTACCCCTATTAAAACTTGAAATTTGTCTCAAATTCACTTCCTCTCATGCAACATCATTCTTAGCCATTCAACCACATTTCATCACTCATAATTCCTATTTTCTTTTCCATAACATCTCACTTATGTGTATATATATATAACAACAATTCATGTTCAAAAACTCGTCAACTCAACTTGATAACTTCTTCAAGTATGTCTAATTTCAACTCACATCATCCATACACAATTCATATTTCATTAACACCAAGGATAAGAGTTTACAAAGGTTTATTGGCATTCCAAGCCACATTACATCATAAATCCAAAAATACAAACTTCATATAAATGAGTAACACTTGAAATGCAACCAAAGCCTTGTGTTTTACAAAAATAACTTAAAATCCAAAATATGCAGATTTTGAATAAAGCCATTATGCTCTTGATCACTTGATCTCCTAGCTCATCACTTGAAGATGCAACAGAAAGGTGGTGAGCTTGAAAGCTTATGGGTAAAAGTTTTATAATCAGTAATAAGCAAAAACCATTGAAAACCTTCATGATCATAGCAAATTCTCATGAAAATCCATAAAACATATATTTCTCAAAATCTCAACTTGTCAAACCAATTCACAACTCACATAAGTCAAGCATTCCTCAAACTTGTCAACATATATAAACACATAAGCACATCATAATGGTTTGGGAGGACCATAAACAGAATGAACTAACACATTCCCATATAATGTTCCTGTGTAGTCTTGAACAGAACGAACTAACACAATCCCACATAGTGGTTTTGAGTAGTCATAAACTTGAGGGAGCCCTTGAAGGCGTTCCATGCCACTAGAGGGTAGGCAGGAGAAGCCTTTAGTCAAAGTGCACTTGGCATACAGAATGGACCAAACCAAACCCACATAAGCCAAAACATGTAGCAATTTTACAAATCATTCAAAACCAATAAAAGCAACATTTTTGAAGTAATTGATTGAGTGGGAATTTTATTTTCTTGATTTGGAAAAACATTAATGGCTCATTACTCAATTATAAATATGAAACCCACCTTGATTCCTTGCTAACTTTGCTTAAATTGCCTCCACTCCCCTTGCTCCTCTTGCCTCTCTTGATTTCCTTTATCAAAGACAAAATTCCCACTCAATAGAGTTTTCAATTGAAAATCCCACAAAGCACAATCACCAAAATTGGTTCTAGAATACCTAAACCCATGCATTTCCTAAGCTCTTTGAACCAAAAACCTTCCAAAATTCAAAAGATTAAAATCAAACTTACCTTGAATCTTCACCAGACAATGGGTTTCTTAGCTCTAGTGGAAGCTCTAGTTTTTCTCTTTCTTTTTCCCTTCTTGAACACCTTCCAAATCACTTTTTAGACCTAAGAAAAATTGAAACCTAGTTGACCTCCCTTCTTTTCTCTTCTTTCTTTCTTTTTCACACATCTCTCTTCTCTCTTTTCTCATTCAGACTTTTTCCTTCTTCCAAATGCACGACAACAATTTTTCTCCCCTTTTATACCCTTAATGATTGCACAATGTCCATTTTACCCCTCCTTATAAGCTTATGTCTTTTTAAACTTAAGTGATCTTCCAAAAATGCCCTTTATGCATTCTCATCACCTTAACATTTTAATTCAATTAACCTGTGTCATAAAATCTTACTCACATCAACATGCTAATTAACTCCAGAATAAATTAATCTATCAAGACCTCAAACTTTATTTAAATCATGCTTAATAATAAAAAATTCGGGGGCCAACAAAATCCATCAAGCTTTTCAATAAATTCCTCATACGTCAATGATGACTTTACTAAAAGAAGTAGATCATCAACAAAAGAAACGTTGTAAAGCTTGAGATTATTACAATTATATTGGTATCTAAAGCTCTTTATTTGTCAATATGGCTAGTGATGAGACGAGTTACTATTTCTATTGATATGGTGAATAAGTAAAGTAAGATAAGTTCATCATACCTAATCCTTTTTTTCCTTAAATAGTTAAGTAAGCTCCCCATTGATCAAGACATTAAATAAGATATTAGTGACATATTTGCTTTGCCAATTAGCAAATATTAGAGGGAACCAAAGGCTTTTAAAGATCATAACAGATTTTTTTAAAAAAATAAAATAATATTATAATTTCCTAAATATGTATAAAGTAGCTATGTAATAGCTTGAAACTTTACTACCCTTCTAGAAGCTTACAAATTGCAATAAAATAACCAAAATCTTTCTAATGAATTAATTTCCTAAAAGTAATATTAAATTTATGCAAAATTAGTTAAGTGTTAGTTAAATAAGATGATCTATTTAAGTCAACTTTAAGATGCAATGTTTGACTTAATACATATAAGAATCAGCCACTATAATCATAAAATCCTCTTCTTCTTTGATATATTACAGCTTATTAATTCTATGCTAAACAATTTACAAGAGTGTTAGTGCTCATAGTAGATCCTCCCTTAAAAATTTATTAAAGTTATACAAAAATTGTATAACTTTAACTTTTAAACGTATCTTTTATTGTTTCAAAAGTTAACATATAAGGAGTACGAGGCATAATCTTAATTAAAACAATGAAAAATGTGTCCATAGCAAAGAGAATTAGGAGAACCTATACTAATAAAGAGGCTCTCTATGTTAAAAGGATTCATACTTGATTTCTCAGAAAGAATGATCTTGGAAAATACAAAAAAAAAATAAACTAATCTTGGAACATGAATCAAATATTGAAGATGAAGGAAAGTAAGAAAAATATGATTAAAGTAGGATATAGAATAAGAACTCAACATGATTACAATAGGATAATTGCAGTGATTTAGGCTCTCTAAAGAAACTACATTAGCTCTTATGTTTGAGAAATATGATGGCGGTTGTAACTCTAGGGTATTTTAAATATTATAAATAACTTATCAAGTAATAAACTAAACATGCAAATAAATGATACATTTGTATAGTTAAGACATCAATTAAGGAAGCTCTCAAATAAAAAATGTCAAGAAATCTGTATAATTTCTATATAGAAACTGCTTTGGTTTATGTTATTATGGTCTGAGAACAATATTCTAAAAGCATCATTTATTTTTTAGTTAGGTATCAAGAAAAAAATTATAACCAAGAAAAGGTTTATGGATGATATTACAAACCTTGATATAAATTGCAAGATTTAGAACCAAGAGATGGAGAATGTTAGTCTCTAATTTTTCATATGCTAGTTCACAACTAATCTTTGGTCTTAAAAGATTATGTAACTTATAATGCCAACAAAATAAGCGTAATTAGATCATAGGATTTGTTAGGAAACCTCACCATTTTAGATGTGGTAGTTATACATTTTTAAAATAACATTTTTTATTTAGTATATATAATATAGGAAGGAAAAATGCAAGAACTTCCAAAAATACAAAACAAAACACCCAAAGAACAATCCAGATCCCTTTAATTTCTAATACACCATCACTAATAGAACTAATAAAATTCAATAGTAATATGATAGAACCCAACCCATTATATAAAACATATGTCAATCTATAAAAGCAAACACAAAAATACACAAAATGAAGGATATGAACTATCTTAGTCAAGGGGAAAAAAAGCATTGAGAATTATAAGATCCTAGTGTCTTTGATCACTACTGAGAAGCTATATAAGATTAATTTTTTTAGAGAACTTTAAGCAATAACATTTTAAATGATGGAAGAAAGATTTTCCAATGATTTAAATAATCAATAATAATCAGGAACTATCTATTACAATATTCTCTTAAGCCTTATATAGCTATGAAACCTTTAAAAATATAGTTATAAAAGGATATAAACACTCAAGATAATAAAATCATACAAAAACAGTTTTATAAATTCAAAACACAAAACATTGTAAAACACTGATATTAGTTGTGGAGATGACTCTGGTATTAATTATACACTATTTCTTCAACGCTTTAATAATAGTGCAAGATTATAGTAGCTATCTTTGAATTACTATAGAAGTAGCAAAGCTTCAATCCTTGTACAAATATCTTGCATTAAGTTAATAAAGGCTTCTTTGGCTTTCTTTGCCTTACTATGTGTCATTAGGCCTCCAATGTCCTATAAGGTATCTCTAGAAAATCTTTATAATTGAGTAGCTAATGCTTGATTCTCATCATTCTCTCCTTCTTCAAAAAGATTCCTCCTTAATTAGCATCTTCCTTTGTAAAATCAATGGGAGAAAAATCATCCATATTAAAAGTATAATGAACACCATAATCACCTGGGAACTCAATCTTGTAAGGATTGTTATTCATACTTCCCACAATATGAAATTGTTCATTGCCTTTTAGCCATAACTTAGATTTTCATTTTCTTGGAAATTTTTCCTTTTGCAAGTATACCAAATCCCAATCCCTAGTTTTTAATATAACTTCCTTCCTCCTTTTTTTAACTCGCTTAATTTATTGTTCAATTTTTTCTTAATATTTAGCCCTTCCTTTTCATAAGTTTCCTCACCAATGTAGGTGAAATCATGGATTAAAAATGACGAATTGAAGCAATTGAGAGATATAGTATTGTGTATATGGCCATGTAAGTCTCTCAAAACATGTCAAGACACAATTTTAAGTGTTTTTAGAGATACATGTTTTGATATATAGTAGTGTATTAAACAGTGTGTCTCCCAGAAATCCTAAATTTTGTTATATAAGGACGTGAATGAAGTCAAACAAAGGATGCATACTTTTGGAGATGATTCTAGACATGAAGAACATCTAGAAGGGATGATATTGATCTAGGAATATGGAGAACAGAAAGATTTCATAAAATCTGATATAATACAACATCAAACCTGTGCCTTGCAAGAACATTCGATACAAGAGAAGAAGTGGAGAAGGATCTTGAAGAAGAAAATGATACATCATTCAGCTCAAAGGTGAGTTCTGAGCCCAAAATTATTTTTAAGACTAACCCTTCAGCTTTACATACCAGATTGGAAAACTTAAATGAAGAAGAAAAGGGTGATGAGACATTCGAGATGTTTCAAGAGTGCATAGACTCGGTAGAGATTGGAAGTTTGAAGATAGGGAAGATGCTAGAGGTGGATGATCATCAACCTAGATCTTATCCTGAATAACCCTAAGTGGAGGTGATATATACTTAATTGTTGATACATTTAATCCATTACACTTAGTGGTTAATGCCTCAAAATGCTTAAGACACTCACTTTAGTTCGTGTGTGATTTTAGGTATAATTTGGAAGCACAATAGCTAAAGTGAGATGAAAGCATTCTTGTTAAGCCATCTTCTCGGGGTTTATACTCTATTGTCTTCATGGAGCAAGAAGAAGAAGATTAAAATAAGAGGAGACAAGAAAAAAAGAAAATGAAATGAAGAACAACATTAAAACTCACAGTCATAAATTAATTTAGCATCGTCTTGAGCATTAACTCACGGCCGTGCCAAATTGCACAGTCGTGAGTTGCTAGAGACCACTCTCACACCCATGCAAGGGTGTCTAACAAATGTGAGACATCACTCTCACCTATGAGACTCTTCTCATAGCCGTGAGATGCCATACACGCTCATGAAGTTGAGGCCACCTGTCCATTTTAACCTAGGTTTTCCTATAAAAGGAATATGTTGTGATGGTTGCGAGGTATCGTGTAGAAAAGAAGACAGATGCCATTCTAGACCATTTTCTCTTCGGTTTTCAATAAGAATGGAGGCTACGGAAGCTGATTCTTGGAGATTGATAGAGAAGATGGAAGGGTAACATCCCAACACTGGTTTGAAGGTGAAGACACCTAGGATGGATAGTTAAGCTTATCTTATCTTTATTTAATGTTGGATCTCTCTCTCAGAATTGTTTACATTATCCTTTCTTTAATCGATTTAGGTATTTATGTATGGATAATCTTATTCTC
The DNA here is from genome assembly GCA_027563865.1 of Erythroxylum pelleterianum. Classification (NCBI taxonomy): domain Eukaryota; kingdom Viridiplantae; phylum Streptophyta; class Magnoliopsida; order Malpighiales; family Erythroxylaceae; genus Erythroxylum; species Erythroxylum pelleterianum. Next base: position 20,598,844 of record JAOQMR010000212.1, on the reverse strand, counting down.
GTTATCGTTGGATTGTTTATATTATGAACCCATTGCTAAAATCATTAATATAATCCGTAATTATTGTATTTGGATTCGTTATGTAGAAACTAATGGTTTTTAATCATTAGGGATAGCGTAGCCTAGGTTAAATAACTCGAGCTTGTGTGGTTGTTACTTAGATTGATCTATTTTCCATTTTGTAATGCGGCTGCTCAATTGAATCTAAAGATCGTATCCTAGGTTATTTGATGGTTAGGTTTAATTAACAAGGGTCTCTTAATCAAACACAACTTAAGGGAAAACCGAGATTAGCATAGTGTATTGTTAGTCCACTATCAATAGTGCTAGGAGAGTTGTGAAAACATTGTAATAAAGAAAGATTTTAATCGTGTTTAGGTTAAGATTGATCTGAGAATTGGGTTTCACATACATTCATCAATTTTATCATTTTCTATTGTTTGCTATAATTTTTTTTCACTAGTTTAATTTTACGTTATTTTCTCAATCGAATCAAACCTAAAACCTCCCTTTTAATTCCTTTGCATCAATTATTTTTATTACTAGAATTAACTGAACATTCCTTATGGATACGATCCCAGTTCACCACAACAACAAGTTTTTAATGTACAGTGTTAGGTAAATTTTTCAATGCACTCGACACATGCTGTTAGGAAGAGGCTCAAACTTTGACACCTAAAGATCATACTTTTGTCACTTAATGAGGAACACTAGGAGTTGAGCCAATGACAATAAGCAAAGGTGCTTCTTAGGAGGCAACCCAAAGGAAGTTAATTTCTTTTCCTTTATTCTCACATTTCTTTCTTATATACATATATGTTTTTAAGTTTGAATTTTCTTACTTGTTTTTTAAGCTTTCAATGAAAAGTGAGAGAGAATCAAACAAACAAACAAACAAATTCTCTTTTTCTATTTCTTTTAGGATCATATAGTCGTGATTAGAGAGTGAATTAACTAGAAGAATCAATAGTAACTTAGCATGTACTTTTACTTTTGTGATTGGTTAATATGCATTATCTTTATAAGAGTAGTGATTAGTGGTAGACAAAAGCCAGTGAGACTTTGAGCCTTATTAGACTGACACATCCATATTAGTCTCATTGTCTTTTGTTTATGTGTGACCTTCATGACATGTACATCCTGACTTTGCTTTGATTTTCTATTCAAGACCAAATTTTTATCACATTTATTAACATGGAAATGATATAGGCATTCTTTCTTTTTATAAACTACATTAGCCAAATAACCTACCCTTGATTTGAATTTTCAAGTTGTTAAGTCCCCTTGAGCTTTATTAGCCTTTCTTTTTATTCTATCCATATTACATACCCTTGATGTGAATTTTCCAGTTGCTAGTGGAGAATTTATTGATTGTTAATGATTGTAGATGTACAAGAGTATAAGTGTGAGGGTTTGCATATGTGTGAGATGGTTATAATTATTGGGATGATATTTTATGTCTTATCAATGAAATTCCCGTGTTGATGTTGTAGCACCCCACTCTTACAGGGCACGTACCTGAAATCTTAAGTGATATTCGAATACGTACTCCTCAAGGGTGGTGTGCTAGAGCAATCATATTCTCTTATAAGGCATCAGAAAGAAAGACATAATATTTTTAAACCACATTTCACTTCTTAAACAATATGTACATTATAGCTTTACAGTATTATCCAAATATGTACAATGTCAAAACTAATTACAGAATACGCTACACACATGAGGAATTAAACATAAATTCTATCAAATCCTTCAATCTTAGTTGACAGACCTTTGAGGCATTTCTTCCTTCCAAAAGTACAAGAACTATGCTTCTTATATAGTCTCTCTGTCACTCGTGTCCTCTCTAGGTCCTGAAATATCAATGTTGCAATTTGGTGAGTTTTACGAACTCAGTGAGGTAACCATCCTCAATGGTTCACTCAATTCATACAACATATTAAGACATGTAAGCACTTAATTCACATCTTTTCATTTATCAAGTAGCTTTATATATCATTTACTCATTCAATCACAAGTCAATAATACACTTCAATCATTCAAACACACATATCAAATGCTTATGCAATGCTCGTGAGGCTCACTTTCGATTATTTCATTGTTGTGACCGAGTGTCTAAGTAGTCCCTTATCTATTATGGATACCAGGCTTATTGATAATTGTCCCTTATCCATTGGGGATATAGGGCTCATTATTCATAGCGAGCCTTTGGCTCTTAATCACATTCTGGAGGCTATTCAGGTCACAACTTTCATTATCTAATCATGCATTCATGTAATTAAATGCATCACACATATTCAATCAATCATTACCGTCTTTTTCACATTTATCATTGGACCTTGGTCTGGCATTCAACAATCATGTTGAGTAACACTTATTTCTTCACATTCACATACAAGGAGCGCTTCAAATATCACATTCATGCATCAGAAGCCTCAGACCTTCATTGTCTGGAATCATTACATTTAATTCCATAAATCAGTTCAATATAGAATTTAAAACAATAATTAATTAAGTGAGGCCATCTAGGTTACTCACATTTTGCTCCAGAAAGCTATTACCTCGAAGTCCTGACAGTGTCTAGATGTTGTTGCTCAATATGCTCTTCTAAATCATACAATACATACACATTTATACACATCACAACTTTGTACAAATCAATCATCTAAAACAAACATATCTTGGGAAAAAAGGCATAAAATTTTCTATAGATGTTGGATTAATGTCATTATAGGATGCTTTCTAAGAGGACTTCAAGATCTATAACTTTTATGTAGACCCTAAAGAGAGATTTTGCCATCTAGAGGGTCAAAATTGCAAATTTTTGCAAGTGTACAGTGAATGTCTGCCAAGCAGACATACATCCCCCCTAACGGATATAGATGGGGTTGGGACATTTTTCAAACCCGTGAAGGTCTGCTTAGCAGACCTAATGTCCGTCCAACGGACATAGGAGAGATAAAACTCATTCAAGAGTATTTCCAATAGTTTCTACATATATCCTAACCTCACTTTCACTCTAAATTTTCCCAAATTCACTTTCTCTAATGCAACATCATTTCATATCAATTCAACTACCAATTTAATTTAATTAAACTCTCTAATCTCTACTCATTTGATTCATAACTTATAACTAATTCTCATCATTCTTGAATTCCTATCCTTTTTTTCATAACATAACTCATTCCTAAGTCTCAAACAATTCATATTCAAATCTCATCATTTCAAGTTGACAACTTCTTCAAGTATACCTTAATTTCAGCTCAACATCATCCATAAAAAATTCGTATTCCATGTTTGATCAAAAACATCCAAAAAACAAAATATTCTCGTACACTTTTATCAGAAATTTTTCTGCACATATCCTACTTCAATTTTCATTCCTAGCTGTTACCTTAATTCGTCTCATTTCAAGAACATAACTGAACATCCTGGTTAACATTTCACTTTCATTAAAACCTTAATTCATAATTCATAACATCTACATACAAATTATCACTCATGGTTTTCATACTCTTAAAACATATACATTCATCCACCCAATTTGTTGTACCCAGTTCTCAACTTCATGTCTAATTTTGAGACTCTTAGAGACAGAATTTAAATTCGATGTCTTCATAAAAAATGTATCCATATGTCTCTAGTTTAATTCAAATTAAGAATAGTCTCATTTGGATAACTAAAGAACAAGTTATGGATAAAATACAGATGCTTAATTAGTGAAAATGTTAATGTTAACATTTTTCAACTCTCTCTCTCTTCTAAATTTCCATATTTTTATCACTTCCTACATTTTACACCAAACACATCTTATACATAGATCATCTTTTCTACTTAATTTCCTCTTCATTGTCATCTCAATTCACAAGAAAAATCATGATCTATATTTGATCATTAACCCAAAAACAGAACATCAAACATGTTCATTCATTCATCAATCAATTTTTTGCATTTCATTCTACCTTATTTAGGACTCATTATAACTATATGTCAACTCTACATCAATTTATGAATCATTAAATATTATACATATTCAAAAACAAGGCATTTACATACACATTTCATCACTCACGTTCATCATACATAAAACATCATTTATGTCCATTTAACCTCTAACTATCTTCATACATGCTTCATTTAACACTACCCATGAAGATTAACAAGCTACTTGATTTAGCTTTAAATCTTCAAAATATCACTTAGCCCTAACTCCTAAGCATCATATGATCTTCATCTTCTAAAGGTAGTAGGGATAGGCTTTTAGTGACAAATGGAAGAAACAAAAAAATTGAAGTAGCAATTGATAGATGGAAGCAAGGTTCAACGTTGGTGATGGTTGGGAACACAATTCATTAAGAAGGAGAAGAGATGGACACGAAGAAGATGATGTTGGAGTTATGCAAATATAGTGCCCTGGAAAGCAAGTGTATTTACGTGTTACTTTATTTTCTTTAGTTACAGTTTTGTAATGAAAATATTTATTATTAATAAAACAAAATAGTTTGGTTTTAATTGTGTGAGCATTATACATCTAGTCAAAAGGTACCAAGATTCTTTTGTAAGTAATATACATATACATGGAGATGTATGGGAAACATGTATATTATTAGAATCTA
>JAOQMR010000212.1:20559179-20588151 GCA_027563865.1 Erythroxylum pelleterianum | reverse complement strand
CGGGAAGGTCCCGGTGACAAAAATTTTTGTTTTCCGCACCTGGTACATGTGATGTACCTCCCGGGATTTTCCTACATTTTGGACTCCTCATCTTTGCCTAGCTTCAAACCAATTGACATGGGAGTACTCACAGCTTTATAATCTTGCATCTTGAACCTGTTTAGAATGTCATAGACATATTTCTGCTAGTAATTAAAAATTCCATCACTAGATTGTACTACTTCCATGCCTAAGAAGTACTTCATGACTCCAAGATCAGTTATGTCAAAAACCTTCTCCATCTCTTTCTTGAAGTTTTGGATTAGTTCAAGTTGACTTCCTGTAACAAGCATGTCATCAACATAAATGGAGACTATTAAGAACTCACTTGCACTAGATTTTATATACAAAGTAGCTTCACTCTGACTCCTGTGAAAACCAAGTTGAATGAGATGGTTGTCCATCCTTTCATACCAAGCTCTTGGAGCTTGTTTCAGGCCATACAATGCTTTCTTTAAAAGATAGACCTGATCTTATTTACCAGGATTTGAAAAACCATTAGGCTATTCTACATAGATTTCTTCAGCAAAATGCATTTAGAATAGCAGATTTGGCATCAAGCTGATGTATCTACCAAGAGTTGTGAGCTACAAATATGACAAGAAGCCTAATTGTATCATACCTTGCCATTGGAGCGAAAGTTTCTTGGTACTCCACGTAATACTGCTGAGCATAGCCCTTCACCACCAATCTAGCTTTATGCTTGGAGACTGAGCCATTAGGATTGAGTTTTATTTTAAATACCCATTTGACTCCTATCACTTTGCAATTTTCAGGTCTATTAATAAGCTGTCAGGTTCCATTCTATTGATTATGTCCATTTCTGCTTGCATAGCTCTCCTTCATGCTTGAGAGTCTTATGCTTCAGCATAGCATGTTGGTTCTATGATCATCAAGTTGCACCTCTAATAGACATCTTCCAAAGTTCTGGTGTTCCTTACTGGTAAGTCATCTATCATTTCATCTTCAACAAGTTGAGATTGTTGTATTGGAAATCCATCAATAGAAGTTAATGCTCTGTTTCTGTACGTGAATAGTTTTTAGTGCTTTTAGAAATGATTAAAAAATGAATTTATAGTAAAGAGATAGGGTATATGGTGATGTTTGGAGATGAGAAAGATTGATTAAAATGAATGTTTGAGGAAGAAATGAAGAGAATGTAGAAATTGAATATGCAGAAAATTGAAAGTGAAATAGTGCAGTAAAATGGTGATATGCGTTAATGGATTTTTCTACTTTTAATGTTTGAGTTTTAATCTAGGATTTTGGCTTTGTTTTTTAATGACTTGAATTTAATGGAAGTCAAAAATGGGGTAGATATAAATTAGAAATGTGAGATAGAGAAAAAGAAAAGAAGAAGATGAACAAAATGCAGAAAAAATAAAGGAAAGTGCAAGAAATGATGAGATGCGTGAAAGATTTTCTGGTTTTTGATATTTGGTGTTGATTCTTGGTTTTGATCTATTTATGAATGTTTAAAATGAAGAGAAAATGAGAGTATAATCAAGTTAGAGAAGTTGGTTTAAAAGAAAAGAAAGAAGAAGAAAAATTACAGAGATTCGGATGAAGAAGAAGAAGAAGCACGATCGTGCTTCAATACAATTATGGCCTTTGGGAAAAAATTGGAGAGGCATCGTACTTCTGCACGATCATAACTTTCTGCTATTGTCTAGAGTCTCACAATCATACTTCTACACGATCTTGACTTTTCACAGGCAACAAAAATCTCACGAGCACGATCGTAACTTTTGAAATCTGTTGAGCACAATCGTGACTTCTATGGCTGGAGATAGTTTGAACATCCTTTGATCTTTTGGCCATATATTCTTCTCCTGACCTTCAAATGACACGGTATTTGAACCAACAAATTTGAAACACATTTTTAAATATCTAAGCCAAAAATTATAACCATCTGAAATCAATTGGGAGAGACTGAGTGATAAATTTGGGACGAAAATGATGAACAGTTCTGGAAAATTGGTGAATGGAGTATTTTCATTAAACATGTTTTGGTATTTTGACAATATCTTGTTTTGTAGTTATCCAAATGGAGTGATTTTTAATTTTAAGTAAACTAAAGACATGGGAATACAAATTGTCTGAAGAAATTGAGTCTTAATTCAGTCTCTAAGAATTTCAATTTATGGATGGAAGTTGAGTACAGGGCACTGTTTCAGTATAAGAATAGCCTGAAAATATTTATAACTTTCAAATTACTGAAAAAAAATTGAATAATCTTGGTGTCATTAGAAACTTAATAGATAGGAGAACAATTTTCTAGAAGAAAGTATTGCCAAATTACTTCATTTTCATTATCAAATTGATCATGTACAGTAGACCCGAAGGTATGTTTCATGAAAAATCTAAATTTGATCAAGTGAGGTATGAATTATGATTCTAATGGTTTTATTGAGGTATAAACCATAAGTATAAATGATACTTATGTGAGTTTGTAAATATGAATGTTTACGTGATGAGAATAATAGAGCGATACTCAGGATTGTCATGAACATGCATTGTGCATATTTTATATACATAAATGTGCATCAATCAATATTTATGAAATTGTGCAAAATTATGATATGTATATGTATGACATATTATAAAGGAGCAACTAGAACGTCAACATCCAAACGTTGCCGAAACTTCCAGACATTAGCTTCAGGAGCAATCTTTGAGTAACCTAGACGGTTTCACTCAATTAATTATTTTCTTTAAAATATGTTTTGAATGATGATATGAATGTGATTTGATTACGTTGATGCCGGAAAATGAAGGTCCGAGACTTGATGCATAAATGTGACATTGAAGTGCTACTTGTATATGAATGTGACGAAATAAGTGCTTCTTGACATGATTGTTTGAATATGAGAGATGCATTCTATACATGAATTTATGATTAGATAATGAGCGTTGTGACCTGAGTAGCCACCGAAAATGAGTTTAACGCTCCAAATGTGATTAAGAGCCAAAGGCTCACTATGTAAAATGAGCCTTGTATCTCCAACGGACAAGCGACAGTATAAATGAGCTCGGTATCCACAATAGATACGGGACAGTTTAGGCACTCGGTCACAATAATGTAATAATTCGAAAAGAGTCATATGAGCATTTCATATACATTATTATATGTATGTTGACTGATTGAAATGTATGTTGTTGTAGCTTTAAATGAGAAGGTGATATGTGATAATTTAAGCAAAAATGCAAAGATGTGAAGTATATGTTACATGTGTTATGTGTTGCATGAATTGAAGGAACCATCGATGATGGTTACCTCATTGAGTTCGCAAAACTCACTAAAATTGCATCATTGATTTTTCAGGATCGAGAGAGAGGACTTTAGCTACTAGGAGACGCTACAAGAAGTATAGTTTTGTACTTTTGGGAAGAAGAAGAAATGGCTCAAAGGTCGGTCAGCTGGGATTGGAAAGATTAGATAGACTTTGTGTGTAATTTCCTCTTTCATGTAGCATATTTTAAATTAGGATATGATGATGTACATGTATGGGCGTTTAAAAGCTACAATGTAAATACGCTCGGATTTATGAAATGAAATGAGGAAATTTTGGTTTTAAAATATTGTGACTTTCTTGATGATGTCTTATAAGAGAATAAAGATAGATGATTCCATGTTAAGTGATTGTAGTGACTGCTCTAACGCGCCATTATCATAGGTTATGTACTAGAATATCCTCCAGGTGTTCCGGTATGTACTTATGGTAATGGGGTGCTACACTTTGGCAGTGCTTGCAAGATGGATATAAATTCTAATTTGAACCATTACTATTACTACCATCTATTTTTTCCTGTTTCTTTTATTGAATTGCAACTTCCCTTTTTCAGGTTGTTATTTTTGCACAAAAAAAGCACCTTCATTGACTCTATCCTACATTAGAGTCCTTCTTTGCTCTTGTGCTTGAAGAGCACTCATCAACTCACCTAATAAAATCATGTTGAGATCTTTGGACTCTTCAAGAGAGGAGATTTTTTACTCAAACCTCTTAGGAAGAGTTGCAAGGACTTTTTCGACAATTCTTTTCTCTGGAAAATCCTCACCGATTAGTTTAATGTTATTGAAAATTAAAGAAATGCGATCAGCATACTTGCCAATAGTTTCTTCTTCCTGCATGTGTTGAGACTCAAATTCTCTCTTTAGGTTCAACACTTTCATTTGACGTGCCCTGTCACTACCTTGGTATTCTTCCTTCAGCCTATCCCAAGCCTCCTCTACTGTATTGCAAGCCATAATTTTGTAGAAGACATAATCTGCCACAAAATTCTAAATGAGTGACTTCACTTTGGACTTTTTTGGTTTCTCTTCACTGTTAAACTTGATTTGAGCCATAGTGGGATCTCTTGGTAGAGGAGGAATTGGCCTATCTTCTGTCAAAGTTTCCCAAAGATTATAGGCTTTTAAAAAAGCCTACATCTTCACCGACCAAATGTGATAGTTTTCACCAATGAAGATGACAAGAGAGTTTAAAGAGAGGCTGCTGGATGCCAATGGTTTGTTGGTTAAAAATGTTTTGGTCCTATAAGATCAATTGAAGCTTTGATACCAATGTTGAAACAAATTCTGGAAATATATAAATGTTCGACAATTTAAGCATGAATCATTTTGAGTGTTAAATGTTATAAGTTTTGAGCTAAATTAATGAATGCTTAAATTGCCAAACATATATATATATATATATATATATATGTATACATCTATATATGCTTGACTTTGGTCAATTCCCAGTGATTATAAAAATATTAGCCATTGAGCTGTGTTGCTCACCCCATTATTTCCTTCCCAGGTGCAAAACTAGAAGGTTAGAAATCCTTGCAAGGCATCAGAAACTCTAAGATATTAGAAACTTTTCTAACTAAGTTAGTTCGATAAATTTTAGATAGCCTTATAAGCATGTCAAACATTGAGCATCCTTTATATGTTGTAATTTGTGTTAAGTCTTTGTTTATAATGTAAATTTGTAATTAAAGTTATGTATGAGCTTTTGTGCTTTTGGCAAATGAGTTTAGAACTGAAAAGTTCCCATGTGTATGTGCATGTTTCTTTGGTAGTTGCACATTTCAAAAATCCAAGTCTCTCCTATGTGTGGAAATTGTGTGCCAAATTTAGGAGAAAAACTGGACTAATTTAGACTAAATTAGTCAAAGTTGCCTTCTGGAAAGTTGTAGCTTATCTTTCTAGCTTTCTATCGATATATACTATGACATATTTGGGCATAGCAGTCAAAAGTTATGGTCTTTATAAGGGGAGTTGTATCATCTATAAAGACGCTTCATTTGTGATGACATCATATCATCTGTGATGATGTCATATCGTTTGTAAGGATGATTCATTTGTAAAGTTGCTTCATCCGTAAAGACGCTTCATTTGTGATGATGTCATATAGGCTTGGATGATGTCATTTCATCTTAAGAGTTGTATCGTCTTAAGTTGACTCTGCTTCATCTTAAGTTGACTCTGCTTCACCTTAAGAGTTTCATCGTCTTAAGTTGAATTTCTTCGTTTTAACTTGACTCTGCTTTGTGGCTTTCGTCTGCTTTATGGCATTCTCCTTCTTTTTAGCATTCGTCTGCTTTGTGGCATTCGTCTGCTTTTTGGCATTCGTCTGCTTTTTCCCCTTCACTTGTTTTTCGCATTCGTTTGCTTTTTGGCATTCGCCTGGTTTATGGCATTTGTCTGCTTTGTGGCATTCGTCTGCTTCGCATTCGTCTACTTTTCCCCATCCGTCTATTTTTTGTTTCCTCTATAGTTAACCCTCTGCTTCTTCTGCACATTGTTTATCTTGAATCGTCTGGTCAAATTTTTGACCTCCAGATGATAGAATCCGTCTTCAAGGTCTTCATGGAAGTTATAGATCTTGAAGTCTTCTTTCGAACAGTCTATAGAATTGTTTAATCCGACCTTTACAGAGAAAGTTATGCCTTTTGTCCCTAAACAAGTTCGATAGGGTCAAGGATAAGTATTGTTTCAGTTTATGGCTCCGAATGTTAGGCTCCGAAAGTGGGGTCCAGCATTGTTTGGTATCAGAGCTTAGGTTTTTCCTAGGCTTAAATACAAAGTAAGAGGAATTATTATGTTATGTCATTACTTGTTGCATTGTGAATTGATTGAATTGCATTAAGTGACATGCATGTCATGCATACATGTAGGAATTAAGACTAAAATAAAATGTAAAGCTAATAGTTATTGTTTACATTGAAGGAGAAAGATGCCACCTCGTAGAAGGACATGAGGAGCATTGCAAGGATCAATTGCACCTGACTCTCTACCAAGGGAGGAGAGTACTGATGAGTTTGTAGCCCCAGGGAATGCTGAGGCTTCTGTAGGGCCTAGTAGTGAGCCCAATCGATCACAAATGCCTCCTCTCCTTCAGGAGCAAGTGCCTGCTCCATTGGATCCGAGGATGTTTCAGGCATTTTCTTAAGTCATGGGCCAGATGCTGAAATCTTCTACTCCGACCCCAGTTAAGAAGAGGAAATAGTTTGATAAGCTCAGGAAGTATGGGGCAGTAGATTTCTATGGGACAACGGATCCAGAAGAAGTCGAGACTTGGATGAGGAAGACTGAGAGGATACTGGATCAAATAGATTGTGAGGATTATGAGAAGGTCATGTATGCTTCTAGCCTACTTAAGGGGGATGCTCTGCATTGGTGGGAGAGTGTGCCAGAGAGCCAGTTGAGACCGTCAGTGCTTGCATGGAAGGATTTCTTTGCAATGTTTAAGAAGAAGTGTCTCAAGTGTATATTCAGCAGAAACAGAGATAATTTCTGAGTCTTATCCAGAGGGAAATGACCGTGAGTGAATATGAGCTTCGATTTACACAATTGGCTCAATATATAGTAGAGATGATGATGAGTGAGGTAGTTAAGTGCCGTAGGTTCTAATAAAGGTTACACCTAGCTATCAGAGAGAAAGTGGTGGTATAGAATTTTTATGATTTTCAACAACTGGTTGAAGCGGCCTTGAGGGTGGAGAACATTGAGAATATCAAGAGTGATGTGAACAAAAAGAGAAAGGGGGGAGAACAACTCAAGAGGGGATGTGGTACTTCGATGCCTGAAAGGAATGCCAGGACCTTCCCTATGCTTTCTGAGGAGAGGAGCAGTGTGCAAGCAGGAATAAACCGATGATGACTCCTACTGTTTCTCATCAAGCCTAAACAATGGGAGGCAGTTAAAGGGGTGAAGGGGACAAGTCATCAGTCCGTAAGTGCGAACACTGTGGAAGGTTTCATAAAGGGGAATGTTACCAATTGATGGGAGCATGCTTCAATTATGGAGAGAAAGGGTACATAGCTAGAGAGTGTCCGCAGTATGCAAGAAGAGAGGGGACACAGATGCAAGCTTCGAAGAGAACTGAGGCAGTGGGGCACAAGACTGCAACTAAAGTGGGCAATTCTGATTCAATAAGGAGGGTGAATCCTCCAGGAAGACCAAGGAGGCAAGAACCAGCTAGAGTATTTGCAATGACACGGGAGGACGCAGAGACCGCTCCAGAAGTTGTGACTAGTACGGTTAAACTATTTGATGTTAATGTTGTTCTTTTAATTGATCTGGGCTTTACCCCCTCTTTTGTTTCATTGAGTATAACTATCTACGATAGGAATTTGAGCCCGTTGAATACTCCTTTGATGGTGAGTACTCCAATAGGCCAGTATATTGTCATTACTCAAGTTTATAGAGACTGTGAGATAAATATTGGAGGAGAACCATTTGTGGTGAATCTAATTCCATTAAAGGTGGGAAGATTAGATATGATTTTGGGTATGGACACCTTAGAGAAATATAATGCCAACTTAGATTGCAAACAGAAGGCAGTTGATTTCGAGCTGGATAATGGAAGAAAGGTGATGTTTATGGGAGATAGAAAATTTAGCTCATCGAGGATTGTTTAGACTTTGATGGCAGAGAAAATGATGAGGAAAGGGTGTGAAGCATTTTTGGTCTATGTGGTAGACACGAAGGCAGATAGAGGGAAGTTAGAAGATATACCGGTGGTCATGGAATTCCCGGATGTCTTTCTCAAGGAGTTACCAGGCCTACCACCACCTAGGGAAATTGAATTTCTCATTGAGCTTCTTCCAGGCATAATACCAATTCCGGTTCCACCTTATAAAATGGCTCTGGAGAAATTGAAGGAGCGTAAGGAGCAATTGGTAGATTTGTTGGAGAAAGGTTACATTAGACCAAGCTCTTCACCTTAGGGAGCTCCGGTCTTTTTTTGTGAAAAGAAATGATGAATCATTGCGAATGTGTGTAGATTATAGGAAGCTTAACCATGTCACCATTAAGAACAAATATCCGCTTCCACGTATAGATGACTTGTTTGATCAGTTACAAGGGGCAAGGGTCTTTTCGAAGATAGATTTGAGATCAGGTTACCATCAGTTGAGGATAAGGGAGCCAGATGTGTCAAAGACTGCTTTTAGAATACGGTATGATCACTTTTAGTTCTTGGTCATGCCTTTGGGGTTGACAAATGCAGCTGTAGCTTTCATGGATTTGATGAATAAAGTTTTTAGGCCTTTCTTAGACCAATTTTCCATTGACTTTATTGATAATATTTTGGTCTATTCTAATAGTGATAAGGAGCATGTGGAACATTTAAGAATTTCTTTGGGGACATTGAGGAAGAATGAGTTGTATGCTAAATTCGAAAAATGTGAATTTTGGCTAAAGGAAGTGACATTTCTTGGACATGTGATTTCAAAGCAAGGAGTACATATGGATCCGAGGAAGATAGAACCTGTTGTGAAATGAGAAGCACCTAAGAATGTAGCTGAAGTGAGAAGTTTTGTGGGATAGGTTGGGTATTACAGAAGGTTTGTGGAAGGCTTTTCTATAATAGCCTCTTCACTTTCCAAATTGACAAGAAAGAATTAGAAATTTGTATGGATAGAGGAGTGCCAGAGCAGTTTTGAGGAATTAAAGAATAGACTTACAATTGCACCGGTTTTGACTCTGTCTTCGGGTAGTGACAGATATACAGTTTATAGTGATGCCTCAAGGTAAGGATTAGGCTGTGTGTTGATGCAAGGAGATAAAGTGATTGCTTATGCTTCTAGGCAATTAAAGCTTTATAAGATGAATTATCCTATGCATGACTTGGAGTTAGTAGCCATAATTTTTGCATTGAAGTTTGGATATATTACTTGTATGGAGTCACTACTAGGGTATTTACAGACCACAAGAATCTTAAGTATTTGATGAGCCAAAAGGAGTTGAATTTGAGACAAAGAAGATGGTTAGAACTGTTAAAGGATTATACTTAATGGTAGACTATCATCCAGGGAAAGCTAATGTAGTAGTAGATACATTGAATAGGAAATCAACTATGGCATATATGGAGATAGTATATATTCCTTTGTTGGAGGAATTAGCTAGACTTAAAGTGACATTGAGACAAGTCAAATCTGGTTGTGTACTGACAAATTTTAGAGTGAGGCTAGTATTGAATGAAAAGATTAAGAAGTTACAGAAACAAGATGAGTATTTGAGCAGGCTCCAGAAAGAGATAAAAATTGGTAAACCTTCTGAAATAGAGATTAGAGAAGATGAATTGATGGTAATAGGTAACAGATTATGCGTTCCAAACATGTTGGAATTGAAAGATGAGATTCTTGATGAGGCACACAATGCGCCCTATGTTATGCACCCAGGAAGTACAAGAATGTATAGGGATTTGAAAGAGCATTTCTGGTGGAAATGAATGAAGAAAGAAGTTACAGAGTATGCTAAAAGATGCTTAGTGTGCCAGCAAGTTAAAGCTAAACACCAGGAACCTTCAGGAAAATTGAAACCTCTACCGATTCCTGAAAAAAAATGGGAGAAGGTTACGATGGATTTCTTGATGGGATTGTCGAGGACTAGCAAGAAGCATGATGTAATATGGGTGATTGTGGACAAGCTAACCAAGTCCGCACATTTCTTGCCAATTAAGCAGACAGATTCTTTGAATGCTTAGCCCAGAGATATGTAGATGAAATAATCAGACTTCATGGGATTCCAAGCTCTATAGTTTCAGATAGAGATCCCAGGTTCACCTTCAGATTTTGGGAAAGTTTACAAGAGGCTTTAGGAACCAAGTTGCATTTTAGGACAGCTTTCCATCCACAAACCAATGGACAATCGGAGAGGACGATCCGGACATTGGAGGCAATGTTAAGAGCTTGTGTTATAGACATTAAAGGTTCATGGGATGATCATTTACCTTTAATCGAGTTTGCTTATAATAATTCCTATCACTCAGGAATTCAGATGGCACCTTATGAAGCTTTGTACAATAGGAGGTGTAAAACTCCTATTTGTTGGGATGAGGAAGGTGAGAGAAGGCTTTTAGGGCTTGAATTGGTGCAAGTTATAGTCGATAAGATTAAATTGGTGAGACAGAGAATTAAAGCAGCTCAAGATAGGATGAAAAGTTATGATGATGCACATAGAAAGGAGATGGAATTTGAAGAGGGAGACAAAGTGTTTCTTAGAGCTTCTCCATGGAAAAGGGTTTTGAGATTTGGTAAGAAGGGCAAGCTTAGTCCAAGATACATAGGCTCTTATTAGATCATTGAGAAGATTGGGCCTTTAGCCTATAAGTTAGCTTTGCCACGGGAATTATCTAAGATTCTCTTTCATGTATCGATGCTAAGGAAGTACCGATCGGATCCTTCACACATAGTTCAACCTTCAGAAGTTCAGTTAAGGGAGGATTTGACATATGAGGAGCAACTAGTAGAGATTTTAGATTCAAAGGAAAAAAGTTTTGAGAAACAAGATTGTAAAGCTGGTTAAGGTCTTATGAAAGAACCATTCAACGGAGGAGGCAACATAGGAGCCTTTAAAAGCAATGAAGCAGAAGTATTCATACCTCTTCGTGGACTCAGGTAAGAATTTCGAGGAAAAAATTCTTTAAGGGGAGAATTGTTGGACCATAAAAAAATTTATTCATTAGTGATTTATTATTTCATTATTTTTAGAGTTGAGTCATCAAATTAGCAAGTATGAATAGAAATTAGAAATTAGATTTTAGAATGAAGTGTTAGAATTAAGTTGGAATTAATATGGTGTTTAATGGGTTAAGAGAGTTAGTAGACTTAGATAAAACAAAAGAAGGGCAAATTTGGAAGATTAAGCTAAACATGAGGCTTGAAATAAGAAAGAGAAGAAGAGAATAGAGGGTATCGTGAGAACCAAAGAGAGAAGGAAGAGAGAAAAACGTTAAAAGAGAGAAGAGAAGGAAAAAAATCGTGGAGAAAGAAGAGAAAGGAAGAAGAAATTGTGGGAACAGGAAGAAATCAAACTTCTAAGGTAAGTATCATCTTTCTTCTTGCTTAGTAGGAAAATAAAAGGGATTTGAGAGAGAGATGAGTTATGTAAGAAGAAGAAGAGAAACCTTAGATGAATTTTTATGGATTTCTAAACTAGATCCTAGGTTTTTCTAGTCTAGATGGATTATGGGTAGGTTAAATTTGACCTAATTATATGTCTGTGGAAATTTTGTGATTTCTTTGTTTTGATGTTATAAGTTATTGGAATGTTGTTTTGAATGAAACCTTGGTTGTTTTAAGAAGCCAAGGGAATCCTACCCAAGAGCAAAGGGAAAGGCAAGCTGGACAAAGATTTCCGCAAGCTAATTAGGTAGGTAATGTATTTATAGTTATTGCTTGATTGGGCAAATTCTTGCCTATGTGTGTATATGTTAAATCTTGAAATGGATTTGTTTGAATTATTATGACTGATTAGAAATGCATGATGCTTTGTAATTTTGTTATACCTTGAAAGAGGTTATAACATTTGAATTAAGTGAGAAGAAAAGAAAGAGCATGAAAAGTATGAAAGCATTTGATGAAATGTTTTGAGCATGAAATGAATATGTGCTTTGTTTGGGCAAGAGAGAAACCCATTTCATTAGTCACGTGCACGTTGACCCATAGCCTTCTCCCGGCTGCTCGCTTGAGGCCATGAGATCATAAGAAATCAGACTTATTTTATTCACAGAGTAAACTTCGATTTCTCAGTTTCGTTCCACGAAACTCTCGAGTCATTTGTTTGTGCATTGCATAATTGAATTGTCAAGCATAAATCATTTTGAGTGTTAAATGTTATGAGTTTTGAGCTAAATTAATGAATGCTTAAATTGCCGAACATATATATATATATGTATACATGTACATATGCTTAACTTTGGTCAATTTCCAGTGATTATAAATATATTAGCTACTGAGATGTGTTGCTCACCCCACTATTCCCTCCTCAAGTGCAAAACGAGACAGTTAGAAATCCTTGCAAGGCATCGGAAACTCCAAGATATTAGAAACTTTTGTAACTAAGTTAGTTCAATAAATTTTGGATATCCTTATAAGCATGTCAAACATTGAGCATCCTCTATATGTTGTAATTTGTGTTAAGCCTTTGTTTATAATGTAAATTTGTAATTAAAGTTATATATGAGCTTTTGTGCTTTCGGCAAATGAGTTTAGAACTGAAAAGTTCCCCGTGGGTATGTGCATGTTTCTTTGGTAGTTGCACATTTCAAAAATCGAAGTCTCTCCTAGGTATAGAAATTGTGTGCCGAATTCAGGGAAAAAACTAGACTAATTTAGACTAAACTAGTCAAAGTTGCCTTCTAGAAAGTTGTAGCTTATCTTTCTAGCTTGCCATCGGTATATAGTATGAAATATTTGGGCATAGGAGTCAAAAGTTACGGTCTTTATAAAGGCAATTGTATTGTCTGTAAAGACGCTTCATTTGTGATGACGTCATATCATTTGGGATGACGTCATATCGCCTGTGAAGATGTATCATCTGTAAGGATGATTTGTTTGTAAAGTTGTTTCGTCCGTAAAGACCCTCCGTTTGTGACGACGTCATATCGTTTGTGATAATGTCATTTCATCTTAAGAGTTGCGTCATCTTAAATTGACTCTGTTTCGTCTTAAGAGTTACATCGTCTTAAGTTAACTTTGCTTTATCTTAAGCTGACTCTGCTTTATGGCATTCGTCTGCCCCGTATTCGTCTGCTTTTCTGCATTCTTCTGCTTTTTGGCATTCGTCTGCTTTTTTGGCATTCGTCTGCTTTTGGGCATTCATCTGGTTTGTGACATTCGTCTGCTTTGTGGCATTCGTCTGTTACACATTCGTCTGCTTTTTCATATTCATTTGCTTTTCCTCATTCGTCTACTTTTCTGCACTCGTCTGCTTTTCCCCATTCGTCTGCTTTTTGTTTCCTCTATAGTTGACCCTCCGCTTCTTCTGTACACTATTCATCTTGAATCGTCTTGTCAAATTTTTGACCCTCCAGATGATAGAATCCGTCTTCAAGGTCTTCATGGAAGTTGTAAATCTTGAAGTCTTTTTTCGAACAATCCAAAAAATTGTTTAATCCGACGTCTACAGAGAAAGTTATGCCTTTTGTCCCTAAACAAGTTCGATAGGGTCAAGGACAAGTATTGTTTCAGTTTATGGCTTCGAATGCTGGGCTCTGAAAGTGAGATCCAACATATATCCTATAACGAATAGATTGATTATAGTTTTAGTGACATAATTATTTAAAGTATTATTTATCTTATGTATATTCATTTAATTAATTGATGTATAAGATAAAGTTTATAGAATTAATATATATATACATGAATTTATGATGAAATCATAAGTATAAAATTCATATTGTAGTTATTTATTATCTCAAAATTGATGATAGTCATTGTTCTCTTGAGACTATACACTAATAGGGTGTAAAACAAGACTAGTATATATTATATTTCTTTTTTAAATATATAAATCAACTACTTCTTTTACAAACTTAAGTAGTCGACCTCATGGACTAAAGTATTGAGATACTTAAACAAACAAATTGGTGTTTGTTGGAGAATAAGTTCATTAAATTGAACCCATATGAGAATTCCGATTGGATCATTGCTTGTATATCAATGAAAATTTTTTTTGTGATGATTGTATCCCTTAAAAAACTCCAAATCTATTAAAATGTGGGTGCTTTTTACCATAGTGCTTCTTAATGTATCCTTTAAAAAGTTATTGAGCTATTAAAATGTTGTCACCTATTAGCATGTCCCATATGAAAGCTCCTTGTATGTATATATATTTTCGTATAAACTCTTTCAATATGCTTAATATAAGGTTGCAAATAAGTTTATAAATTGTATTAAATATAAAATAGGAATGAATTTTGTTAGAGAGTAAAGAGAAGGAACCTTGGGAATGAGGCATATGTAGATTTTCTCTTTTGGGAATGAGGCATATGTAGATTTTGTCAACTTCCTTTAACATTTTCTCATAATTGATGAACTCCAATACGACATTTGTAACCAAAGTCTTAACACGGTTCCATGCTTTCTAAAAATAGAAGCCATTACGGAAAGGGGGTTTTTAATTCACCATAATCCTATCAATTTATTTTCGAAGGAACCAAGAACCTTCTTGCTTTTTGTTTTGAGTACAAATGTTCCCGTCCATTCTAAGGTTAGTTAACTGGATGTCTTTTGCACATTCTTTCAAATCTTTTAAGAATTTTATCAAGCACGAGTTTCCCTTTACCTTGAAATGATGAAGTATCATATTAAAGTCTCATAATAAGATTCAAGGGGATTAATCATAGATGTTAGATCCCTCAATTTGTTCCATAAAGGGATTCTTTAAAACCTATGATTAAAAGGGTAAACAAAAGAAATCTTAAAGTTAAACTTCTCCAGTTTCATTTTAGAAAGAAGATATATCAATTGATCCTTAATAATAGAGTGCATAATTTCAATCATATTCGGATCATAAGCTAATAGAATCTTACCATTAGAATGTCTCTGATAATTAGAGATTACATTCCATTTTTTGTTTACAAAATATCAAGTTCATATAGTTATCCTCCTTCAACTTGATTTCCAAAAGCCCCACCAAAATAGGATTAGTGGTTCCTAAGTATTATTTCAGAGTTAGTTGTTTCTTAAGGCAGTTAAGCCCCCTAACATTCCATGAGAAAATAGTTATAGATTAGGACCTACAATGGAACCCTTCCCTTTTCTATTTGATTTTCTTCTACTAATAGGTTGAAACTCTTTACCTACTTCACGAATTGAGTGAATATTAGGGGTTTATCCTCTGATTTGGGCTCATTACTCTCTAGTTAATTAGTATTTAAGGTTGAGCTCCCTTTTTGAAATGTATTAGGATCCTCCTACAAGCCTAGAGACAACACGTCTCCTCTTATAGGGTGATTGGTAACTTTACTCGAAAATGAATATGGATGAATTTCCTCCTAATATGTTGTTTGAATTGTTAAATTAGTAACCTAAATGTGTTCTTTAAGAGAAGGGTTCTAATTATCTAAATCTTCCTCACTTCCATTTATAATATCAATATTCCTTTTAAGGTGCAAAGACACGAATTCTTAGTGCTCACTTGTAATCAATTTTCTTCAATTATAAGAAACCTTCAGAGAGTCCTCAAATAAGTCACCATTCTTATCAAATCTTAAGAGTGGTATCAGCTTTGGAAGTGATTGTTGAATTTCCATAAGCACATAAATATGTGCATACATAACTATCTTCTTATTGAAAATGGCATCATCATAGTATAAAGGCTTGCCAAGAGAGCTAGTTAAGTAGCTTAACCCTTAGTTGTCCAATACTCCAATGGCAAGTCATGAATTTTGATCTATGGGCGAACTTGTTTCACCTCTAAGTTTCCATCTTTGAACAAAAATGGGGTTGTAAGGACCTAGTTCTATCACTTTTGTACTTGTATAAGAGACGCAAATTTGAAAATGAACAAATTTGAGTCATTAAACAAGACTTCGCTCAAGCCAATTTTTCCAATGATGGATAACCCAAGTATTCAAAGTTAGGAAAGGTGGCGTTTTAGTTATGAAGAAACTTATAAGAGTCCCATCCCAAATGGAAGCTTCTTCCTTCAATATTTCCACATGGTGAGTAATTATAACTAAGGCAACTTCTCCACTAAGTGGACAACAACAAATTTTCTACAAAAGAGAGGAGTCTCTTAACACTTGCAACTAAGAGGACCAAAAAAATAAGGATAATGCTGAAAATGACCTAAGGGACAGACAGCAAAAGAATGAAGGATGAAAGCAAGATGAAGAAGACAAGTGTTGAAAGGGAAAGGGACGAAGGAACTAATGGATATAGGAAAAGGTTCGAAAGAGAAGAGGAGGACAAAACTGAGAGAGAGAACAATTTGAAATTGCACAAGTAGAAGCAGACAACAAAGAAATTAGAACAACAGAACAATAAGAAGTAGCTTAAGAAGAAGAGGCCACAACAAGAGAACCAAAGATCTAGAAAAAGCCACATACACCATGTACAGAAGACAGTAGTTAAAGGGTCTCTCTATGTGGTTGCAATCTATTTACTATGCAAAATAGTCCGTGGACAGAATCTAGAGGCAATTAGGGAGAGAATAGCTCATCTAAAGCATTAAGAATGCAAATGACTACACATCCGGATTAATTGGATGATCTTTTTGCTGCTATACAAAAGGTGATGATTTATCTGATGACGCAAATAGGAGAGTAATGGAAGATTTATTAACCCTCTTGCAAAGCAATGCTACCGAAGGGGTGGTACAAATTGATCTGGTTTGAAAGTTTCGAATCCTAAACATTTTGATAGAACCCATGATGCAAAAAATATTGAAATTTTTTTGGTACATGCAGTAGTACTTTAGCTTGTGTCAATAGTTATTTTTCAAAGAAAAAGAATTCGACATAAGAACGCTTGATTTGGTTAACAAAATTATGTTGAGAATTTAATTGGTAGATAAAATACAAGTGCCTAATTGAATGGCTTAACACCATTTCACCGATATTTTTTTTCCTTAATTCCTATTTACGATAAATTTACTCCCAATAAATTTACTCCCACTACATTCAATTTCAATATCGACCCTATTGCTAGGGGTATCCTATAACGTTTAATATTTACGATAAATTTACTCCCACTACATTCAATTTCAATATCGACCCTATTGGTGTTGAAATTGATCAAAATTCAACCCTTAAAATTGGCCGAAAGGCCACTTCATACCAATGTCATTTTCCTATAAGTAACCGAAACAAATGCAGTTTCATTTGACCAAAATAATGTTTTGATCAATTATACTAAAACATTAATGTGATGCTTGCTCAAACCGAGCTTGGGCAGCTAGCAATAGGCATCGCCCCGCCGACAGTTAGTAATCAAAACGACTAGGTGAATTTACCACGAGAAGGTCTAAGTTTATAGGTGCCATGGTTTTCCTGTGTGCCTTTTAGGATCCCGTGTTAAGTTAACCCCTGCACAACTTTCTAGAACAAAGGGTATGAAGAATGAACAGCGTGAAATGGCATGATCCGCGAACGATATCAATAAAATATGGAAAACTTAAGAAAATGCAAGAAAAGGAGTTCTAGAATGTATTCTTAAATCTTACAGGTCCAGAGAGAGCCAAAAAAAAAAAACAAGTAATAATTGCAGACGAGAGTGGAATTATCTACCTTTCAGACAGAAATAAAAGGTAACCATTGCAGATAAGAAGTGGAATTATCTGCCTTTCCGACGATTTTTCAGAACAGCACACTCTGAACAATACCATTTTCCTTTTGGATGTTCTTTAACCCCAACACATCCAAAATGGAACCATTCAATTTTGCACTGGTAAAGACCAGAAATTTCATCAAATTACAAATCCAACATAAAACCAGTATAAGATGCTTTGGCAAAATCAAAGAAAAAACGTAAAAGAGAGTTTGGTCACATACGTCAGGATTGTCACAGGCAACCATGTCCCCATAGCTGACTTGATTGCAGAAACAATATGTTGGTTCATTTGGGTCCACTGGCAAATCTAACTCCATACCAGTAAGATTTGCAGAAATTGCTGCCGTTGCCACTTCTGTTGCTGCAACACTAGCTGCTGTTGTTGATGCTGTAGCCAGCCGTGTTCTGCAACAAATGTCAAGTTAATCAATTCTCCATTCTGCATAGTGATAAATATGCAAGCTCATATTCATTTTGAAATTGAAATTGAAGCTTTTCAATTACTGATCGAAATTTATTCCACCCATAAGTTGGTAGACTCTCTCCCTTTAAACATACTTACAAATACAAGCATCTCCACGCAAATTGCACGTAGGCACCCACAAATGACCTCACATATATGTGCAAGTGTGAGAGTACATGTCCAAAACACAATTGTATGCCACCTTATGATGTACATTGGCACAGTACTCTTTTCAAAATTTAGGGAAGTTATAGTTGGGTTCACAAAAGGAAGGACTCCAGTCAGACCCTGAATATTATGTCCTCTCTGTGCATCTTCCAACAGCATGTTTACAGTTCCTACACCAGTTACCTCCCCCATGTCCCAACTGAGGCTAGGAAGTTCCTGAAGTCCGTCTTAATAAATTACTGTTCAAAAGCAATCTCATCCAGAGAATCCTACTTATTCAGGCAAACCAGAATCACACATCAACATATTTAATTTCTGCACAATCCATTCGAGTGGATGTTTCCATAAAGGCAATAACCGAGACATAAGGTGAACAAGCCAATACATCTACTGCAGAATAAGTAATCCATGTAAGAGCCATAATCAGAAAAGGCAGTTACTTTTTACGTCCTCTACCACCACCCTCACCACTCCTTCCAACTCTTGGAGTTCCACCAAGAATTGAAGCAGGTGTTGCAGTAGGTGCAGAATTTTCTGTCGAAAGCCATATCGTTAGGTAAAGAACATATATATGAAGGAATATAATTGCTCAAGTGGTAGTGAATACACAAATTATAACCTGGCATAATATAGTCAATTAAAGTTGAGTAAAAGCAAATTACCACGCCGAAGCTCTTCATCAAATTTCCTCAAATACTGATCAAGTTGTTGTATGTGTGCATCTACCTGAAAGTGTAATTGCAAAATACAAGCTAGTTAACTGATGCCGTTAAGTAGGAACATGGGAGGACCATCAGAATTGAAGATGTTGCCACAGGATATGAAACACAGGTGCCATCAGTGCTCCTTTTGGGGGAACATTGAGTCAACAATCATATTGAACTTTTATTGACAGTAACATCCTTTTTGTAGTTATTATTTAGCGTCAATTAATTTAAATGCTGATACTGTACAGATAAGACCAAATGTCTACAGAAACACTACTATCAAAACATTCATAAACAGCAAATATACTAAAAAAAATAACATCTCTCTCAAGCCTTTTAACCAAGTGCTAAGGCCTCAAAGAGAATGTTCTTAGAGCCTAGAGAAGAAACATCAGTGGGTCTTAGGGTCTTAGGTTTACGTAGTTAACAAATTGGTAGAACTTCCAACTTCGAGAAAGCTCATCATCATGAAATAAATAAGTAAAGAAGGAAGCAAGCAAGTTGGTTATATTTCACCAAAGACAGAAAGGTCCTTGTAACAGAATATCAAGCATAAGGCACAGATTTTGATCAACCCATAGCAGAAAACTTGGCCAACACAATCTATGAAAGTCTTTCTGTTGCTGGACTGATTTTGTAAATAAGTGCAAAAACGGCTACAATTGTTTGTTTTAGTTAAGGCCTCTAGAGAGGCCTATTTGAGATGTGCCAATAATGAATGTACGACAGGAAGATTAAGCAATCAGAAATATACCAAAGAGTTTCAATATAAGGCATAGAACTTCTGGACAGACAACAGCTCATTATAAGCTAAATGTTCAGAAAGTCAGGACCAATTTAGTCTCTGAACCACAATTGTTAAAGACTAGTAAATACTAATTCTATGACTGTAAAATTTCAATATAAAGACATATTTTGTTAGATAACAGTTCCCAGCAACCTACAAAATTACAGCAGTGGAAATGCTTGAGATCGAGACTGACAGTGGACCAACAGCAGAATCAGCAGTCTATGCGCCAAATAAATAGAAAATGGAAAATTATCCACGTCATTCATTCACTAAAAGCAAGCCCAACATGCATAATACAAATCTGAGGGATTAGGCCTACCAAATCATAAGCTTGGACAGCCAACGCAACCTTTTCATCTGCAATTCTGATACTATGCTTTTGCTCATCAAGTGCCTCATCTGAGAATCTAATGAGTGAAGTATCTGGTGTAATATTTCCAGCCTTAACTCCTCGCTTAATCTCCTCTATTTCTTTTTCACATCGTTGTTCATTTTGTCGTTGGATTTCTATTCATATACATAAAAATAGTGAAAGTTTGTTACAGAAACCTACTCAAACAGAATAGGATAATTAAAGCTACATACAGGGCAGCAACAAGAGCACAATGCGAAAAAATTACTAAAGTATCACAGGACATGCATATTCAAAAATCTTATCCAGTTCGCCATGCTCCGTGAGTTTGTGTAGAAATGTTGTTCCGGTCAACTGTTCCCATGGTTAACCCATACCTCTAGGTCTTGGATAGAGAACTTCAATCAGAAGGAAAGTCCAACTAGAGAGTTTTTTTTTTCATGTTGACACTTGAAACATATTTTCAGCACTAAGCCAACAACACAGAAATCCTCCAAAAAGATGAAATATCTTGCCTAAGAAATTCTACTGAAACTTAGAAAATAGACCTACTCCATCAATTAGCCACCAGCTATAAGTAAATATTTATTCCATGTTGGAATCATCACCACCTACAACGGGAATATTGCAAGTCAACAACAACAAACAGTCCAGCTGAACAAAGGGAAATCTGTTAGTAGTCCCTTTTGACTAACTATACAAGAGATTCACTCATGGAAGAAAGAGGAAGACAGGAAAATAGATAAGTTTATTTTGAATGAATAACAATTTTTTTCCGTCTATTTTTATGTTAAGATTTTATACCCTTTATTAGGAAGTTGTTAGGAAATGTTAGGGCTCTCAAGAGGAGTCTAGTTAAGCTTTTCAAAGCTGGAAATAACGTAAACAAAATTTTAATATCATAGTTCCTTTCCTTAAGAGATTGAAGGGTTCTCTCTAATTAGCCCCTTCTTCCTAACCTATCCAAATAGACCATAAAGGAAGAAAGACCCTTAAAAACAAGCCAACCTATATTTTTTAGCAGGGTCCCATCACCAGAAATCGGTCTATTCGGTAGTAGAGGCACTGGTTATGTGAGAATAATGTACCTTACAATAACAGTTAGAAGCCTTTATAGCTATAAACCAAGAGGATCAAGCCAGGGACAAGGCAGAAAGAGAACATGAAAGGGAAACTAACGAGGCCAAGCAAAATGCTATGACAGCTGAATTGGAAGAACTTTCTCTGGGAAGGAAAAGTTATTGCAATCACTGAGGATCACAACCTAGAATGGTAAATCAAGAAGGGGGAAATCCAGTTCCTAAGTTCTCATAACTTGATTTTACCCATTTTGATGGCTCTACTAATCCTTTGGGATGGCTGAGCTGGTGTGGACACTTCTTCTGTCATCAATGATGATAGAGTTAGAATGCCATTAATATACAGTAGGTGCAAGAAGAAGCTGGTGAACCATAGCACGTGACTTTGTTATTGAAGGGAGACAAATGTCAGCTAATAATTGGAAAAGGAAGATATATAAAAGGGCGGGAATGGAATGAAGGAGGGACATGCTTGAACACGAGAGTGAGAATAGAGCTAGGGAGGTAGCAGCCCCTCTTATAGGCTTGCTTTTACTTCTGTTGTAACCGAATAGATACTTACAAAATACTAATACACAATATTGAATTGAGGAGACCATTTTGATCCATTCTATTCATTTTCTTACATTAATTCATCCAAATCTAATTGAGTTCTATCAATTGGTATCAGAGCACGATCTTGGAACCACTAGTTTAAATTCATTTTGATAGTTACTAATACACAATATTGAATTGAGGAGATCATTTTGATCCATTCTATTCATTTTCTTACATTAATTCATCCAAATCTAATCGAGTTCTATCAATTGGCAAGTCAGCAATGACAAACAACTAGCTAGACAAAGGGAAATCTTTGGATAATCCCCATTGACCAAGTCTACAAGAGATTCACTAATGAAAAATGCAGAAAATAAAAAAATAGAAAGACCTGTCTTTGAATTTGAATTTGAATAATAACAGCTGTTTTTATTTCTACTTTTTATAACCTTTATCAAGAAGTTGCTAAGAAATATTAGGCTGTCAAGAGGAGTCTTTTAAGCTTTTCAAAGCTAAAAATAAAGTAAGTAGAATTTTACTTTCACAATTCCTTTCTTTAAGATTGAAGGGTTCTCTCTAATGAGTCCATTCTTTCTAACCTACCAAAACAGGTCATAAAGGAAGGCCCTAAAAACAGCTCACCTCATATTATTTTGTAAGGTCCAATAACTAGTAATCGGTCTAGGCCCTATACCAAGGGAACTATGTGCAATTCTATTGCCCTAGGATGTGAAATTAGGAAGGCAAACATAACAAAAATATATCAAAAAAGAGATGCCAAAATTTTGTTTTATGTAATATTTTAAAAGCAATTGCCCACTCTCCATCTAAAATGAAACATAGAGAGAATCTCCACTAGCAACCAATAAAGGACAGTAAAACAGGCTCATCACAGAGACACAAACAGTAATAGCAATGAAGAAAGTGAGATTTTCATTTGACTGCAAGGCCTACCTTGCAAACTTTGATCTAGATCACGCAACAACGCATACTTCTTCTGTAGAATATTTGGCAATGATTCCAAATCTGTAACGGTCAAACAAAATTAAACTTATGAAGAGATTAGAAAACAAAAAAGAACAAGAGTAAACTGGTCTCTATATTTATTACAAGGATAATGCCTCAATTGATGTGTGATATTTGTATCTCCAAATAAAGATCTCAAATTCAATGAGATGGAAATATGGAGCAAAAGATCACCAAAGAAAACAAATATTTGAAAAAAAATGTATCATCAATCACTTCAGGATGTGAACTTATTCTTTCCTCAAGAGGCCAATGTTGAAATCATAAAATTTTCTTCTCAGCCTTTTGACTAGTTTCAACCTAATGTATTTCTAGATCGAACAATAACCCGTACGAAAATTGAACACTAAGAATGAATGCTTATGCTTATGTGATTACTATCACAAGTAAGTAAATAAAATCGCATGTCTTACCCTACAGAAAATGTTCATAATGCATTCTAAACAAGCAAAGGGCATCAAGTCAAGCCACAAGAACAATAACAATTACATATTTCATTCAGAATCGTTCTAGTGATATGGAAACTCGTTGCCTTTGATCAACATAAAGATGAAATGAGTTCAATCACATCCTCTCACCAACCACCGTTCCAACGAAGGAAGGATAGAAACAGAAAGAAACGATTGACCCACGTGAAATTATAATACTAAAAAATCGAGGGCTTAATTACAAATAACTAAATTTTAAGGGCCTAAGACTATAAAATCACAATGAAACTCCTCATCTAAGATAAATGTACAAGTGAAATTAACTGGAGTCAATCAGACTGCTATCTCTTCTAAATTAAAAACAGCGACGAAAATTGAACTTAACGAAAAAGAAGGGGAGACAGAGAGAGATTACTGGCTTTAAATTCATCAAGGAAGGACATACTGGGGAAGGAGGAAGTTCCAGGCCCAGAATTGAACCCCCAAAGTAATTAGGGTTTGGTTACTTGTTCGTCACTTTGGCCATTTTCTTTGTTTTTCATCACCAGTGATTTCGCATCGTAGATGACGTAATCGACGTTCCGTTTCGGGTGACTCTCACTTGTTGGCCCCTCGGAGGCTTCTGGCGTGGATTTATCTGATTATATCAACGATTAGTCGACATAAGATTGATATATTAAAAATACTATTTAATATTAAATATTTATGTCCAAAATAACTTATAAGAGTATAATTTTAAAAAATATATATAAAAACATAACTATTATATTTTAGTTTTTTCAATAGTTTTATAAGAAGTTGTGCTTATATTCCAACAGTTAAAATTAAATAAATTAAAACCTATTTACTTATGCTTAAAACAAAAAATATTTATTTAAATTAATGTTTGAAATTAAACTGAAAAATATAGTATTTAATGTCCATAAAACTTATTTTTAATTATATGAAAATATAATCTTTTAATAAAATTAGTCTTATTTTATAACTAAAACTAAAAAAGGATTTTTAATAATATTATCTATTAAAATTAACATTAAAATAAATTTTAGACATAATAACTATTTGCGTAAACATTTTTGTTTTAAAAATATTAAAATAGTTTTAAATTTAATGATTTAATTCTTTTTAATTACAAAATTTAATCCAAATATTGATAAGTACAACGAATGCAACTTGAATACCAAATTCAATTATACTTATTTTATTTAATTAAAAATAGAATAATTTTAAAATAATGATAGTAATATAAAACATAAAATTTTATTTTAAAAATTCCAATTTGGTTTAGTTTTTGAATAAACCAGAGTATTTTTTAACTTCGAGTAAATTGAATTCACATAAACTTATCCTTCTATATCTCTATCTTTATTTCTCTCTCTATCTTCATATCTGTATCTTTATCTCTATCTTTATCTTATTTTCTTTTGTAATTTGTAATAACTTTTGGGCACAATCGTCTTTTTATCCATAATTTTTTAGCAAGTAAAAAGCTCCTCATATGAGTGTTTTCAAAAACAACGGATTAGGTTCAATCCGTCAACCCAATCAATTGATTACTTATTATCAGCGGTTTAATATGGTCAAGCAGTGAAATACCTCTCAATCTGTCAAAAAATAGTTGATCAGTCATTTACCAAACAAGGTCATTAATTGAGTAAAAAAATATTTTTTGGTTTAAGAAATCTTATAGATTTTTTTATTCTTTAACTTTTTATTAATTTTTTAAAAATTCTTTTACCTTATATTTTAATTAAAAATATAAAGAAAATATATGCAGTATGAATATTGGATAAATTAATCAAACGAAACTAATAAAATAATTAAACTTAATTGTTAAATTTAATTTAAAATAATAATTTTAATTAATTTTAATTTAATTTATTCATTTGAATTTGAATACAACAACATCAACAATACTTAATAAAAATCTGCTGAGATACAGAATCTAGGGAGGTCCAATAATACGCAGTCTTACCCGTAACTAGTTGAATGACTGTTTCCAAAGTGTACCTTATTTGAGTTTAAAAATTATATTAAATTATAGTATAGATAATGTTTAGCAAGTTTTAATCTATTTAAAACCCTTAAAATATCGCAAGTGCATGGGTCACGAGTGTAGTATAAGAGGTGTCTATCCCTTAAGGAGTTAGTGAACTAATCGAATTTTAAGTTGTTTAAGGCCTAAAGGATAATTAAAATGAAAAGAAAAACTAAACAAAAAAGTAAATACGAGAATATGGAATGATAGAAACAAGAATTCTACATTAAGCAAGGAAATTAAATTGAGCACCACCAATTTGACAATTGAAAATCAACCAAGAAGAATTGACCGATTATGAAGGAGGGGGTTTTATTCTATCATCAATACTAACTTAGTCACTTATGTGTTAATATAGTGTCGGTTCTAGACTATCGAGGGTTGCAGTACTCTCTCTCAAGTTATAATCACTAAGCCCTAATTGATAATCCCTAATAAGTCAAGTAACTGAGAATCTCATTATCGATCAACCCATAACCTAATTAGTTCTTAAGTGTAACCGGGTCCTCACACGGGATCTCTTTCCGTACAAATTACTTATTTGATTAATCGCATGGTCTATCGAGTTGCTTAACTCTCACTAATCTAACTTGATCATTTTTATTCAATTCACCCTCTCAGTTTATTATCAAAACATGCAAGCATCGCAATTAATCATAACACCTAATTGATCAACACAAAAGATAACGAAATTAACATTGAATCAATTCAAAATCCCTAAAGAGTTTAGAACATCATCCAATCCAAACTCATCATCATCATCACATTCATCGTATATATTCAAAGAAAAGAATGACAAGATGAAATGGAAATGTCGCTCGGAAAAGATTGGGATCGTTCGGGAATGTAGCAGTTGTAGTAGCCCACTCCTCTCTCTCCTCTCCTCTCTTCTTTCTTGGGTTTTCCAAATGTAGCAAAATGGAGGCTCATTTTAAGGTTACATCTCTTTCCTTTATATAGTTTTTCCAATTAGGGTGACCTTAGGGTCTTTTCCAGGCCCGAAAGGTTTGAAAGTCATTCAAAACTGGAAGTATCCTCTCCTCTATCCACATACAGGCCATGATCGTGGCCAGGATTTTTGCCTTCGTGGTAGATTATGCCACGTTTGTGGCTCCTTGCACCTACTTCTGTCAAGATCGTGGCCATGGGTTAACTCTCAGATCTTCTTCGTTTTCTACTCTTTACCCTGAAACACTAACAAACTCATCAAGGCACCTCAAATATATAAAATTCAAGCGCAAAAGCATGCTCTAACCCACAAAATGCTTAAAAACACAAATATCTACTAACTAACACAATTTTAACCTAAACATGCATTAAACAATCAAATTAACAACTAAATATAAACTAAAATACCCCACAAAAAACACGATGCAATTTACAACTATTAGATAACATTTTGTAGAGAATCCCATAATAATATATCCTTATAGAGTATCCTTAGCTGTAATATCTAGCTATATTAGGGATATTTCCAAATAAGGAGTCTTCCTAATTAGAAAGACTCCCATAACTATGTACCCTAGCTCTATATAAGAATAGCAGTATCTGTACATCTATCTTATCATTTGAATAAAAGTCAGAAGCTTTTACATGGTATCAGAGCCTCACGCTCTTCCATGAATTACAAGTTTGCAATGGTGGGATCTCGATCTTCATCCCTTGAGACCATCAACAGCTCTACCCCTCTCTCTGGATCAGGAAACCAACCTGATTCAGTTAGCATAGAACCAGAAAATTCCCTACATATTTCAATCCAGAAGCTGAATGGAAGAAACTACCTAGAATGGTCCCAATCAGCCCGTCTAGTAATCACTGGAAAAGGAAAAATAGGGTACATAACAGGAGTAGCCCAGACCAGAAGACCCTAATTTTGACCAGTGGAGCTTGGAGAATGCCACGGTTACAGCCTGGCTTATCAACTCCATTGAACCAATGGTTGGAAGACCCTTTATTTTTCTCCTAATAGCCAAAGATGTATGGGAAGCAGTCAAAGAAACATATTCAGATCTAGAAAACTATGCTCAACTATTTGAACTCAACTCAAAAATGTGGAAAATGCAGCAAGGTGAGCAAGATGTGTCTATATATTATAATGAGATGACTATAATATGGCAGGAGTTGGATCTATTTTCTGGCTGGTTTGACCGAAGAATTCGATGAAGTTAGGGGATAGATTTTGGGAAGAAGGCCACTACCTTCAATCCGAGAAGTCTTCTCTGAAGTTAGAAGAGAGGAAGCTCGGAAAAGTGTCATGTTGGGAAAAAATGGATCTATAGAATTCCAGAATGAAGGTTCAGCCTTGGTCTCAAAGAATAGTGACAGTGAGGGTGAAAAAGGTAAAAACAAGCAGAAAACTTGGTTTGATTTTTGCAAAAAACCGTGACACCTGCTGGAAGATACATGGTAAACCAGCAAATTGGAAGCAAAAGTGGAATAGTGGAGCAGGAGAAGGGAAGGCTTTGCAAGCTGGGAATTAGCCCAATCATGACCAGGACAATTTTGGCTCAACTAGGACCTTTCCCTTCACAAAGGAATGGTGTGATCATCTGTACACTTTACTTCCAGATGAGAATTCAAAAAAAACCCTTTTGTTCTCTAGTCTAATCAGGTATAATCCTTCCAAAAGCCTTTGTTTGTTCTATACCCTCCTACTCATGGATAGTTGACTCTAGAGCCACTGATCACATGACTGGTAGCTCCAAATTTTTTTCCTCTTACTCACCATATACAGGGAACCAGAAAATTCGAATTGCAGATGGTTCCCTAGCTTTAGTAGCAAGAAAAGGGACAGTTCCTATTTTAGAAACCTTAACACTCAAAAATGTTCTTCACATACCAAATCTTTCATATAACTTTGTTTCTGTTAGCAAACTGACCAAAGATATGAATTGCAAAGCTAATTTTTGGTCAACTCATTGTATGTTTCAGGATTTAGAGTCAGGAAGGATGATTGGGGTTGCTGAGGTTATTGGAGACTTATATATTTTGCAAGAAGAAGGTAAGGAACATGGAGAAGGGAGCTGTCACATTACTGTCAACAATGAGGAGGAAGAAATAATGATGTGGCATTATAGGTTAGGACACCCTAGTTTACAATACCTATAGTGTGTGCTACCTCATTTATCTATCAATAAAAGTGCTATTTTTCAATGTGAATGTTGTGAGTTAGCTAAACTTCATAGAAGTCATTACCTCATTCAAAACAGCCAATGTCTAGAGCTATTTATGTTGATACACAGTGATTTATGGGGTCCCTCTAGAACTCAAACACCTAATGGAAAGGAGCAGTTTCTCACTTTTATTGATGATTGCTCTAGGGTCACATGGGTGTTTCTTTTTGGAGATAAATCGGAAGTTTGTGCCACAATATTATCCTTCTATAACATGGTGAAAACTCAATTTTAAAAGGAAAATAGAATGTTAAGAAGTGATAATGGGAAAGAGTATGTGAACTTGGCAATAAAAAATTTCCTAGATAGCGAAGGGATTATCCACCAAACCTCCTACAATTACACCCCAGAGCAAAATGGAATTTCTGAAAGAAAAAACAGACATCTTTTAGAGGTAGCTAGGGCCATTAACTTTCAAACACATGTCTCGAAATACCTATGGGGAGAAGCAGTTCTCGCTGCCAACTTTTTGATCAATAGACTTCCCTCCAAAACCTTAAAATTCCAAACCCTATTACAAATCTTCTCTTCTTTCTTCCCTAACTGATTGAACCAGATTTGTACTATTAATTGGCCCTACTTTCTTAAGTAATTATGCATTTGTTGACTCCTAATTCGT
>JAOQMR010000212.1:20488174-20504142 GCA_027563865.1 Erythroxylum pelleterianum | reverse complement strand
TTATATATTTTATTTACTTTAACTTTTATAATTATTGTGAATTTTAATTTTCTTAAAATTAATAATAATAATAATAATAATAATGAATTAGATAAAACTTAAAAATTAAATTATTTTTATTTAATTTTATTGAAATATTTTACTTTAATTTTTATTAATAAAGCATTAATAAAAATATTTTTAAATATTTTGAAACTATATTTTAAATTTACTTATATATTTTTCAGTATAATTACCGACGGAAAAGTTTTCCGTCACTAATTTCAGTATAAATTAGCGACGGAAACGTTTCCGTCCCTAAATAGCGACGGAAACAAGTCTTCGGTCGCTAATTTCAATATAATTACCGACGGAAAAATTTTCGTCCCTAAATTTGGCGGGATATTTTCCCTCCATTGATAGAGACGAAAATTATAACCGTCGCTAAATGACTTTTTTTATGTCGATTTTAGCGACGGAAGTGTGAATTCCGTCGCTAATTTTCCGTCGCCAATTTTTCTTTTTCTTGTAGTGATTGAAGTTTCAATCCCAAGTAAAGCTTGGTTCCGATACTGAGAAAGAAAAAAACCGAGATAAAATATAAGGTGATTTTACAATTGAAGTAGCTAAAGCAACGTTGAAAGCTGATACTTGATGTATACACCCAAGTACATTTAAGATAGCCAATAGTGAGGGGATGAGATTCTTTGCGCCAAATTCTCTCTGTCAAATTTGTGCCGGAGGATTTCATCCAAGAAAAGGATCTAACACATAGGATCTTAGGAGATTGAGAAGGGAATAAAAGATAAAGAAAAGAGAGAGAGAGGGAACCTAAATGACAGGTTGATAAAGAGTTGTATTAAGCAAGGCCATTTCTCTTTCTATTATATGAACATGCACTTTATTAAACTATCCTTGTCTGAAGCTTATGGCAGAAAAAGGTGATGACCTTATCTGCTCAGTTGCATTGTAGCCTTTAGGTGGAGAATAGTCCTTGACTACCATATCAGTGGGTGGTTGAGCCTTCCTAGCATAGTTAATGGTGATCACTCCTTAGGATAGTTTAACCATGGCAAATAATAAAGCCAAAAGCATTGCACTCCGCCCCAAGCTATGGAAGTTATTACAATGGTTTTCTTAAATGTCGAACTTATACCAAAGTTGCGCCTATTCTTTTGTTTGACAATATCACTTAGATCCATTTAAGTAAAACTAAGACTTCCCACATGATCGTTGACCCAACAAAACCTTGTTCTCGAAAGCCTCATGACTCTCGAAGTATTTAACTCTCACACTTGAGTAAGAATATTGTGAAAATATTAAATAATCGTAGGCAACAATAAAAACATAAGAGATATAGTAAAAATCCATCCTTTATTATTTTTCCAAAAGTTTACAATGGAGCATTCTTTTTTAATGTGTTCGCTTCCCCTCCTATCTCTCTCTCTAGGAGTAAGGCTCAATTCAGTTATTTATAGGCACCTCTAACTTTATAATTCAAAATCTTAATTGAACTGAATTAACTAGATCACCTTTATCCTTATCAAATTACATCACACTAACTAATTGGATGACACTGCCATCATATAGAACTTTATATGATAGGATTTAGCTACATTACAACTAACAAGATAAGCGATTACATTCAATTAAGAAAAGCTATATGTATATCCATAAAGAATTCTACTATCTTTAAATGATCCTCCTATATGATCTTTATATTTTAGAGTTATGTCTATCTACTGTCATTTTATTAGTCACATCATCTAAGATCTCTTCTTGATCTTTATCCATTGATGATGAGTCATCCAAGCCTAAAGTCTTTCACAACGTACTGGTTTGATCTAATGCTTACCCATATCAAATCTATTAGTTAGAATTCGTCTATTTAGGCATATATTAAGTCCTTGAAGCTCTCATATGTCTCTCTCATGCATGTGATCTAGCTAACCTTTAACCTAAGATCCATTTCACGCTATCTTTTGGCCTCACATCTAAATCTTGCATCTTTTCAAAGATTTGTGCCAATGTGGATCAATGCATGCCAACTCATCAATAATGCATGTTTTCCTTCCCTACTTATAATTCGTTGCTCTATTTCGTACCTCGAGTATTAAACATTGGTCAAGGCTCTACAATGCTCCCACAATTCTACAATTAGGACATAAGGGTCTAAAAAAAGCCATATAGCTAGCTTTAAAATGTTTGCAAATTTCTTTAATAGAAAATGATGAGGTATAATGTGATTTTATAACAAAAGAGGAAGACATCCACGACTTTGGTTAGGTTACAAAGAGAATAAAGTGGCTTTGATAAAAAATTAGGATTATCCAATTAGGTTTTTTTATTTAAATTTTCAACAACTTAGTTGAAGTGTAATTTTTTTTTATTTTGTTAATGTCTACATTTCAAAGAATCTTCTCTTTTGTAGTTATATTTTTAATAACATGTCACATCAGCACCATTATTTGTAACAGCAAGTCATATTTGTAACAAATTAAAAGTTCAATAATTTTATTCTTATTTTTTATAGTTCTAATATTGTAAATTAAAAAAAGTTTAGGACTTCAATTATAATTTACGTTCAAGTCTTTTTCTTTTAACCCTCTTCCTTAAAATTATATATATCCTGATATTTACCAAGTATCATTAGATTAAATTTAGATTAGATTAAATTATTAATTCGTGTTTAAGGAAGGAATTACATTGGAATTTAAAGTTTTCAAGAACTTAAATATTAAATTAAAATTATTTATCAAATCAACAATAACTCGGTGATAGTTCCACTACTAATACATGGGATCTGGGGAGGTCAATTAATATGCAACTTTACCCCTAATTGGTAGAGAAGTTATTTCCAATAGACTCATATAGACCAAAATAAAAATGCATATACATATTATAAAAATAAAAATAAAAATAGACATAAAAGATAATAATACTAATAAAAATAAAATGAATAAATAAAATATAAAAATAAGTAAAAATAAATATAGAAAAATGTGAAGACTAAAAATAAAAAATAAAATAAGTAAATAAATGCATAAATAAGAAAAAAATTAGTAAATAAATAAATCAAATAGGTCATTACAAGAAAATATTTAGACTAAATAAGAAAATGTTTAGGTTAAATAACTAAGAAAGAAGTATTGAATATTAAATGTTTAGGCTAAATACAAGACATAAGACTTGAAGAGAAATGTTTAAAAGACCTATGAAAAAGAGAAGGACCTCTCTATGCAAGATCTTTTATCTATATCCTAGTACGTCAAAGTTTTCTATTAAAGTTCATGTCTTCAGTGAGTTCCAGCAGAGTCATATCATTCTTGATCACCTCTTCTCAATTCTTCTTAGGCCTTCTTCTTTTCCTCTTACAATCGCTAAGTACAATCTTCTTACATCTTCTCACTAGAGTATTAAGGTATCTACTTTGAATATGTCCAAACCACCTAAGTCTTGTCTCTCTTGCTTTTTCATTAATATTAGTCACCTTTAATTTGTCTCTTACCATTACATTCCTAACCTTTCCTCTTCTAGTAAAAAGAATTTTAAATAATTATGTAATTATGATTGATATAATTAATTTAATAAAATTATAATAATGTAAATAAGACCTAAAGTTTTAAATTTTCTTAATTAAATATTAAGTGCATGCTAATAACATGATTGTTATCTTCCATTATTTAATTATAAAATCATAATTATGTTTTTTAAAGCTTTTTGAGAAAATTCAAGGTCCTAGTAAATTGAATATGTTTTTTCTTAAATTAATAGATCATACTTTTCTAAACTTATGTGATTTGGATGCACAAAATAATGATCAAATAAAATTATTTACATAATTAAGGAAAATATACATGATATGTTTTAACATTAAGTTGTTATCTAATTGATCTATGATCTATATAAGATGTGATTGGTAAGTATGTATCTACCTATTTTATTTTGGTTGCTTTGTTGTTTAAAATCAAGGTAAATTAGATTAAATAGGATCCTACTTACGAAGAAATTATTTGATAATTTCTATAATTAAAGAGAGGTCCATTAATTTGTTTAAAATAGTAGGAGTAATCATGAAAGAAAAGTCATATGTTCTTGACACTATAATTTTACACGAGTCTCCTACTCGAACATGAAGACATAGGCTTTCACTAATTGAAAATAGTTTGGCATCACTGAAGTTCTTATCAATGAAGAAGATAACTTTCTCTTTAGGTTTTCTAGTAAAAATAGTATATTGAAAGTTGTTGAAGCAGGCTTATAGCATGTTATGAACAAGTCAATATTACTTTAACATTGGAGACTTGGAATAGTAGTAGAAGATGTTAGATCAATAAACATACCAATGTGGATGTATCTGTATGTCCTCTCAAAAATTGGACAAATCAGGCCCTCAACTATATTGTAAGTTATGTTAGTAAACCTTTGTACATGGATCAAGTAATTACTACAATTAAAAGAATTAATTATGCAAGAATTTATGTATTAGTTAAGGCTTTAAGGAATCTACCAAATAAAATACCAATAATGGGGTTAAATGATGAAAAGTAATATGAAGAAGATGTAGTGAAAATAACATATGGCTGGAAACTAGAGACTACACCTAAGAAAATCTAGAAATCAACCAGTAAAATATTCAAAAACAATGGTTACTAGGAATTAGTTAGTTGTAATGAAGGTTAAATGAAAACAAATGTAGAAGAGAAGAAGATAGAAGGGGAAAGTCAGAGTCGCGATAATATAGACCAGGGAAACAAGAACATATATGGGCCTCAAATGAAGAAATTGAGAGACTTAGCTACCACAATTCATGATCCTTAGTTGATGCTAGGGGATTTTAACTCAATTTTATACCTTAATGAGGGAGAGGCTAATTATAGCTTGAGGAACTATAGTAGTGACTTTAAACATGTGATGGACATTCAAATGGAAGGTCTCCCTATTTGTGGCAACTTTTATAGCTAGAGTAACAAACAGAAAGGATCCTAGTTTATGGTTTCAGAAATTACACAAAAGCATGGTTGACTTATAATGGTCTCAGAAATTTCTAGATTGTGTATCTGTGTTTTCAAAAACTCTATGCTCTAATCACTCCCTATTATTGTACAACTAATAAGTGGAAATAAGACCAAGAAAGTTCCTTTCAAGTTTAACAACTTCCTTTCTCATATAAGGGGGTTTGCGAAGGTAGTAGCAAGAGGTACCAGTAAGTACCTAGAAGTCTCAAATTAATATAAATACGCCATACTGATTCATGGCATCAGCTAAGAACTTAAATGCTTAAATAAGGAAGTAATTGGTAACACTCATTAGACGGTAAGGTCTTCCAAGCACAAAATAGTTGAGGTATAATCTCAATTATACTTAAATCCTACTAATCATATTCTTCAAGTCCTTAAAAAGTAGGCATTAAGTAAGTGCTCCCAAGCATTAGAATCAAAATACTCCTTACTGAGGCAAAGATCAAGAGAGCAGTAGATATCTGAAGGGCACATAAATACCTCATATTTTCTTAGGAAAGTTTCTACAAGGAAGGTTACAAACAAAAGTGTCTCCATCATATAGGAGATACAATCATCACAAAGCTGGAAAAGTTGCTAAAGGAAGCTGAAAGTTACTTTTCTAGTATTATTGGAACTCCTACAGAAGCTACTTCCTCGAATCATCTTATTAAGAATATTATATAGGATCAATGGTCTAGTTCAAAAATAAAAGTTCATTACATACTAGTAACCAAGATGGAAATTAAGAATTTTCTTAAGGAGTTCAGGCCTAATAAGGCTCTAGGACCAGACTATATGAGCATTATATGTTTTCCAAAAAACCTGGGATACAACTAGGGACTTAATGGCAGCTTTAATTCAAAACTTGGACCTTATGACAAACATTTTCTAGGCAAGACATTTTTCATCTATTATAGGGTTTGGGTATTTTTGGAACCAATCAAAGTCGAAAAACCCTAGTTGCACTGGCAAAACCCTAATAAACTGAATGGCACAAAAAAAGCAATAGCCAACACACAAAAGTGGATCAAACAAGAGAGATTAATAAGAACGTCCAGGAATTTCAGCTTTCCAGATCAAAACCTAAGTAGATTTTTTCTTCTTTTCCTTTAGTTATTTCATCAATCTGATGTGTAATCTAAATTCCAAGATGTTTAACATGTTTTCATGGGTTTCTAAATTTCAGATTGATAATAAATTGAGAGAGTGAGTTAAAGTAATCAGATTAGATTATACAACGAGAGTTGATAATT
This sequence comes from Erythroxylum pelleterianum, assembly GCA_027563865.1. Classification (NCBI taxonomy): domain Eukaryota; kingdom Viridiplantae; phylum Streptophyta; class Magnoliopsida; order Malpighiales; family Erythroxylaceae; genus Erythroxylum; species Erythroxylum pelleterianum. The sequence continues at coordinate 20,497,907 of JAOQMR010000212.1, read as the reverse complement.
TAATAAGTCCCACAATTATCAAATTGACAACCATTCGAAAAGAGATCTTGTGTAAGAAATTAATTATCCAATAGATAACTTGATATCTAATTAAAAATGTTAGGGAAAGTTTTGTGAATCGAGAGGTTGCAATTCTAGAATTTTCATATTCAATTAGGGTTATTTGATTAGGTCTTAAGAGATATTAATCAACACATTAGGAAATCTAGGATCAATACATAATTGAATCAATAATAGTTAAGGAAACAAAATAATGAAAGAATAAGTCCTAAGCATTCATTCTTGATCAAACTCTAATATTAATTTAGTAGCTCACTTTTTATTTGATTTAATTGGTTTGTTTTATTATTCTATTTCAATTTCTATTATTTATTTCTACTAAAAGCAATTTCTTTTGATTTTAGACAAAGATAGGTTCGAATCGGTTCTTGCATAATCCTCGTGGGAACAATATCTTTTGATACTATAATATACAGTCTGTAGACTTACCAGTATTGAGAGTTTTATTTAATATCAAACTTACCCAACAACTAAAAGTTGTAGGTAAAAGAAATATATTCAATTTTGATGAAACCTTTTTATCAATAGCAATGCTTAAATCTATAAGGATTTTATTAAAAATGATATACCGATACTCTAATATGAAGAGAGATAAGGGAAGTTGCTTGGTTTATCTTAATTTACATATATAGATAAAGTGATAAAAAGGATTAGCATGAAAACTTCTAAGAGAGGATTTTTGTTCTAGGAGAGGATTTTTGTCTATTTCTCAAGACTGAGATTTCTCTCTTGAAGAATAAGTGTCTTAGGACTTATAGCGAGAGATAAAAAAAATGGATTTTGGTCCATAAACTTTAATTATTAGATCAATCATGAATGTGATAATACATATAAGATTAGATATTTCTTATACTTTAATCATAATAAGAAGATAACAAGTCAATATTAGTGATAATTAATTGACAATTATGAAATTTTTAAAAAAGTATTTGAGAAAAGTTAAAGTATTTTTTTTAATTTATGAAAGAGTTAAACTAAAAGTTCAAGATTATTCAAATATTAGTGATACAAACCATATTCAGCTTGATTAGGATGACATATATTATCAATTAAGATGCATCCTTACTCTAAATGGAAATGTACAGAGATAGAAGAATTCAAAACAATTACTTGTTGCTGTTTCTACGGTCGATGTCAAATATATTTCAATTTCAATATTTGAGGCATCTATGAATTATTTGGATAAAGGAATTTTTCGTTAAATTTAAAATAGTACTTAATATTAATGAGCTAATAATAATATTTTAACAATAATAAAGTCATTAAACTAAGGTCTTATTAATTGATAGTGCCAAAAAGTATGGTGAAAGAACCTCTAATCATTTGAATACTTAGAAATTAGTATGAAAAATTTATTGTTCTTCTTGATCCAATTGTTATAAATGAAAAAAAATTTAGAACTAGTTTTCCCAAAAGCATCAACAACTTTGTATTTGGGTGTAAATAACTAATCCAACAGAAGAAGCTTACAAGTAAAAATAATTAAAAAAGTAGTTTCCCCCGTCAAAAAATTAGAAAAAAAAGGATGCGAAGGATGGTTTTAAAAAGTTGCATGCATGAGAGCGATTTGAACCTGGACCAAAAGATTTGGTTTACTCGAAGTACCTTAAAAAAATCTGATAAACGGAGGGAAAAAGAGAATGGGAATATAACCGAGAAGCAAAGACGTGACATAAAGGTTACGGATGCTTTTCTGAGGTTGATAGTTTGGAAAGAATCATATCCTCTTCAGCCTCTGCCCATTTTGTATCTACATATGGAAGGTTCTTCTGTGAACCCGTATTTCTACTTCTTTTTTAAATTAGCCCATCAAACTGACACACAATGGAAGGCGACAAATGCTAGTAAACCATCCAATCGGATTCTAACTTCATCTTTGAATCTGTCCAATAATATCTGATCCCACTCAACCGTAAAACTGGGTTGGATGCATCCATATGGTTTGGGTCCCACCGTATTTTTGAGGTTGAGATGTGGTTTTGTTGTCCATTTGAGGACGGTCTTTCCTCCCTCACCTCTAGATGTATGGCTTTGATGGCGTCACGCGTTATCTTCTACAAATAGGTTCCTTCTCTTTCTATGCCACTGCTGCAGTACTTTGTATCCGTATCTCTTGCTTCTCTTCTCACCCGCTAACATAATGTTGCTTGACCAGAATATTCTGAAATGTATTGATATAATTAAAACCACACACAAATAAAGAAAGTTCTGCTTTACCTCTTCCAATGACTTTGATTTACTATCGTTATCTCCGGCATTATTAAAAGAAGTATATAAAAGGAAGAGTTAGCTATCGAGTACAAACGAAAAGCAGCGGCTGAAATTCTTTGGTGATAGAACAAAAGGATGATTGTTATAAAGAATTTGGAAAAGAAACAGAAGAGATATTTGGTCCCCAAGGTCACGTGACGACGGGAGTCGTCTCGATCACCCAACACAGATACCTACGGAAAGAGGATTCACGGAGAAATGGAGATACAACTATGCACGCAGTACACGTGCATCATCCGAATCACTACACAAGGGTCTGGGGTCCATGTCACAGCGCAAAGTAAGTGGTGCCAAGTACAAGTAGATGATATAATTATAGTTGCCCACTTCAACCGTTAATTTAAGTGTTTAAAAGTAAATATGAGAAACTGACGGTTTCTCTTTGGGTTTTCTCTTGTGCTTTAGGCACATACCCTATTGCGTTATGCATATCTCAACTCACGAATGAATCCCATCTCTCTTCTTCATTTTCTTTTTTTCTTTATTCTCTTTCTTTTCTTTTCTGATTTCTGTTGGTGGTGCTATGGAGGATCATTTTTCATCTTTAGCTTTATCTGATGAAGAAGACGACTGTATTAAAATTGTTTCGAGTCTATGTAAAACACGTTAGTCAATGTTTGGCATCCTTTGGGAGGGGTGGATATTAGCGATCTAGGAGCCAAGCGTTATTTGTTTTATTTTTTCAATCAAGTCAATTTGAATCAGGTTTAGTAGGCTTCTCCTTGGGTTTTTAATAGACACTTGCTGGTGTGGAAGGAGATAGGTGAAAAGGATGTTCCGTTGTTAATCTTATTGACCCATTCTCCTTATTGGGTTCAAGTGCATGATTTCTAACTGAGTTTTATGTCCCAAGAGATGGCAAAGCTATTGAGTAATTTTGTTTGGGAATTTATGGAATATGATGCAAAAGTTTTCCAAGATTATGATAAGGAGTCACACATGAGACTATGGGTATTGATAGATATCAGGAAGTCCTTGAAAAGAAGAAAACGGTTATCGGAAGATAATTGTGATATGTTCTATGTGAAGTCTCGATATGAAAAACTCAAAACATTATGTTATTTGTGTGGTATTATCGGTCACATCGATAAGTTTTGTGAATTGTGATTGCACAAAAAGTCAAAGGAACTAATTCCAGCATGGGATGAATCTCTTCGAGCACTGCCTTACCGGAGGAGACAACCGACCAGCAGCTGGATCCGTAATATGGAAAGCACAAAATCTGGCAGTAATGACAAAATTTCAAACAAGGCAATAAATGAGAATCAACCGGCTTTTATGGCAAGGGATTTCCGTAATAATTTGTTTAGTGGTCAACTAGAGAGCATCCCACTTCGTCAAAGAAATAGTATGGACTAAGAGGGAGGATTAAGTGAAAACGACCCTCTAAACAAACCCAAAGACTTCAAGAAATGGCAACGTATTACTAAAATCTTAGCTCATGCAGTTTCCATGCAGAATAAGGATTCTACATTGAGCTCTAACTTAGTTCTTTCCTCGACTGGGCATAATGAAATGGCTGATCCTACAAGATAGGATAGCCGACGACAATGAATATCCTAACTGGAATTGCCGGGGGTTAGGTAACCTTGTCACAATATGGGTACTTAGTGATCTCCTTTTTACCTATAGACCTATGATTGTTTTTCTTATAGAGACGCTAGTGTAACATAATAAGATGGAGGAGGTTTGTCATTTGGTTCACTATGATAATTGTTTTACAGTGAATTGTATTGGTAGGAGCGGGGGTTTATGTTTATTATAGAAGAATGAAGTTGATGTGTCTGTTAGGGGTTTTTCGAGTAATTTTATTGATGCTACTGTGATTTTCCAGAATAATAGTTGGCGATTGACTGGTTATTACTGCTTTCCTGAGAGTACTAGACGTCATGCTTCATGGGATTTGCTTCATGATTTTTCGAGCAGAGACTCAAGGCCTTGGTTGTTCTTAGGAGATTTTAACTACTTATTGACGGAAGAAGATAAGTTGGGTGGTGCTGCTGTTCAGAGACATTTCATCAACGGTTTTGCCGATGCTATTTCAGATTGTGGGTTGAGAGATTTTCCTTGGGAAGGGTATCGATATATGTGAGAAAAGAAGAGGAATAATGTGGTGGTTTGCACGAAAAATTGGATAGAGCAATGGCATCTTTAAGCTGGTCATCCCTTTTCCTTAATGCTGTCTCTAAGTCTATTGTAGCCCCAGTTTCTGGTCACTTTCCAATTTTCATTCGATTGAATGGAAGGCCAGTTGGAGCAAAATATAGAAAGTTTTGGTTTGATAACAGTTGGTTGGGGGACACTGGTTTAGAACAGGTAATTAAAAATTCATGGAATCTTATCTCTACTACTGATTTTATGAGAAGTCGTGATGCGTGTATATAAGAGATTAAACATGGCCAGAGAGCATAACTTTGCGTTCTAGAAAAATCGGAAATAGTTACAATCGTTGTTGGAGGAGGCGGGGGACGTGTTTGACGATAGGAAGGTTCAGCGGCTTTGAAAAGAGTGGAATGTTATTTTGTACAAAGAAGAGTGCAAGAACCAACAAAATGCTAAGTAAAGGTGGTTATTAAATGGTGATAGGAACTCAAAGTTTTTACATGCAACGGTTCATGCCCGTAAAAAGAAAGTTTTGATTGAAAGGTTACAAAAAGAAGATGGAAGAGTGGTTACTGATAGAGCTGAGTTAGAAGAGGAAATTAAAGATTATTTTGGGAAGATTTTTGAAGTACGAATCTCAAATGGTGAAGACATTCTCAATATAGTATGACCAAAATAGGAGGGGCTCAAAATAATATGCTTATTACTTCGATGACTCTAGATGAAGTGAAAACAATGGTGTTTGATATAAAGTCAGATAAATCGCCGGGACCAAATGGACTTAATCTAGCTTTTTATAAAAAATATTGGCATTTGATAAGAGAGGATGTGTGGAAAGTTTGCAAACTATGGTTGGATGCAGGTACTTTTTTGGATAATTTAGCCGATACTCATATTGTTCTTATTCCTAAGTGTGTTCATCCTTTGAGCTTGAAAGACTATAGGCCTATTTCATTGTGTAATGTGCTTTACAAAATAGTAGCTAAAATTTTAGCTAATAGGCTTAAACTTTTTTTTGCATAATTTGATTGATAAGAGTCAGTCGGCATTTGCTCTGAGGAGTTTGATCTCTGATAATGTGGTAGTTGCGTTTGAGTTGCTTTATAGTATTAAGGGTCGGAAAAATAATAAGAGAGGGGCTTGTGCTTCGAAAATTAATATTTCTAAAGCCTATGATAGAGTTAATTGGGACTTCTTGCAAAATATGATGATTCAATTGGGTTTTTTGAGTAACTGGGTGGACTGGATTATGATGTGCATGAAAAATGTCAAATATTCTATTTTACTGAATGGGGAAGAGGTTGGGCTTATTATTCTGGGTAGAGGATTAAGGCAGGGGTGTCTATTATCTCCTTATTTATTCTTATTATGTGCGAAAGGCCTTTCTCTCTTGTTTCATGAGGCTAGTAGGGTGGGGTTGTTGAAGGGTGTTAAAGCTGGAAGTGGTTGTCCTAGTGTCACTCATCTCCTTTTTGTGGATGACTCATTCTTCTTTATTGAGGGATCGTTGGTGAATGCCGTTGTTATTACGCTGCATTTAGTTGTTGTCTCCGGTAGCTAGAGATGGAACGGAATAGAAATTTAGAGACAGAACGGAACAGAAACTGGAGACAGTGAGGTGTTTGGTTATGGTAGACAGAACAGAGAAAACTGTCTCCGTCTCGGGGACAGAATGTGTTTGGTTACAGGGGACAGAACGAAAAAATAGTGCAATAACATTAATAAATAAGTTCAAAATGTATAATAATAACAATAATAATAATTATAATAATAAATACAAATGATGATGAATAGTAATAAAAATACATCTATATTATACTACTACTAATAATAATAAATTCCAAATAAATAATAATAATAATAATAATAATTAAAATTATAATAATAAAATCAAAATGATGCGTTATAATAATAATAATACATCTACATTATACTACTACTAATAATAATGAATTCCAAAAATATGTTAATACTAATTATTATTATTATTATTATTATTATTATTATTATTATCATTATTATTATTAGTATCATTATTATTACAAAATGAAGCTTAATAATAATAATAATAATAATATATCTGCATTATACTGCAACTAATAATAATGAATTCCAAGAATATGTTAATACTAATTATTATTATTATTATTATTATTATTATTATTATATACAAAATGAAGCTTAATAATAATAATAATACATCTACATTATACTACTACTAATAATTATTAATAAAAAAACTTAAATATAAATTATTTTTATTAGTAAAATTTATTTTGATATCTTATATAATATTTATTGATAAATTATTATTTATAAATTCATATTTATTTTAACTATAGTTTAATTATTAAATCAAAATTTTATTGAAATATATTTTTAAAGATATTTTTAATTTAATTATATTTATTAATAATTTATTAGTTTAATGTAATTTAATTATTTATAATTTTAATTTAATTAAATATAATATTAAATTATGTTATTTATAATTCTTATTAATAATTAATATATTAAATAATTAAATAATATTTATTTAATTATAACATAGTGTAAAGTAATATGCAGTTATAATGTAAAGTAATATTTAGTTATAGTGTAAAGTAATATGCAGTGTAAAAGTAACGTATTATGCAGGTGTGTTGCGCGGAGACAGGGACGACTCGTCCCTGTCTCCCTTTTTTGGGGAGGACAGAAATTTGTGTCCCTGTTCTCCGAAGACAGGGGACAGGTAGGCGGAGACAAGAAACAAACAATCATAGAAACAAGATTTTTTTGTCCTGTTCACTGTCCTCAGGAACGGGGACACTATCTAAACGCAGTGTTAAGTCAAGAAATTACCAACGCAATGCTCTTAGCTGTACTTAACCATAAAAGTCTAAATGTCATAAATAAAATTGATTCTATAAAAATATCAACATAATTAATATTTGAACTAAGTTTTTATAAGCACCTAATTAAAAATTTTGACAGTTTAAACAGAAATTTGCTTAGCTAACGACAAATTCTAATCTTAAACGCGTTAACAAGAATTGGCAATGTGTTTACCTTCTTTAACTGGATTCACTTTGGTCCCTAAACACTCCCGTGATTTGGACTTAATTTCATATTTTGCCATTCGAAATCCTATACGCGCAAACAACGCAATGATTATCGGTTAGGCGCCTATCTGTCTTTTCGTTCCCGATTGCTACCAAGTGTTGTAAGTCGTCGTGCCCATTCATCGACTTGATAAGGTGCGTCATCTTATTGAAAATTTATTATATGGTAAATAAAAAAAAACTTTTATAAAGATTTTATTCAAAAAAGTTTATTTTTTTAATTTTTATATTGTCACAATAGAATACCATTTTTATCAAATTATTTTAATAAAATAAGTATTAAAATTTATATTTATTACATCTACAATACTTAAATATATGATGTTTGTATTAAATAATTCAACAAATATTTAATAAAAAGTGTCCTTAAAAATTTTAATATTATAGGTTACTTTAAAATATTAAAAAATATACGAGAATAACAATCTTTTTATCTTTTATCTTATAATACATTTTCACCAAATTAACATTGGAAATCAGTATTGTCATACCGATTTGTATGTGGGCAGTGACGGAGTTAGAAATTTAAGATAGAAGGCCAAAATATTTAAGTTTTTAAATTTTAAGGAGTCCAAGATACCACTGGACTCTAAATAACTATGTTCTTGTATATATATGTGTATATATATTTTTAAAAATAAATAATATTTAATTTTATAAATTTTGGGGGCCCAGTGGATCTCCGTCTGTGCATGTAAGTCTATTGAAAATATCATTTTTATCACGTAAGAATAAGACTACGTATTATCGAACTTTCCCAAATTCCATAACCCAGCAAAATTTTAACTAAATGTTAATGATGATAATAATAACATTGTAAATCAGTATACTAACTACACTAAATAGATTCATGCCTTGGAGATATAATTATAATTTTATTTTTATATTCAAAATACAGTGGATTAGATTGACATGTTGTATTGGAGACTAGCTCGTATGGATGCCAAAAGAAGTCTCCAATCTCTTTTATTATCAACTTCAATGCTTTAAGAAACTCAAATTTGTCTAGAAAGCTGGCATATGCTTCTGCTTGCAATTCTAGAGTTGGAAGAAAGGCCTAAAAAATTATAAGGATAAACCCTAATTAAGAGAAAAGAACATAAATTATGACAAATAACATATTGATCCACTTAACTTAACATGAGATGATTTATTTTTTAAATAACAATTTATATTATATCATCAAGACAATTTACTTTGTTAGGAAACCAATCATGATTGAATCACGAGTTCAATAAAAAAAATTAAAGATTATACGGTTTTTTAACACGATCTCAATAATTGAATAACTTGAGAAGATAAAAAAAGGAGCTCTAAAATTCTTAGCTAAGTCAGGTGCACCATTACTTGACACCATCGCTTTTCCTTTGCGATAAGTCATCTCCAACATTCATCTTCTAGATCTGGGCTGGCTCCTTAGGAGAGAAGGGTAGTTTGGTCCTTCTCCTTGTATAGCTCTCCCACCTTTCTACTTTCAACTCCTACCTTTTTAGTTTTCTCCCAGAAAAAAGTTGTATTACCCTTTCTAACTAAAATTTCTACTAAGCAATCTTCTTTACTACGACTGATAATATTGTTATTACTCAAGAACTACTGCATTCTTTTAGGCGGTCTAAAAGTAAAGTAGGCCATTTTGCGTTGAAGGTGGATTTGGAGAAGGCCTATGACAGAGTCAATTGGGACTACCTGCATTTTGTATTGCAGGTTTTTGGTTTCCCTTCTCGGTGGGTTAATCTGATTCTAAGTGCTCTTTCTCAATCTTCATTGGCTATACTATGGAATGACAGCCCCTCTGAGTCATTCTCTGCCACTCAAGGGCTTTGCTAGGGCGATCCACTCTCACCTTATTTATTTGTTCTTTGTATGGAAGGTTTGACCATGCTTATTCAGCGAGCACTGACGAGTAAAAAATGGATTCCAGTCAGAGCATCGAAAGGGGGACCAGGCATTAGTCATTTACTCTTTGTTGATGACTTGTTGATTTTTGGTAAGGCTTCCGCTAAACAGGTTCATATGGTCCGGGAGGTGTTGGATGTATTATGTATGGCGAGTGGGCAACGGGTTAATCTTTCTAAGTCAAGAATTTATTTTTCAAATTCTGTTTCCCGGGTATTGAAATCCCGGCTGCAACAGTCGCTGGGAGTAGCAGTTACTTCTGACTTGGGCAAGTATTTGGGTGTTCCGCTATTGCATGGTCG